>CALNVZ010002100.1:48139218-48161974 GCA_940671915.1 Paracentrotus lividus | reverse complement strand
GATGTGCGGTGGCCTTAAGACTGTCTCCGACCTGATGGCTGCCATTTGATCGGTCTCCTGGATTTGATCTGGAGAGTCTGGACAAAGTTTTAGAAAAAGATGGCAGAAGACGCTAAACTTTGAGTATTCTTTTCTCCCGACATTAAGCATCTGAGATCATATGTCTCCATCTACCGATTTCCCAAGCGTTTCAGGAGGCGGCACTCAACGTTACCACCATCACTTTCTCCCTGAGGATCTGCAGGCTTCGGTGCGCTTTCTTCGTGAAATGGAGGTTTGCTTATACCGTTGGTGGGCGGGCTTCTTTCGTCTTGGGAGGGGGAGGCGGGGGCTTTGTTAGAGGGAGGAGGGCGGGGCATGATCTTTTCTTGGTTGAAGGCTTTTCTGTCGTACTCTTTCGCATGGATCATACAATAACTAGTTAGTAAACATTGTAAAATAACATTCTATAATTCAGTGATATTAATAATGTTGATGCCTGTGTAAAATCTAGAGCATTGAAAATAGGAAAATGTTTCATTATAAATATTTTTTTTAATAAATATTTCCACGATGTCCCCCCCCCCCCCACCCCTCGCGTGACTGCTGCATTTCGGATAATGTTGCAAACTATGGAAGTGAATATAATGTGGTAAACAGTATCATTGGCAAACAAACGTACCTCCTCCTGCAGTGCTGGTACTGGCGTGGCATCGGCACCAGTCATTTCTACTACTCGATGGTCTGTACACTCAAGCGAGTGTGTTCCCACTACACCACGCCTACTGGAGACCCCGCCCTGTAACGCTTCCGAAACATGGCTCTCATCAGCTGGGACTTGGCCAATAGCGAATGAGTCATTGCGTACTGCATGATCTTATGGCGTGGCCAGCTTTAGGTGCGACACCATCCTTGTGGGCAGCGTGCGAGTAAGAAGCTCTCGTCCGTCTGTTGTTGAGGTGCTCCAATGTATGACTTCTCGTCCATCAGCTCTTAAGCCACAACGTTCTCGAGCCGACAGCTTTTCCCTCAGTCTTATTATTAATCAAATGCGAATAAGGGAAGAGAAAAACAAATTAGTTTGGAATGAGATTTGGAGATGAGTTATGTTGAAGTTTTGATTAAAAAAAAAATCTACGATACAAGAAATAAGGTCTTGTTTCAAACATGTTTTAGTTTTAAACAAAACCAAAGCGACTGAATCTTCTATAATTTATGCCTCCGCCCCTTTAACAATAATTTGATAAAATGACCTTGAAACCCTTGACCTTTGACCTACATACCCAAATAAATCAGATCGTCTTCCTAGGTAATAAAACTATCCCCAAGTTGAAGTTGATATCTCAATTGCGTTCTTGAGATATCGCGATAACGAACCTCAATACTTTGAAATTTGATTGACGTATAATTGTGACCCTTGACCTTTTACCTTCCGTAGGCCTACCCAAAAATATTACTTAAAAATTGGAAGCACTTGCCCAAAACGGAAAGAACCAAACAATTAAACTTTCATCATCATTGAAATAATGCACTGACCAATGTTGTCGTTTTTCGTTGTTTGAATATAAATGATGTATTTATTTAGATATCAAAGACATTGAAAATATGTATTTTCTTACATCTTGATATATAATTTCTATTTTCTTTGAGTATCTCACCTCCCTGTTCTGATGCTCTTTTATTTGAAGATGTTGATTACACGTTGCTTAAAGATGATAGCTAACACGAGATACATGCTATTACACTTGCTGGCGATGATACCTACATTATAAGTCAAGCCTGTACAGGGTGTATACAAAAAAGGAAACCCGAATTCGATCATTAATAATTTCAAAATATTACTGTGGTGATTATGAAGTTTTATTTGGGAAAGTGCAATATATTATTCATTCGTATAATTAACTCTCTCAGCTCACATGCATTCGCTGACCCGTGGATTTGAATATGGTCTTGGAAACTGTGAGTGTTCATTTTGATTAATGCTTCTTACATTATTTCAAATTGAAACTTGCTTGGAATGTTCTTTCTGTCCCTCGCTACCTTCGTCTCCCGGACCCTTTCCTTCAACCATATTAACCCTAATCCTACTGGGGGCTGGATTGGACATTTTCCGCAACCAATCTGCTGCTGCAAATGGCATTTTTATGAAACGCGCCGCTCCCTGACTTTTCACTTTGAAGTCTAGTCTCGCGCATTCTTTTAAAACCATTTTCGCAAAAATTGGATATACCGTTACGACGTACACGATTAAAAAAAATAATACTGGACTAAAAAGCTCCGTGTTCAAAGTCATATAATGACATTTTCATCTTAAATTCATAAATATATGATTATTTTTCACTTTCATTGGATGAAGTACACCAAATGAATTCTTGAAAACAATAAATTACATAAGAACTGGTTTTTATACCAATTTTTTAAAGAGTATTTGTTAGGAATACTTCAAAGAAACATTCAAACCGAAAATTAGCTTCTGTGAGCTTTATTTAGTGAACTAGAGCAAAAAGTCTGATTTACGCATAAATGGTATAATTACAACCGAATTAATTTCTTTTAATTTAACTTATGGGAAATGTAGATGACGGAACAGGTGACGTCTCTGCCGATTTCGTGCGATCGCGCTATTTACAGCCAATAGGTTTAAGAGTTTTAGGCCTATTCCTTCAATCGCCATTTTGCTTACCATTTAAGAAGGAAACTTTCTGGTTTTAAAAGTTCATGAAAACAAGAAGTTAAACCTTGCAATACAAAATCATTTTGATTACTCGTTTCAGCAGAGAAAAACCCCGAAAAAGAAGACTATCTGCATAATGTAAGAAAATACCAGTTTGAAGGACAGCTTTAAACTTTAATGGAAGGTCATTGATGACAGAAGAGAACATCAAAGCAGTTCCACTGCAGTAATGCGTAGATAATGGTAGAATGGAAATTTATTTAGAATATCAGAAACGTAATTTTTGTCAACATTTTGAACAATAAATGTATATAAAAGCATGTTGAGGGCGTTTATCACTGAATAAGCAACGGAAGACTTTCCCCAAAACCTCGGACAAAACAATTAAAAACATCGATGTGCAAACTCTATGATCATGCTTATGTAAATTATAACTCTAATAAACTGGTGCGAACATAATTTTAATGGTAACCACTGAATAATTTGCATAAAATAGTAACACGAATGACTTGCATAGATTACAAAGCACCAAATTTTATTCCGCAGCGTAGCAAACGAGAGATGAGAATTGAGGTGTACCAATTATTCCATACATCGTAATAAATATTGTGATAGCAGGATCGTGCAGTACAACAATTATGAAAACTTATTTTCATGTAGCATCGAATAAAAAAAAAATGTTATATAACGAAGAAATAACAAACAAAGAAGCAAACTATGTGGTGAACTACAGAACAATAAAAGTGCGTTCCATACGTTTACCGTTACTCTCTTCCGAGTTCTATTTTTGTGTTAATCTGCGCCGCGTGAAAATCTTCTTCACATCTGTAGAAATAAAGCACCAATGATTTTAAATGAGTACTGATAATTTATAAATGACATACTCTGATTAATCAGACTAACTTTAAATTTTGTATTAAATTTCTAACAAATATTGATTTTGATTAAAAATAGTTAAACTGTAAGTATATGAGATCATAAAACTCATTGAATTATACATGTATTATGTGTTGAATAATAGAAAGAGGATGAATGAACACAAAATTCATAAAAACGGGTGTATGAATCTGCAGAAAAAAGATTTAGGCATTTAAAAAATAAAAAACAGAATACAAATTAAAAATTTAAAAAAATGGTCCCGGAACAAGAGCCCTCCTTCACCTGCACTTCTAAATAGGTGAAAGGTCAAAAGTGACCCCAATTTTGGATCCCATTGGAATCATACACCATTCTGGTCAAATTACTGCCGTTATCATATTTTTCTTTGTATAGGCCCCATCTGGCATTGGGTATTAAGGTCCAAACGGAGTCAAAATGGAGTTATTTGACCCTTCATTATTTTCTTAGAGTAAGATGCTTAACCCTAGTATACCCTAAGTATATTGCTTACTTGCATGTGATAAATGTAAGTTGTTGATCAGCCTTTTGAACATGTGCCTGATGACAATAATGGGCCGTTGTGATCACAAATAGATGAGCAGTCATTCCTTTCACTTAAAACATTTCATTTCTGATGGGACATAGGGTGATGTTACAAGCACTTAATCCTTTCAAATCCTCCTTGAAAAGAAGATAAAAAAGTTCTAAATATTATTATTAATTACTTTAATATATAGGAATACATTTAAAAGTGGTACAGAAGAGTTTAAACTTAATCCTGTGAATCCATCATTCTCTCTTCTCCCTCTCTCCCTTCGTCCGGATCATTGGAATGGCATAAATTATCTTCTCTTCTTTCCGTTTCTCTTTCCTTATGTATTTCCTTATAAATCTCCTTTAACAAAAAAAAATAAAAAGTTGGATAAAAGCAATTCCATTAAACATCTATGTAAAATTATATCAAGAGTTTAAACCACAAAACGAGAAAACACACCGACAACCATTCCAATTTATGTGTGTATTTTTTACTAGTTTTTCCTTCTATTCTTCATATGCAGATGATGGTGAATTAATTTGCCCTAAAAACGGAACAATAATTAAATAATTAATGCTTATTTTAGCGAATCAATTTGCAATATATCGAGTTGGCAAAAATACGGATATAAGCCATTTTGCCATAAAATCTTTATAAATATTCAAAACTGGTATTGCCTACCTTTTTTCATTAACATAAGCTCTCAACACAAAGGTCATCCAAGAGTTTATTCGCTCGACTATCTCGTAAATATCACCTGTGAGCACTTCACGCCTTTCTTCAGAAGTTATTCCGCGGGATAAAATCTAGTTCCACTTCGCATTGAGATTATCAGATCAGATATGATGACGCTAGATGGAAATGTAAGAGTCAATTTTAAATTGAGGGGGAAATATTTAAATTCCTTTCAACTGTTTTTCGAACATTTAAATTACATCAAGCAAAAATAAGTTAATGCAACAGCTGGGATGGCCATTGAGCTAACAGCTTAGGCCATATATTTTTTTAAAATTTATTTTCATGTGTTTCTGACTTGGAAAATAAAACACGATACAATACACTTGATAACAAATTACAGTTTTAGTGCTTACAGTGCAATCTGAAAAGTTTAAACAATCTGCAAATACCATTACAAGTTATTGCCGTCCCAAAGTTAAAATAAAAAATATTCCAGGGCTTACCCTAAAATGCCAAAACTCTGATGTGTTGTAGTCCTCAAATTCTCTAGAAATAGGGGGAAAACAACAAATAATCTTCAAATCAATTTGAAAGCATCAGAAATTTGATATATGGCTGCAGTGTACAATAGATAAAAAGTGATAGGATAGATTTTTTAAATAAAATATTATTCAAACTAAAAGGATGTAAGGACAAATCAAAAGAAAGACGATGTTTAATTTGTAAGATTATTATAAGATATTAAAAAATACAAGTTCAATAATCTTCCTTTAAAGGATTAGAAATATTTTGTTCGTTACTTTATTATTGTAATGACAAAATTCATTTTATACAAATTATAAAAACATTTACTTTTTCAGGACACTAATTCTTAAATTCCTGTGCACATTGAATTACGGAACTATTATGTAACACATGCACATATTGAGAAGAAAAAAAGATGATGACAAACAAAATTATCCAATAATCAAATTTAACTCACGAATTTGTAATATCTTGTCTGAGAAGCTATAATATCTGTAGAATGATTCAACGCAATGTAAAAACTTGACTTTATACAGTGTCAAATGTCCTTCCTCCCTCTCTATTTTCATTAAAGAGAACAATAAAAAAAAAATGTCAACCTCATTATTAGATAATCTTTTCTTAACTAAAGGCCGCTGAGATAATTTATTAAAAAAAAAACCCCACGGATATGAATGATAGGGCCTAAGTGCGGAATTAACTCTGTGGCCTAATTCACAGATATAAAATATGACCGATAGCAAGCGCGGAGATTTCATGCTCACGACTGGGGGGGGGGGACGGAACACCCCAAAGTGAAAAATAATACACTATAAATTTTTGCTACTTCGCATATTATGCAGAAACTAATGAAAATGTTTGCGAGCGCGAAGCGCGAGCCGAAAATTTTGCCCTTATAATAAACATTTTAGCATTGTATTTTTGACATACATTTTACCTCTTTATAAGCTTCACAAGCTAATCCACTACATGAAAATTATGTAAGCTTTAAAAATCGAGGGGGGGGGGAAGAATCCCCTCACGAAAAAAAAAATCGAGGGGGGGGGAAAAGTTCCCCCCGCCCCCCCCCCCGGGATCGCCCCAATGACGTATAGGTAGAATGAGACAATTCACGAACAACCAGAATATTGCCATTTTCATAAAAATGAGGCAACACCCTCAATTAAGATCCCATCAGTTACGTTTCTAAAACACAAACACAAAAGAAAGTTCCCCCTTTTTCAAATATCAATTAATTTTAACCAAGAGAATTTAAAAATTCTAATATATGTCCATTAGGAATTTAATTAGCCACAATGGCGAGCGGAATTTATGAAAAAAATCATCAAGTCATGCTTCAGTGAGCAATGGTGATGCAATATGTCATTTTTTGAAGTTCGCAAGGCCTAAAAATGGCATTTTATTCAATGATAACGGACCCTATTTTCATTTTTTAAACATTTTACACGTCAGAAATGTATGCAAAACGCTCTTCCTAATAATTTATACAGAAACGAAATTTGCGTCAAATTTTACGGTTTGAGTGAGCATGCAGCAAAAGAATTGCCCAAACCGCGATTTTACTTCTTTTGGCCATGGTATAATCGATCAAATATGATGGAATTCCTGTTTTTTGCAAGTGTTGTATTACAACAAAATATCCATTCTTCACGTTGAATGAACCCATCAACCAAAAATAGGGGGCCATTTTGAATACAAAAAATGCATTGCAGTAATTTATGCACTGGAAAGCATTCTCAAAACATATGTTGGTTGTATTTCATGTTCTTTGGGCACGTGTCCAATGATATATGGCATTATTTACAAATTCATGCTTCAGTGAGCACGTGAGACTGGAAAAAGCCCTTTTCTCACGTATGCATATAATTCTACTCCACGTGAATTGTAAATCTAAGTATGGACATTAAATCTTTAACATAAAGACGCGTCCATTATTGAGGAGGGAACGCAACATTACATTCATGAGTTCTTAGTGGGGGGGAAATACATGCAGCTGAGCGGCGCAGAAAATTATACGGCTCTACATTAATGTCCAACAAAACCCGCCTAACGGCGGAAGCGACATTGACAAACTGCATGCAATTATACTTACGTACAAAAACTCGCTAAGAAAACTCCCTGTCGGTAAAATGGTATTGTTCAGGCGATCCGTTCGAGGAAATTTAGTCGATGGACATGAAATAAATAATTTGAACTTTTTATCATAGTTTGTAGGTAGATGCTTCAGACCGATGGGAAAAAGACTTTTGGCAAAGCCTATAACACCATTGTGCTAAGGTGTAATCAGAATCTTTATTTCACATAGATTGATGTTCCTAAACGATATGATATAAATAGTAGATCTTGTCACATCTTGCGAAGACGCCGTCCACACGCGATATGATGTATATGCGGAAATATTGACCATCGAGTAAGATGACTATGCAGCGTATGAGCTGTTTTGAGAGCAAAAATTCCATATTGCTACAGGAAATTTGATCTTACTAGGATTTCGAATTGACACAAGTGACAGGACTTTTTTCCCCTTTGCAATAAGTTATTCCTATTTTGAAAAATTCGGACTCTTAGCGTACTTATTCAAGTTGATCATTTCTTGAAAAGTAGTTGCTCGCCATAATCAAGAAACAAAGTGAAAAACTGTGAAAATACAAAAAGCTATGGCCGCTGTTCGCATTGCGTTAGGTAAGTACCTAATAAACATAGGTACTCTACTTTGCATAGAGTGATGCGCCCTCGTTCCCCTTAAGTTACAACTAGAATTGATATGGACTAAAATTCAAATTCTTACTTTGATTGAGTAAAACAAATCTTTGGGGAGTACTTTGATTTTATTTTCACAAAAATCTCGATGTTTCACGCCTCAGTGGCACAAAGATACAAGAAATCATGGAAATGAGAAGAAAGTTTGGTCTTCGTCATGGTTCAGTGACTTTTCCAAATACGTAATTTGAATCAAGATCGTGTTAGTTTCGAGGATCAGTAGAAGCTGTGTGCCAAGTTTCGTGACATAACTCACAGTAGAATTAACAATAATCATCAATAAATTGGCCGAAATTTCACATTTGTCAGGTTTGATTTCCTCCTCCATGGACCTTTAGTACAGGGTTTACAAAAGTTTTAACCCAAAAAGTGAAATTTGCATATTTTAATTGTCAAGTTTTATCCATTTGACTGTGAATTATTTAATTGAAACTTTTGCAAAAGCTTCAACTGCGTCTCTAACTAACATGATCTTTTTCAAATACGTATTCGGAAAGTCATCTGAACCATGAGCGTGACGAAAGCCCCAAACTTTCTTCTCATTTTCATGATTTTCTTGTTATTCTTGTGCCCCACTGAGGCGTGAAACATCGGGATTTTTATGAAAATAAAAGCAAGGTAACTCCCGAAAAAGACTTGTGAACTCGATCAAGTAAGAATTTTGAATTTTAGTCCTTTACGTGAGGGAAAAGGGCTTTTCCCAGTCCTCACGTGCTCACTGAAGCATGAATTTGTAAATAAATTGCCATACGACCATTGACACGTGCCCAAACAACATTAAATACAACCCAAAAAAATGTATTAAGATGCTTTCTAGTGGCATGAAATTACTGCAATGCATTTAATTTCTAAATGGGCTATTTTTTAGGTTGTTGATGGGTTCATTCAACCGTGATATGGAATGGATATTGGTGTTACACTTCCAAAACAGGAATTCCCCCATAGTTGATCTCGATTATACCATGCAAAGAAGTAAAAATCGCAGTTTGGGGCAATTTTTGCTGCATGCTCACTCAACCGTAAAATTTACGCAAATTCGTTTCCGTATAGGAAGAGCGTTTGCCATTTTTACATTCTGACGATGATTAAAATGTTTTAAAAATCTGAAAATGGGTCCGTTATCAATTGATCAACTTTGCCTTAGGCTTGCCGAACTTCAAAAAAATGCATTTATGCATTCACCATTGCATACACTGAGCATGACTTGATATTTTTCCTAAAATTCGCTCCATTTAGCAATTAAATTCCCTACATGACAATAATTATAATTTTAATTCCCTTGGTCGAAAAATTAATTAGATATTTGAAATAGGGGAACTTTCTTTTTGTGTTGTGTTTATTAAGGTAAAAACAGGCTATCATTTTATTTCTTTTTTTACTTTTTATTTATTTCTGTTGGTTTTTTTTTTTTTTTTTTTTTTTTTGTTTCTATTATATGTGTTTTTTTTCTTTTTATTTTCTTTTTTTTTCTTTTTTTTTTTTTTTTTTTCTTTTTCTTCTTTGATTTTTTTTTTACGAGACTTAAATTAATCAAAGGCCACGAGGTTACCTTTTCGGCCATTATAAGTTTGCCACAAGCTGACAGGATAATTAAAAAACATGTAAACAGTTTGCGGGAAGTATGACTTCTCCCAATAATTTTATTCACTGATGATCCCAAACTCTTAAAATTTGATTTTCAGGGGCCTTTTTTATTTGTCGCCCCTGTGTAAAATTGTCTGGGTTTGGTCATCTACTGCTGTCAGAATAAACAAGGGACAAGTCTCCTCTTTCAGAATTATACAAAATATCGAACAAATCTCTGGCCATGAATGAAATATGGACAAACATATTAAGACTTGTAAATTTGAAAAAAATACGCGCATTATTAGATACGGGAGTGTAAGAAGGCATTTAATTACACATCCCTGAAAGGCGAAGGGCAAATACTGCTCTTAACATCGCCTTGCCCTGGAAGTGTTTTCCGTGAGAAAGACCACCGTTTCAACAAAAGATTTCACATGTTTACCATTTTTATGATTTCATGTCCATTTTCAACCATAATTTTATCATACCCTCCCAAATGTTCACATTTCACACCTACCTGGAGGGATGTTTGGTAAATGTTATCTATTGTCCCCCAATGGCAACTGTTCCATCACCTTCAGCCATGGGTAGCGTGGTAAATTTTCGTCTACGGACCATCATCTCTTCCCCCATCTTCAGTCCCTGCTGGTCTGCTATGGCTGTGATCGCCTCAGTGGTTGGGTCTATCAGGGCCTTCGTTGGAGCTAGGATAGGAAACCGGTTGACGTGGGGAGGGATGAGAAATGGGGAAAATTGTATTTCAGGGAGGAAAATTAATAGCACAGTGATACCTTTTACATTACAAGTAAAGCCGGATGCTCTTATAACAATCATTGAAGTTTTTTTGTCATTCATCATCGGTCAATAATTACATTTCATATTTGAATAAACACTGATAGTTATTTGTTATGGTATTTTATTGGGTGAGAAAATCACTCTTGTCCTAGGGCGCGTAAGGGCAGAGCATATGGTAAGATAGTGGATTATATTACGGCCTCCTCATTGCAAAATGTTTGACGATAATTGCCATTGACACTAAGCTGTTGGAATGCATAAGCATAAAATTGAAAGAAAAAGAAAAAAAAGGAAAAAAAAAAGACGATTTATATAGCGATATTTTAAAGTTCTAGTCTTGTTCTTGTAAGAATAGGTATTTACTTGAATGCATATTTATCTTTTTTTTATTGATATATGAGTATAATGTCTCTACGAATTGTTCTTTGAAATTGCTAACGCACCACCAGTATTATAAATCATAGGTTATAGTCCTCTTGAAAGCCCATGATGACTTATATATCTGTTCAAACAGGACGTTTAAACTTCTTCTCTGCGTGCTCTCACCAGAGCTGATAATGTGTTGTGGCCGCAGTCTTAAGATCTTGAAGTATAAGCAACACAATATCATTGAATAATATATGGGAACAAGTTAGATGTTTTATGTTGTCCTGCGTATACCTTTATTCTTGAGCAGGACTTAAAATTGATATACACACAAAACTTAGATTCTATGGATGTCAGATATATAGAACTGGAAGGTGAGCATCTTATCTAATGACATACGCCGTTATTTTAAAGGATGTGCATATACGAATTAAAGGTAATGATTTAATTCAACCGAATCACATTTATTTCGTATTTAGCGGATATTTTGCCAACAGAATTTATAAACACTTCAGGTCAGTTGCTGGTGATCGTCTTCAAAATTTGCCAAGCTATTGCTTGCTTTACCTTCGAGATATCAATGATTTCATGCTCAAAATTTTATAGGAACCGGGATCACTGGAGGATGGTTTATCTAAAACCGTAGTGCTTTCCACCTTCAAGCCTATTCGGATGGGCCCCAGTGTGTCCTGTTGTAAAAGTCCCCGTTCCTAGTGGTCTGGTCGGCTTTCAGCAGAGGGTACTGGTGTTCGGCTGAGTGATGCTTGGGCATTTGGTTTGTTACAGGCTGTTTTTAAGGCTTAGTAAATCAACTTCCATGTTGACCTGAAACTTTCAGTAGTTTGTTTTACTAGTGAGAATCAATATACAGTTGGTTATTATATCTGATATAATTCCTGCTTCTTTGTTTTTGAATAGTTAACTTAATCCCTTAGACATGTACACGGAGGATCCAGTCAGTTTATTTGCCCTTGGAAGGAGAAATATGAGATTGAGATTATTTCCTTTAATTACAATCATCACTTGCGCTATCATGAAGACTTAAGGCCGGTTGATTGTCTCGAAGCGTGGACTAAGTTAGTAGGCCTACTAAATACGTATTTAGTTACCCCTTGCTTATTCACAAAGGGTAACTAACTCAATGTTTGTAGATATGAGTGAGTTGACTTAAATAGTCGTCAATGAGTCTTACCTAACTTTAAAGTGAGGGGATAAAATTAATCCCTCTAGCGTATGCAAATTTGTTAACTAAAGTTATGTTAGTCTATTTCCGAAAGGGTGATTAAAGTTATAGGCCTACTAAATACGTCATCGATCACTAAATCGCCCATATTTAAGTCAGCTCAGAGGGGTAGTTTTACTTATTCGTCTGACGTTGAATTCGATCGGTAAATTTCACTTTTTTTCGGTGAGTATGATATTTTATGTATTGATTCTCTACGAAACTATTGAGACACGGTATTTTTTACAATGGAGAAATAAATTTATTGTATTCCTGTATAGGTAATTCACACTGTTGACCGTGTTTAAAGCATCGTAAGTTATATTTGGTGACATCATTTTTAACCATCGAACAATAGCCCTCATGTTTTACAGATTCGCATGGGTTTGTGAAGACTCGACATCATTGGACTATTTCATTTCGGAGACTTTTTGATTGATATCGTGATGTTTTGCACAGGAACTTGAATTTTAACCCCGAATTAAGCAATACACTCTTATGTTGGAAATCTGTGTAGTGGTCCACTGGAATTGTGTTTTTATTTTCATAAGCTAAGCTTAAGAAGCCGAAAGAATAGACCTAGAGGATCTAGGCCAGTTCATTGATCACTCGTCTTCCCAAGACAAATCTGTTTGTTTGTTCGAGATACGACTCTCGGACGAACTGATACGTAAGACCTGGTCCCGAGCTATACTTAGATTTATACTTAGTGATCAACGTTTAACATCACTGCGACAGAGCTTTTATTTTAGCTAGACTGTAAGATCTAGAAAAATTTACTCTTTAAGATAAGTATGAGTATATTACCCCTCCTGGTCTTGTGTCCAGAATTCCAGTTCAGTTGGTGTTTTAGGCCTAGAATTCTTGAAGCAGCATCTAACATTCTAATGTGTAGATCCTAACGTTAGATCTATCTAGATTCCTAAGTTAGATCTGGATCTAAAGTTAGATCTAGGCCTAGATCTAGATCTAGATCTATCTACTTAGTCTTCTAGATCCAAAAATGAATAGATCTAGACGCTTTGATGGACTATGATCTAACTTAGATCTAGGGTACTACTTTCGATAGATCTTACATTAGATTCTGGAACGTCCTTGACTGAGATCTAACAAAATAAACAGATTTTCCTCTCGGCCTAACTGTTAGTGTTAAAATGTATTTTTATTTGGTGCCGGGGGGGGGGGTGGTGGGGGGAACGGCCCAAAATTGTTATTATTTAGTATAGATCTAGCGTTAAGACCCTATTTTAAAATATATTTACAAACAACTAAGTGCAAGGGGACATTTGTTATGGTATCCAAAAGGCCAAAAGTGCTCTAAATTCAAATAGTGTGTGTGTGTGTGTGTGTGTTTTTTTGTTTGTTGTTTTGTTTGTTTGTTGTTTGTTGTTGTTGTTTTTTTTATTTTTGTTTTGTTATTTTGGTTTTATTGTTTGTGTTTGTTTTGTTTTGTTGGTTGTTTTTGTTTTTTTGTTTTTTTTTATTTTTTTTTTGGGTGGGGGGAGGTCGGGTCCTGTGTTCGCATGTACCACATCACTCAGAGCTTAACAATCAGTTTTTGTTGTTTCTTATTATGTAAAATTTAATGATCGAGTTCGTCCCTAAGCCAAATAATTAAGGTTTAGGATATACTTTCCTAATAATTGGATGTAATATGATTATTAGTACATTTGATTTCTGTTCATTCTAATCTTCCATGTTGCTTCTATACATTAAAATCGGTAGACTACGCTGTCAAGCATGTCATTTGAAAGGTTCGACAAGATTAAAGCATATTGCAATTTTATGTATTATATGAGGAGTCCACTACTGTTCAAACTGAAATTTTTAATAATTTCCTATTTACTCCTGTCCAAAATTGGTTACAGGTTTTTCTAAAGGGAAACTTCCTTATATTGATGCTATAAATATTGTAATTAAGACAGGTGACTGGAATAGGCTCCAATCAAGGACTATTGGCACTTCCAATCCACGAATATTTCAATATCATTACTTGAGCAGAGAGTTTTATACAGTCGGTGTTGTTTTTGGAATTTTTAATTTTTTGTTCTCTTTTTTTTTTTAATATCTTGTTTTTTTTAGTATTTTTTTTTATAGATATATTAGTTAAAGATTTGCCACTTCCTGATTTGAAGCATCAACAGATACTCTATGTCAGTCGTGAGGGAAGTGGACAATTATGTAATTTTGCGAATGTTTTGTCATTACTTATGGACTACATTCTTGCAGCCCTACATTTAAATTCTTTTCAGCAATTTTGGTGGACATGGAAAGCTCATAACTGCGTTATAAACTTGTGGCAGATTAAATGTTGCATTGATGGTTAGTTGAATAAATTGGAAATTGTTAATTTTTGTTTTTTATTTTACTCGGCATTAAATACTAAGAGTTTTAAAAAATACATGTCCATCTATGCATTTAAATGCTTATAAATACGAGTTAGGTCTACTGTAGCATCAGAGCCAGATTACACGGACACCGACAGAGCTGTGTATAGCTAGCTTTGGGTTGTCTAGTCGATCATTGACATTGAGACTAGATCTAATTACTATTGAGGATAAGATAGGCCTATTTTCCCATGCTGGTCTTGTTGTGTTCCAGTTGTTGTAGGCCTAGAGAGGTCTAGATCTTGAACACGTTAGAATAGATCTTACGTTAGATCCTGAGATATAGATCTAGGCCTAACAGATTTCCTCTCGGCCCTTTTCTTTCTTTTCCTTTTTTTTCCTCTTTTTTAAAAATATTATTTACTTTATATATTTTTTTTAATTTGGTAATGGTGGGGGGGGGCATCCAAATGTTCAAATTATATTACAAGACTAAAACTTGGGGACCATTTGACATACACATGAATATGGCATCAGTTTTGTTTGTTTTGTTTTTTTAATACATTTTACGAGTTTTTGATACCAAATAATTAGGTTACTTCCTAATAAATTTGGATGTAATGTGATTCTTGGCACCTCAATTTGTTAAATTTCTTAATTTCCATGTTGTGTTTCCAAAATTGCCGCATGTCATTTGGAAAAGGTTGACATTCTGACAAGTTTAAGCTATTGGATTTATGTTTATATGAGACAAAATTTATTTTTCTGTCAAAAAATGGTTACAGGTTTTCAAAGGAAACTTCCATTGAGGAGCAAATAAGACAGGAACTGGAAAGCTTATTCAAGACTATTGGCACTTCATCCAATATCCAAATCATTGCTGAGATGAAATTTATTCGGTAAGTTTGTTTTTGCTTTGTTTTGTTGTTGTTTTTTCTTAATAGATAATTAGTAAGATTCAATTCCTGTATAAGCATAGGCCTACAGACATCTTTATGTCAGGTGAGGAAGTGGACATCAACAAACATGTATTTAGGAATGTGCTACATGTAGCCTATTATTAAATTCTTTTCAGCATTTGGTGAATTGAAATCTCAAAACTGCTATAAATTTGTGGCAGCCACGTAAATGGAAATGTAAAATGGAATTTGTTGTTATTATTTACAAGCATGCAATACTAGTTTAAAGATACAATTACTAGATTAGCTGTAAAACAGTTAGGCCTACTTACAGTGGGGGGGCTTCCAGGATTTGAAACAAAGAAGGGGCACAGGAAAAGTATGGTGAGAGGCAGAAGGCGATTTTTTTTTTTTTTTTTTTTTTTTTTTTTTTTTACGATATAGGCCTAACTATTAACAAGTATGCTCTATGTGTGATTCCAAAATAATGAGAGGGTGGCGCCCCTGTGCTCCGCCTGGCCATCCCTTTCATTGTTTCAAAAAGGAAAACAAATAAATACATTCTCTGGATTAATATTTTTAGTGTGTCCTTATAAACAAATATGAATATTATGGAATTTAAATGATTTCTCCTAACACTGGGGATTGTCTGTCTCTATTTACAGATTCCAAGGAAGATGTTTGACGTATCAGCCAGTCTTACAAAATGGATACTGGATCTGGAGGAACATCTAATTCCAAGCTATGAAGCGGCTTCTAGATTAGTTAATTATTATGAAGTACATGAACAAAGAATGTTAAAATCTTGACGACAAATGTTCACAGTGATGCCATTTCTTGGTAGAATATACAGACATTTCACCAAAATTATATCGGAAATGAGATGCGAATGTGATTCTTACAAGTATTCTTACCCCCAAATAAAAGAATTAAATTTCCCCTCATGTTAAACATAAATTATTATTAGATAAATTTACAAATTACATTTTAAATCAAAACTATAAAGATGTTTTTCTTCATTTCATGGATATTGATTTCTAGTTATCTATACTATTATCAGTTGCGGATTCAAGATTTGGAGTAAGATGGAAAATTGAAGAGGGACACCACGTTAATTGGACATTGTTTCATGATTATTTACATACCTATTTTGACCCACAAAGTGAGCAGGGGGGGGAAGAGAAACATTTTATTTGCATCCGCCATTGGATAGTACACCATCTTTCTGTCATCTGTATCCATTTTTGTTTTTATTTATTTATTGTATTTATTTATTTATTTTATTTATCTATTTTATTTATTTTTTTTTTTTTTTTTTTTTAGATCGATAGATGCAAAGTACACTCCTGTTGTGAAAAGAAATAAAGGAATCTACTCAACTCTTGATTTAAACATGAAACATGTGTCTGTGTTTGAAGAATCTATACAAGGATGTAATTTGCTGGGTCCTGTATCAGGACAATTACCCCTGGACAATTACTCCCAGGACAACTACCCCAGAAATAAAGGATTAGTTGTAGAGTTAGGGGTAGATTTCAGATGAGCGTAGTTGTCCGGGGTAATTATCCAAACTAAATTGTGCTGAACCGTCCTGGCACCTCCCTATGACATGGTGGATTGTATTTCATGTTATCAAATACTGTACAAGGAGATAATTAAAACGTGGGACAGAAAGAGAGAGCAGAGGCGTCAATTTGCTTCGAGAATCAAGCATGGGGGCGGGGCGAGCCATTGGTGTGTGAACAATGCTCACCACCCCTCCCCCATCCTTTGAATTTCGAAGCAAATCGACGCTTCTGAGAGAGTGTGAGAGGCCAGCGAGGGGGGGGGCAGATGAGATTTTAAGAGATAATGTTGAAGGGTACTGCTTTAATCAATAAGCCTAGTATGTTAAAAGATAGATCACGAATTGTATTTAATTATTAAATATGAGTTTATGGGCGAAGATATATGGGCCTACAAAATGAATGAGCAGTGTCATGATCAAGAGAGAGAGAGAGAGTAAAGAGGAAAAGACGAGTTTGTGTGGTAGTGTGTGAGGGAGAGAAATTAAGTCCCGTACTCTTCATAATATTATAATTAAAATTATTAAATAGGTCTATCAGTCGCGCATCCAAAATGGTTGGGGGGGGGTAGTCTGAAGCATTCTAGGTCATTCATCTAGACTTTTTTTCCCATTGAAAGGGGGGGGGCAAAGGCCCAAATTTTTGATGTTAGGCACTTTTTTCTTTATTATTGGTTTAGGTTGCAGGCCCGCCATTGCTTCCTGGATCTGCGTCTGCCTTAACACTATTCAAAGACACATTTAAAATAAAATAAAAAAACAAGTCTACAAGTGTGAGTTATAAAAATCATATTTTGCTCTTTCTTTTTTAATTAGAAGTCTTCTTTAAAAACCACACCCACATTCCTTCCATTTCAAAATGATATGGCGCTCCATAAAGATAAAACGGGGGTTTCCCCACGATACATAAGACATAAAAAGCGATAACCTACAAGCCCCAAACTGCACAATGAAATACATTTACAAAATAGGCCTACATTTGAAAATAAAATGATTGATTTGATCATTTGCAAATGGTCTAATCATCTGTGTTAAAAATATTCTACAAGATAACCATTTGTTTTAGTTTCACTGTTAAATTGATGGATAAAATCAGTTAATTTTCCCAAAGACAGAATTTACGGTCAGTCAACCTTTCCAACTCTAATATCGAGCAGGGGAAGAAGATGTTTCAACGTTTGATATGAAACTGTTTAAATGATTAAAGTTATTATAGTTATGATATATTTACTGTGATACTTCCAAGATGTTAGTCCCATCAATTCTCCCAATCTCGAGAACAAGGTAGGTTTTTAAGTAAGTTGCCAAACATTTGCTAAAAGAATTAATTCCCCAAAACAACGCCCATGCAAAGCCGATCGCAAGCATTCAACATAAATTATACCAAGTCAACCAGTGTTGCCAGGTCCAAGAAGTCAGATTATCGTATCAAAGCCTCAAAATTATCGTTTTTTGGCAAAAATTATCGTACATGCAAGATTCTATAGCAATTTGCAGAAAATCTACCCCTATTTGGGTGATGAGATTGACCTTCAAGTCGGGCAATTGCCAGAAGAGCCCCAAAACCTTGAATCGAAATACACGTTTTAACATTTGCGGATCAAGATGGACTCTTCAATAATTTTATGGGCGGGGGTCTGGGGGCGGAGCCCCCAGAACTAAAAGAAATTTGTGGTTTATAGACCAGTTTTCACATATTTTGCCTATAGATTAATGGTATCTGGTGAAATATATAAAATTATCGTACATTTGCCCCTTTTTGCAATTATTGATCGTACATCGTACAGAGGGTCAAATTATCGTACAAATACGATAATTATCGTACGGCTGGCAACGCTGAAGTCAACAAACGTAGAGATCAAGAGCGCACAGCCAAAGCGCGTAATTTATGTTAATTATGCACAGTGATGTCACAATGCCCTAGATCTGCGGTAGATATGAACTGCGCATGCGTAGTAAGGAGGGGATTAAGTTAGTAGGGCTACTAACTTTAGTAGGCCTACTAACTAGTAGGGGTTTCGTGAATAGCTCACTAACTTAGTAGGCCTACTAAGTTAGTAGCCTGATTAGTTAGTACCCCTACTAACTTAGTAGGGGTACTAAGTTAGTCACGCTTCGAGAATACCGGCCAAAGTCCTTAGAAAAAATGGGCTAAATTGGTATGAGAAAATAGTCCATTAGGGTCTAAATATTTTGTATTTCAAACCGTACTACCAGGGGCAGATCCAGGGTATCTGATTTTTTTTTTTTTTTTTTTTTTTTTTTTTTTTTTGGGGGGGGGCCCTCATCATTTTGGGGGTCATTTTTTAAATACATTTTCCTTCTGAGCCCCTTTTGGTCGATT
Organism: Paracentrotus lividus; assembly: GCA_940671915.1. Lineage (NCBI taxonomy): Eukaryota > Metazoa > Echinodermata > Echinoidea > Camarodonta > Echinidae > Paracentrotus > Paracentrotus lividus. Next base: position 48,142,861 of record CALNVZ010002100.1, on the reverse strand, counting down.
GTCGATGAAAAAAGGTGGGATTGTGTGAGGAAGGTCCCCATGTAGGCTACAGGTTATTTTGGCGGAGGGATCGTATAATTTAATTCAAAATGTATTCTAGACTAGGCCTATGTACAATGATACAACAAAGAACATACAGTGGACCAATAGTAGATCAATATCTATTTGACCTTAAAAATAATTAAATAAAAAATATTAAAAAAAAGAATGTTTATACCAAATCGAAACAACCTAAAAACTCTCAAGAATTCAAGATCAGTATAAGTAGAAGCTGTGACCTGTGTCGGGTCATTTATAATAGTCTAATAAATTCAGACACGACAGGATCACTAATGAGGTCTAGAAAACCACTATGCGCGGGTTCAGTTTCGTTCTTTGATTTTTTTCAAAACTGACCACCCTGCATATATAGGCCTATTAAACTTTGAACTGCGCAATGATAATCGTAAAATGATACAATTTGATTCGTCTGAACAGTCTGTCATAATTACGTTTAATTAATTAGTAAGAAATTCAAGTGAAAAAATCAAATGTTTTTGTAAGAACCTTGGTATGTGCATGAGTATCGGGAAAAGAGCCCGGGAAAGAGAACGTGTACTAAAGTGACGCAATATATTACATTATTACACTGTAAAAAATATTTGTATTTTTACAGCAAATCTGCTGTCAGCAGAGTCGCCATAAAAAATGTAATAAAAAAAAAAAAAGTTTTGTTGTAAGTTTCTCTTGCAAATAATTACATGAGAAATACAAAATATACATCAGGAGTAACACATTTTTTCCGTTTTAACCAAATACATATGCTATAAAACTCTAATGATATTTTTCCTTCTCTTTCATCAATTTTTAAGGGAGAAATTTACAACAAAACTGTTTTTTAAATTACATTTTTGTATGGCGACTCTGCTGACATCACTTTGCTGTATTTTTTTTTTAATTAAATTTTTTTTTTTACAGTGAACTAGGTTTTTTTCATGCCCATACTTATGTATACCGAGTGATTGAAAAAAATTAAACATCTAGAAAATTTTATTAAAAGCAAAACCGATTTAGGAACCCCTTATTATTATATATATTCTTTTGGTACCATTTTTTGTGGTAATAGTTTGTGTTTAAGCTTGGATGAACACGGTGCATTGTTTGCGAACATGTAAAATTCGAATTCAAGATTCAAGATTCAAGATTCAAGATTCAAGATTACTTTATTGATTTTCTTTCATGTTTTCAAAAGTTAACAAAATAAATAATCAAATTAACAACATCAGTATGTAACATAGAACATTTTGTTCAAAAGTAACAGAGAAAACAATTATAAAGAAAATTCAGGAACCAGCAAGAAGCAAAGCTTGTAAGGCGCTGGTCCCTTTAATATAAAATAGAATACAAAAATAAGCAATTTTTTTTATTTTATTTTTTTTAACTGAAACATATTCATGAAATAATTCATAATTGAATAAATCTTAATTGAATAATTCTTGAATTGTGCGAAAGGGGGTTAAATCAAAACAAAAAAAGCTAACAAAAAGCAACTCCATCCTGATCAAAATAGCACAACTTTTCAGCGTAAGGGTTTTAAGCCAAACAACTTGACAGGGGTGTGTCGACTGCATTCTGTGTGAAAATGAGATTGATTTATCAAGTAATCCATGAGTAAGCAAACATCAAAGACCTAAAAAAGCCTCTTAATACTTAAAAGTATGATTATTAGTGATTATTTTGTCTTTGACTTGTGCTCACTCATGTTTTGACTATACAGATCTATATCATTTTCATATTTAGACGATATGTGTAATAATGGCTAAAAACCCTTACAGTTACAGGACTATGGTCAAGAGAGTAAACTTTGGCCCTTACGTATTCCTTGAACTTTCTATGTGTGTCTAGACCTTTGTACTATTGGGCCATATTATAGCTAAAATGATTTTGATAAACCAGTAGCGGACGCAGACCGGAGTCGCCAAACGAGTCTGAATACATAAGACTATTATGCGAGTCGCTAAATGATAGTCTTATGTATGATAGTCTTATGTATTCATACTCCTTTGGTGCATTTTGGGAAATAAAGGCGACGAGTGCCTTGGCTAAAGGCTATGACACATATGACCTCAAATATAATAATAAATGAAATAATTAAACGAAAATTTTGTGGCAAAAATAGTCATTATGACTAATTGCTAAATAAAACCAAATACTACTACTACAAAATAAGGTCAAAGTTCAAATAACATGACACAAAAACCCCTGAAAATAGCAGAAACTATGTATTGTTTGGACTTTTCACCGTATCTATAGGTCATAGGTCAATGAAAACGGAAATTTCCTGGTTCATGGGATCAAATAGAACACGTTAACAGTGTTCATAAAATATTTTAAGTAATACGGCCCAATAAGACTAAGGTAAAAATAAAAAACTTTGGCCAAATCGTCTTTCTTGAACTTTGACATTTGACCTATTGGCGTATAACTATGTTAACTATGTTGCCAACTAACATGAATATGTTTACCTTGATGCCATCAACCAAAAATATAGAGGTCGTCATATTTCAGTTGAAACAATAGACCTACAAATGAGGTCAAAGTTCAGAGAAAATTAGATATTTGCTAAAATGATTCCATTTCCAGATTGTTAATCATCACCTGATTAGACACAATGGACACGGGGGCGCACTATTGTTTGCGCCCCCTCCCCCCGTTTTCGTCTAATCAGGCTAGGTACGCCACTGATATGAGTTGATCTTTGTCCTTATTTCAAGGTCATAAGGGTCACCAGAATGTGGCAACAGTATTAGGCTAGTATGATACATGTTGTATTCTTGATTAGTTGTTATTAATATTGTCTATGGATATATTGTGCCTGTCGTCGTTAAACTTGACTCCATATGCATTCAATTATGCATACATAATTAGGCCTATACCAAGTTGCATATTGCTAAAAACTTGCTGGTCGGGTGAAAAATGATAATAGCCATAGGCCTAATTGCTAGTTATAAAATTACCTACAATTTGATACCATATTTGAAACAATTTAAACCAAATTTTGTTATGTTAATGAAGCCTGACCTTTGACCTTCATTTTGGGTCACAAAAGGTCCATTAAAAATTTGGCCACATTTCCTGATTCGTGTGATCAAGTAGAACATAGAGGTTGCTAAACATTAACATGACTTGCAAACGAAACTAATATTTTGACCATAGGATGCCCCACTACTTGGGGAATTCCAGCTTTTGTTCAGGGGAATATACAGACAGAGAGCTTCTATAATACGGATAAGGAATCAGTTAACTTATTCTCAGCATTTTTTCCAATTATACAATGAATCAGTATGTGGGCTAAATTTTCAGGTGATGTAGGCTCTAGGCATTTTTTAAATTTTTTTTTTTTTTAGTTTGGAAAAAAGTGGTTTTTATAAAGTATAATCCCCTTTTAGGATGATATCTCACTTCGCGGAGACGTCTCCGCAACGGAATCGTTTCCGGATAAAAAGTATTAAAGACATCTCCAAAACTTAGGAGACGTCTCGGAGACGTCTCCGCAACAATTTTCAAAAACACTTACTCAGTTGGAGCGGACGGGTGCAATTAACTCACTGATAAGAGCCCAAATGATTTGAATATTCAACCGTCACAGAGGCACTCACGAACC
>CALNVZ010002100.1:48058249-48138079 GCA_940671915.1 Paracentrotus lividus | reverse complement strand
ACCGATGCTAATTTTTTCACCCAAAATTCTCCCTCGCGTATCTCCAGTATCTTATAAAGGAATTCGCCCAAACTTTCAGTGAATATCCCAAACAAGCACATTGATGCACTTGTGAAAAATCTTTGAAAACGATGGTATATTTATCATTTTATTGAACATTTCATGTTTCGTCTGCTCCGAAAAGTGGCTTCGTATTATTTCCAGACAAAAATCGGAGCACCCAATACATATTCATGACACTCAATATGCATATTTCATGAGACTTTGATACAGCTTCTCACGAAGTTTTCGCTGGGCCGAAGACCTACTTTTTCGAGATACAATGGAAAAATTATTGGGTATTTTTTGGAAAATAAAAATTGTAGAAGCAGCAAATCGCCGAAGAAACATGACGTCATTTTCCAAATTGACATTTACGCATGCGCATTCGCATCAAAACACTCCTGACTCATGATTGCTGCCTGCGAAATCTTCGCGAGTATGATCGAGGAAATCTTCGAAGAATCTCAAAAAAAGGTACGGTAGTGGCGTAAAGACTTGATTTCTTGAGTATATCTTATAGTTTTTATCCCCCCCAATTATATAAGACATAGATTTAGACATTTTAACTCCAAAGTCTTGATAATTTGAAAATATTTCCCCGCTGTCGAGCTGTCGTCGGCTGCTGTTGTGCTGTTGGATCGGCTCTGCTACAGTGCAGTGCAGTGCAGTGCAGTACACTGGATGCACTTGTCGAACGCAAACTTGCTTCGTTCGTGATCGTGCGTCTGCTTATTAAAATCGTCTGTATGGAAGTTATTAAAAAACTGTTTGTATTAATGATTATATTAAAATAGAACATTTTATATCTGTCTGCAGCTGTCCAGATCATCAGTCTGATTTTCTGGGTTCTTTTCAATCCACGATTAAGATATTTGCAAAAAATACGGTCACATATTTATGACAAATTGACAATGACACTCCAGCTTGCTGACGACACAGTGATTGATTTGTTTCGATTTTGGAGAACCATTTTTTTTTTTATAGAAGGGAAAGGGTCAATTCTTAGCTAGTGATTGTTTTCAAAATATGTAAATGTGGCTCAAGTTTTAATTTCTATTTAGGGCCTATACATCGACCATTCAAAATAATAATTATTTTCATATTAGGCTTATTATTTCTTATTTTTGTCTGATTTCATAGTATTTGTTGCTGATAATGATTAACTGAAATTCATCAATTCTTTTATTTTCAGTTCCTCTGGCCAGTGCGGAAAAATTTTCTCTCCCCTACCCTAGTCTGCCCAACTTCAGCGTGAAAAACCTACTGCCTGTTACGTGCCAACGGCGACTCCGCCTACCTTTCTTGCCCGGATGATGTCAGACCGATTAATTGGTGAACTTATCCGGTGGTTACAATGTACTCGCCTAGATCTACCCTAAGGCCAAAAAAAAAAAAAATGTTTGGTTGTCCAATGAATGCTTTTTCAAAAATTCGGGTCGGATCGGTCGGGGTTTTTTTTTTTTTTTTCTTCTTTTTTTCTTTTTTTCTCCCATTGAAAACAAAGAAAACAAAGAACGAATGACTTCCATTTTTGAGATCACTTTTACTTTTATTGAGTTATGTAAAATGGACTGCATGGAAAATAAAACATGTATATAAACACTGTTTTATGAAAATATATATCAAATAATATGAGCTGGTATTCGGCGTTTAGGTAAAAAAAAAAAAAAAAAAAAAAAAGAGGTTGGTCGGGGTCGGGCCGTTTTCAGCAAGGATCGGTCGGTCGAGGACAACCAAACAAAAATTTTTTTTTTTTGGCCTAATTCTACCAATGATGTTGAACTTGAAGTGATCAATGAATTTTGCACAGTACCAACGTGACTCAGCTCCGCCTACCTTCGTCTGCCCACCTAGTTTGACCAATGATGTCATACGCCAATACGTGCCAACGTCGCTCTTCACCCCCCCCCAAAAAAATAATAATAAAATGAATAAATAAAATGATTTGAGGCATAGGCCTACATAGAGAGACAATAATTTGATCTAATGGAAATCAATTTACGAACTCTTTTTTTTATTTCTCTGATTCCACTACAAATTTAAATGATGTCATCACCTTTTACTGTACATAAGACTATATTGTTAGAACATAACATTAGTCTTTTTTTTTTTTTTTTTTTTTGAGAGGTGGGCGAGACAAGTGAGTTTTTCTTTATATCAATGCGGATATGGAAGATGTAGTTAAGTAGCCTAAGGAGTTAACAATAGATAGCTATAAGAAGCATAGATTCCGGTTGATTTAAATGTTACAATGCATGTAACAATAGAATTCTTGAATTATTCAGAATTCTTTAATATTTATGCGTTTGAATTTATTTTGTTTATCAAGAAATTCTTGCATAGTATTATAATGTGACCAGTACTGTGATATGTTAATGAATCTTTTATTTTGGGTTTCATATAATAATAATAAACATTTTATGGCAACAACCTGCTTCTAAACCCTAAAGAATGGTGGCTTAAAATCAAAATGATTTCATTATACTTTTGTGTTGAGAACAGAAATAAAGAATCTTACGAATGAAAAGCATGCCTTTAAATCTTTTTTAGCAGTCAGTATTAAAGCAGTGTAAGTGCAGAAAAGTTTGATGTATATTCATTTGATTATACCAGCACGACGTTTTCCTTATGAAAAGTGAAAGGAATATGACATTATTTTTTATTATTAATTTGTTTGTGCTGCTCAATTCTATTATATTGATTGTTGTAGTCCTATTGTATAAGTACATGTATAGAGATATGGTGACGTGTATAATTGGATATGATGATTTTGATGGTGTGAGAGGATTTTTTTTTTTTTTTTTGTGCCTACCGAGTAATTGTTCAAAGCAGACAGAAAGGCAAGATCCATGTTCTGAAATGTTCCTCATTTTTCACCCTCCCCAAAAAAAAAAAAAAACACCAACAACCACGATGTTATCACCACAAGTCCCAACATAGATGTAGTGATAAATGATGATGATGATTCATGGGGACAAGATGTTTATTCTAGGGAAACTCAAGGTCGCCACAAAACAGAATCGGGAGTTAATTGCACCCGGCCGCTCCAACTGTACTGTCTCAAAGCAGTTTCAAAGAACCGTCTTAAAGTAGTTTCCGCGACTCATAAAACGTCTTGGAGACGTCTCCGCGACGTCTTCGAAATCCGTTTCAAAGTTGTTTCATAGCAAGAAGTTAAGTTTTGGGGCCATTTATTTATTTATTTTTTCTGGTGGGGGGGGGCGTCCAATTTTTTATTTTTTTAATTCTTTACTTTTAAAACCGGCCGCCCCCCCGCAAAAAAAAAGTGTGGGCGGCAAAAAATTTCAGGGCCAATTTTATTTTTTTTTTAAAATTTTTTATTGTCACATTAAAAAATATATAGTAGAAATGGTGGGGCCAAAAAAAAATTCTTTTATAAGGAAATTTCATTTAAAAAAAGAGAAAAAAAAGAAAAAAAAAAAAAAAAAAAAAGCTTCGGCCGGCAAATTTTTTTATGGCCGCCCCGCCATCTTTTTATTTTTTATTTTTTTTGTAATGTGAAATAAGTTGAAAAATTGAAAAAGAAAAAAATAGAAAAATAAATAAATTTAGCCCTATACATTTTTGTGACGGCCCAAATATATTTGTTATTTTTTGATGTATTGTTTTTTTTAATTCTTTTGTTTTATTTTGTTTTTTTTTGGGGGGGGGCTCTCTAAATGCATTTTCCCTCAGCGGCTTCGCGCTTCGGGAAAATATAAATCCAGCGGTCCAAAGATTGTTATATTACACACCCCATCAGTCAATATCTGTATAATCTGTACTACGGAAGTACTATAAGCAAACCCAGCAAGTAGATGTTCTTTTTAAAATATGTTCCTTGCTCTACCTTTGGTTATTACGTGGCCACCACAATGTAGCATGTTTCACTATTAATATATTGGTATTGGCATTGGCAGTAGATATTCACTGTAAATATCTGAATGTCGAGGCTATTGTGACTGCACGACTCTAAATCTTCGTACAGCAATTGCAATGTCTTCCAATCTTGAAAGCGAAGTTCAATGTAGTATCTGTCACGAAACATTTGACGATCCGAGATTTTTGGTGTGCTATCATTCATTTTGTTTTGAATGCGTGCAGGTATTGGCGGTGGGGAAAAGTCGGGTATCATGCCCTCTGTGCAGAAAGGAGACGACCCTTCCAAGCAGTGGTGCGTCTGGTCTGACGAAGAACAACCTGGCCCAGTTCGTGGCTAGTACCTTGGGTCACAAAAGGGGGTCTTCTGTGAGACACAGACATGCCATATGTCAGTCAGATGGTGACGAACACGATCCTCCTCAGAAAGCTATCTTCTACTGCGAGTCGTGCAAGAAGGCTGTATGTGCTAATTGTGTCGTGATTTATCATCGTGATCCCATCAACCACCTTATTACAAATATTGACTTGGCTGTAGATCGGATGAAGGAAGAGATCAATGGTTTGCTAAGTCATGGTCAAAAATTAGTGTCGATTGGAACCAAAAGCAGAAAGTTACTAAAATCAAAAGAGACTGATGTTAGTAAAAGAGTTGCTGAACTTCAATCGCAGATTACAAGTGTCTTTGAGGAAGAAAGAAAAAAACTGGAGAACAGGGAGAATGCTCTGACAAGGGAGTTGAAAAATGTCGGGTTAACCATTACAAACGTATTGCGGGATAAACAGGCCAATTCAGACAACCAAGTAAAATCTCTTTCAAAACTGAACTGTCTTGCCAAAGATGTATTACAGGGAGGGGCATGTGCCATAACAGAAATGTACGGATCCATTAGAGAAGGATATGAGCAAGATGAGGCCGAAACTTTTATGCCTACTAAATTGGATGAAACAGCTGCTTCTCTTAAACAAATATCGGGATTTCTCTCTAAGATTCGTTTTCAGAAGGCACCTGATACGAAGCAACAACCGGAGATCGGTAAGATATATGTCATGACTGGAGACTGGCTGCTGGAACAGATCAGATATGCAACAACTATGCTGCCTACCTGTGTTGCTAAAATGTCAGATGGAGCCATTGCTGTGGGTTTTGAATCTGCTACGGATATCAAGATATACAATAAACATTTGCAATGCATCAAGGTATTTGGGCCGGTGGCAGTGAAACACATGACCCCCCTTACGGATAGAGCAATCCTTGTTCTGACTCAAGACAATGATGTCATTCGCTTCTCATCACCAAAACAATATGGCACTCGACTCTGTGATGGCGATAACTTGATGAATCCAGTATCCATCACAGCTAATGTTGCAGGACACTTCTCTTTGATACACGAGGATCACATTAAGATGTATGATAAAAGTGGGAAATTAGTACTGAAAGTATTACTTCCGTTGTATCTTGGTGATCGTTCATTGGAAACACTCCCTCAGAACTCGTTAAGCAATCAACACATCGATGTCTTGCTTAAGAATGACAATTCTTTGAAATTAATCAATATCATGATTAATCCTAAGATTCGGCTCAGTACTAGTGAGGTGAATCTTCCTGGCCCCTGTCCTGATGGCCGAGATAGGATTGTCACCCTTGACAATGCCGGTAATCTCTATATAGCAACCGTCAAGGACAAGAAGTACGTCACCATCAAGAAGTACTGGGGATGTGACATGACCAGTGAGGAGGTGGTGATCACCGACCTCCAAATTATGCTGGACGCGGGTGACCGTATTCTCTTGTCTGCTCTGAGCCCTTCATGTCTTGTGATGTCTACACCAAAAAAGTTATCCGTTTTCAGAAAATGCAAAGTGGAACAGTTTCTTACTTAAAATGGACAATGCTACAGCATCACCTCGATCGAGTCCTAAACTACATGCAACATCCTGGATCATTATCTGGGACATATTTTATGTAATTATGGCCATTTTTTTTTTATTTGTGATACAATGGCACGTATATTATAATATCATTAGTAATCAAGTCATTAAGATGAGATTTTTCAGTTAAGATAGAAGCAATATGAACTGATAAACACAATAGAGATGCTGCCAATCGAATAATTAAAAAACAAAGCTGTATAGATGGATGAAAGTGTGGGCTTAGTTGTGGCACCCTATGGATGGGCATTTATATTTCATGACTCTGTAGAACCAGTTGTTGTTAAGTATACAAAATTGAGCATTTTAAAAAAAATTTGAGCTGTTATCATATTTAATATAATAATATATCATTCATAGTCAGACTTCTGTCCACCATTTTGGAATATTCTGAAAGAGGAGACTTGTCCCATTTCATTACCTAGAGCAGTACATACCAGACCTAGTTACTTCTGAAACAAAGGAGCAGACAAAAGAACAGCGGCTTCCACAAAAAAAAAAAAAAAAAAAAAAAAAAAAAAAAAAAAAAAAAAAAAAAAAAAAAAAAAAAATAAAAAATAAATAAATAAATACAAAAATTGGGAGGTGGGGAAGGTAGTGAATAAAGTCATTAAAAAAGTTCCATAATTCTCAACAAAAAAAAAAAAAAAAAAAATAGTCCTTACATTGGGGTGTAATACAAAGACTTACGATTGATTAAAAGTTACGATTGATTTTTGCTTGGTAACCTCATTTGAAAACCAGGTACATTCATGGATTAGGATTTGGATATGATTAAGAGAAGTGTTAGGGCTAGGGTTAGGATTAAGATCATCAACTTTGGAGCATCCTGTCCATGATGAGGCTACCAAGAAAAAATCAATCGTAACTTTTAATCAATCGTAAGTCTTTGTGTTACACCCCCAGGTTTTGTTTATGTGCAGTTCTAAGGTAACGGAGTGACATTCAAAAGCAACATTTCAGCATTCAAACAAATTTATCATCCATACTTTAATCTTCATTTACAAAGAAATGATTCATGACAAAAGCTGATGGTGCCCTCTTTTCAAAATGATCATTTTTTTTTTTATAGTGATGCTCTTAATTAATGAGATATGAATATTCATAAACATGGTTACGGAGTGACGCAAAATAGACATGCACATTTGAGCAGAAAACATTTTGCTAAAACTCTGTGAACTTTAAATGGCTATCACAATTTTGAGTTATTGATTGGATTCTATGTTATTCTAGGTATAATATGCTGCCTTGCATATTTTGTTAATTATGAACCCATGTCCGGTGACGGTTACGGAGTGACATCTGGTTTCCCGGTCTTTTTGTGAGGAGAAATGCATTATAAAGAAATATTAACCAAAGTTTGTTAGAGTAGTCCATGATAATTACATTAAGCCCCCCCCCAAAAAAAATGGCAAAAAATGGCAAAAAATGATTAGATATAGGCCTAAGAATAAGAGGCATTTAAAGCACCATAGTCCCATATGTGCAAATTTGGGTTTGATCAATTATTCAGCACAAGAAAACTGAATCACATAATTTTTTTACTAAAATGATTGGTTGTATTGTAAAAAAAAGCCTTTGTGGTAAATTCAGATCTTATTTTGCATTTTCAAAGGCACAGCACCACATTAAAGTTTCAGTTCCATGTCCTATTTTGCTTGGAACATGGACCTATAACCTCTCTAGGTCCATGCTTGGAATTATCCTTATGCCTCTTACAAAAAGGTAGCACTACAATGGCACAAAAGTATCTATATTTGCCTTTGCCAAGGAAAAATTAATCCTATTTAGCAAATTTCTTGTAATAAATAATACATTGTAGATTTCTGCAGCAATCTAATTTTCCACACTTTGTATATTTTGCTTGATAATCACGTCCATCGATTTTGGCACGCACCCTTCTTGGCAACGGCATAAGAATTTTTTCTCCGTTTTTTTTTTTTTTTTTTTAAATATCCTATTACATTATAATCATCTCAGAGGTCCAAGTTCTACAAACTTTGATTTTAGTGGACCTCTCCATTTTCACAGAATGTAAGTCAAGGTTCATGATAATGTTTTGTAAATATTTTCTTTCATGAATATAAAGAAAATTTGTTATTCATGAAAATTTGTTTTGTAATGAATTGTTGTTACTGTATGAATTGTTCTGTACTGCAATACTATTTACTTTATCTGTATTTTGTTAAAATTGACATTAAAACAAAATCAAAGTAAAATTCTTTTCCGCCCCCAGATCCACCCCTGATATACAGTGCGTCCAAAAAGAACTATACACTTTTGAAATGGCTATCAAATAAAAAATATATGATTCTTGGGGAAAAGGTTTATATGCATATAAAGCTCATATCCCAACTATCATGACACAAAAAATTCCGAAAATAACGCATTCTTCAGTGAGCAATGCCCACTTCTGTGAAGGACACAAAAACAGCCTGCGCAGGAATTCGCTATTCATTTATCACCTTTGTATGGCACGCCATGAGGGAATTAAAGAACAATGGAATGACTCAGCTAACGGAGTAAAATATATACCGAAAGTCAGAAATAAACAATCAAAATTATACACATTGTTTTCACCGTTTTGTTTTCATATCATTGATTTTTGCTTTGAATTCAGTTTATTTTTGTCTTTGTTGGCAGATTTATTCCATTATTGCTTGAATCCCTCTTGGTGTGCCATACAAAGGTGATAAATGAATAGCGAATTCCTACACATAAGTGGGCATTGTTCACTGAAGAATGGGTTATTTTCGGATTTTTTTTGGTGTCATAATGATAGTTGAGGATATGAGCTTTTATATCTACAAAATCTATTTTTTCCCCAAGAACCATATATTTGTTTATTTGGTAGCCACTTCAAAAGTGTATTAGTTCTTTTTGGGACGCACTCTATAGTACCATGTATTAACACATTGTAAAATCTTAGAAATAGTCGTAGTCGTAGTAGAAGAAGTTGTCGTTGTAGTAGTAGTAGTAGTAGTAGTAGTAGTAGTAGTAGTAGTAGTAGTAGTAGTAGTAGTAGTAGTAGTAGTTGTAGTAGTGGTAGTAGCAGCAGCAGCAGCAGAAGTAGCAGCAACACTAGCATGATCACGCTGTGCCTACATCCTTTCAAATGTGGCATCCCATCTCTTTTGTGCTTCCAGAATTATACCCATTTTTGACGGCCCTTTCCCCCCTATTATTTCTATTGCTGCTAATGATGGTGACAAGGCCAAAGGTCTGAACAGACACCCCCAAAAAGCAAAACCAACAAAACAAAACAAAACAATAGAAACCAAAAAAACGTCAATGCTATTGTACCTGACAATAGGCCTAGTTGTACAATTGGATTGTATCATTATTTTGCGTATATAATGTGTAAATGACAAAAATCGAATAAATTATTTTATGTGGTATATCACTTCGCAGGGACGTCTCTGCGACTCGGACACTCAGAGAGGTCTCCGATCCTGGTCTCTAATACCTTTTTTTCCGTCGCGGAGACTTCTAAGAGACAACTTTCAAAACCGTCTCAACAGAAATCCGTCTCAAAGTAGTCTCAAATCCATGGCACGTGAGATACCACTATTACATACATGAGTAATACATAAAGAGATCCGAGGTTATTTTAGCTTTTAATCCCATAAAAGGAGAAATTTTAAGAACAGCGAAATCAGCTCAATTGTTTATATCAAATACAAACAAACTAAAACCTCTCCAGAATTCAAGGTCAGTATGGGTAGTAGTCGTGACCTGTGTCGGGTCATGCGCACAAACGACGTGACAACAGTCAGGATAGGGCCACAGCAGTAGTTGCTCATTGCTTAGCTCATTCAAAACTCACCTCAATATATTCAGGGGAAAAATCTCAAAATATAGGCTCCCTATACTCGTTTTGTTTTTTGTACAAGATAACGATGTATAAATTTTAATTAACCATAAAGAATTGCCAATTGGTTGCCTTTTTTTTGGCGATGTTATATGAAATACGAAAAGAAACTAAACTGAACTTTGACCACGGAGAGGTATGCCTATAGCATGTATAGTCTTTCTATGTGATTCAATTTCAGTATTTATCTAGAGAGCTTGAACACTGTGTAATGCAACATTGTATGTCACTTAAATTAATTATCAGGCTGATAATATATTGCATTTTTAATTACCTATAATATAGTTAGCATAATTAGAATAACGACTAAATTAGTATAATATTATCTGTATCCCCCCCGCCCACATTTACGTAGATACCGATCTTGGTAGGGGAAGCCATGTCAAAATTACTCCCTACAGGGGCCGCAGAGCGTTTTTGAAAGTGGAGAGGCTGAGCCAAATTGAGGGGGGGGGGCTGAACAGTCTAAAAATCACAAATATACGGTCATTTTTGCATTTTTGTACATGTTTGCTTAAAAAAAACAAAAGTGGGTGCTGAAGCCCCCCCCCCCCGCCTCCGCGGCCCCTGTCCTATTACAGCCTTTAGAAGCAAATCTGCATTACCCCCTATTACAGGCATTTGAAGATGGGGCTAGTAAAATTACTCCCATTTCATAGGATTTTGGACCACATTCGGGACCCTATTTCATGATTTGTCCTTAAAATAAATAAATAAAATTGGGGTAGTTTTTATTTTTATTTATTTATTATCTGGTCCAAAAGCCCTTGAAATGGGGGTAATTTTATCAGCTGCTTCTTCAAAAACCTGGGGTAATTTTAATGCAGCTTCCCTTCTAAAGGCTGTAGTATGGGGTAATTTTGACATGGCTTCCCCTACCAAAAGGGGTACGTATATGGTTGACTCCTATGCAGGCGGGGGGGGGGGCGAAATACAGATAAAATGCTAATTTAGTCGTTATTTTAATTATGCTAACTATATTATAGGTAATTAAAAATGCAGTATATTATCAGCCTGATAATTAATTTAAGTGACATACAATGTTGCATTACACAGTGTTCAAGCTCTCTAGATAAATAATGAAATTGAATCACATAGCAATAAGCAATTATGCATTTAATTATCTCATTGTGATGAATATGCTAAATAGAAATGTACAAATAAAAAATATTGTTGTAGAGTAGCATCAAAAAGCCTTTTTATTTACGTTTCCGGGATTATTTAATTAAGATTAGCCCCATATCCCATATTACAAATGATATGCTAATTAGGTCATTGTTCTTTTCTGCTAATTATATTATTTCTACATAACATATAATTTCATGAATTAATGGGATGTCTTCAATAAAAATGATTTGTAATGTTGTATTACACAATATTCAGGCTTTCTAAATAAAATTTAAAAAAACGAAAGTTAATTCCAGAGGCTAATATTAATGCATGATATGCATATTAGCTCATTATGCTAATTAGGCCACACTGCAAAAACGCTGGTGTTAAATTTGCAACACCATGCGGGTGTTAAATTTGTGGTGTTAGATTTCGGAATCAGATTGCTATCTCACCACTTGGTGTCAAGACAAATTCTGAAAAAGCACTTTGTTGAAATTTTTGCAGGTAAAAGTAATATCATTTGATATATTTTAATTATAGATATCATGAACACAAATATAGCAGCAAATTTAGTTTTAGTTTATGAAGTTAACTGAATATTTTTTAACTCCAAAAGCTGGTGTTATTTAACACCGGCCCTGGAATCTATATCCGACCACACCGATTGGTGTTAAATTAACACCAACCACTCACTAGCGTAAATCCGCTCGTGCTATCTATTCATCAGGCGGATGACGCTTTGTATTATTACATAATATCCCCCAGATTCATAGCATTCTATACAAATTTACGCCAGTGAAATCAACACCCACTGTTATCAAATTGGAAATTAACACCACGAAAAGTGTCAAATTAACACCAGGATGTGGTGTTAAAATAACACCCAATAGTTTTAATAATGTATTTCTAACACCAAAATTGGTGTTAATATAACACCAGTGGGTGTGGTCGGATATAGATTCCGGGCGGGTGTTATATTTAACACCCGTGGTGTTAAATTTAAATAAGATCATATATGAATTCCTTGTCGTAAAATATCCTTAAAAAGTCGTTTCATTCACGTCTCCAGGGTTCTTTAATCAAGATTAGCCCCATATTCCATATTACAAATGATATGCTAATTAGGCTATTGTTCGTATTATGCTAATTATATCATATCTACAAAACATATTATCTCATGAATTAATGGGATGTCTTCAATAAAAGTAATCTACAATGTTGTATTGCACAATATTTAGGCTTTCTAGAAAAAAAAATAAACAAACAAGATAATTTAATCCCATAGATCGCTATATCTAGATTGCATTGGCAACTATTTATTATCCTTGTGCTAATTAGGCCATTTAAGACAAAAACATTACTTAAAAGATAAAAATGATATCATAAATGAATTTCCCGTCCTAAAATACCCTTAAAAGTCGTTTCATCCATATTTTTGGGGTTCTTGAATTGCGAATTCGCCACATATTCAATACACAAAATATGCTAATTAGGTTATTATTCTAATTATGGAAATAAAAAAAGTTGCCCAAGGTTGCCAAGCTGGCAACCATGCTGAATTTTCTTATATACCCATCTAGAACACAAATCAACAAAAAAAACTTGTACTTTAAAACTTTTCCGGGTCCCCAACATTTCTACTGGACTACTTGCAGAGTATTTCAAAACAATTTTTTTCACTTTCTCTGTATCTTGTAGCCTACAGATTTTACAGTTTCATTATAGACGTAAAAGAAGAACGTCCATGGTTGACTGTGAGGTTGTGAGCTACCTTTCTACACGTGAGTAACCGTAGACGGTTTGTATTTCTACGATGCTGTAACAATATACTCCTGTCAGTAAGCCTAAAGACTGTCTAGATTTATAAGAAGGAGGTTAAGAGAGGTCATCTTTCACTAGGTCAGGGGTCAAAACACCGCTCCCATGCCTTGGGCTTGGTATAAACACACCACTCACCGTCCTCACATAATTTGGGAATGAGTGTCGTGAAAATGTCCAACTATGATTAAGGGTACACTACATGTATATAATTATGATGAAATTTGTGTGCTTACAAAAATCATTTTACATGCAATTATTGTAGAAACAAGTCATTAGGAGAACAGAAAAAAATACTAAGCTATTATCAACTACTTGTTTATCTTTTTAAACAAGTTATGTGATGATATTTTGTAGATCTATATAAATTTAGGCAGTCAAACAATTGCATACTTGGTGTAATATCTAATTTCTCAAGAAACTCAGGCAAAAGTTACTCATGTCCAAAACAGTTGTGCCACACCTTTCTTCAAACGGGCTTCTTAAAAACAAATGGAAACAACAAGAAATTTATAATATACTTAATTTCCCAAATTAATGGGCCGTATTAATAATTAAAAAAAAAAGTAATTGCTTGTAGCCCTACATTTACTTTCGAATTCAGGTCAATTCAATATTCATTTTATCAAATAAACGATTACAATGGTATAACAATAACGCATAACATCACGATAAGAACATTCTTAAACAGAATTTTAAAAAGCAATTGTTTGGTTTTAAGCATAGACGGCTTAATAGACCGCATAATAAATGAGACATCCCAATCAATTTTGATTAAATGCAAATATATTTGGCTATTCCCTCTTCAAATGGATTGGAAAGTTATCCTAAATGTGCGTCAACACCTCGTTGCAAATCATATTAGGACATGCTAAACTTTGTAATGTAAGACGCTAAACCGTGTTTGGTTACCATTCAAATTTACACGAAGCGACGGAAAATTCGGTTACGAGAAATAAGTTTTCGACACGCTTACAAATCAGTGGAGGAAATTTTGGAGAAAATCTCAAGTAATTCAGGAACGGAGCTAACAACCACTCATCATCATAATAGAGCATGGAAGATGAAGAATCAGGCTATGGGAATCGCACGCCTATAACATGTCTACGGAACTGAACTGATGCCTTCGTCAGTTACCACTGCCCGAAATAAAATATTAACAAATGAATATAGGATCAGTCATGATGGCTTAGAAATATCATCTGGTTCGGGATAAAATAAGTCCCAGGTTCAAAACGTTTCCATGACAACAGTAAGAGTTGGTAAGGCAATTATCCTCATCATCAAGTCCATCGGACAGGTCCCCGGGATAGGATTCATATGTGTAGGTAACCCTAGAAGTGCCAACCATATTTGTTTTTTTATTAGCGGTCAGGTAAAAATTAATTATGCAGGTAAACCATATTCCACAATCGAGCAGCAAGTAATGTTCATCACATTCATAGTTAATTACAAATCCCTCGATCAATTCAACAAACTCCAACCCCGACGATTCTAACAAGTCATGAAACAGAGAGAGAGAGAGAGAGAGAGAGAGAGAGAGAGAGAGAGAGAGAGAGAGAGAGAGAGAGAGAGAGAGGGGGGGGGGGGAAGAGAGAGAGATACATGAATGTATCCTATTTGACACGAGACAGGTTTGAGACAGTATAGTTTGAGACGGGTTTGACATAACATGTATCATGTGTAGGCCTATAGTCTGTCTCAGATATGTCTCGTGTGTCTCCGCGACGTCTATGAGCCGCTTAAAAAATAGAACGTGTACATATCTATGAAAGTTGTAACGTCTCGGGTCTCCGAGCCATGACCAACTTAAGATGTAAATTTTTCTGGTGATAATGGGCAGCATAATTTCATTTGCTATTGTGACAATTCTTCTTTTTATCGTGGAGGAATAGAGAGCATAGCCGAGATAGTAATAATCGATAATGATGATGATCATCGCTTCATCGGTTTCAATTTCCACCGCAGATTCAGAAAAGGTATGAAGCAAACAAGTAAGAGGTGGTAAGATGATCCGGCTAGGTTTCCGCCCATGGTTTGATCAAAGACTTGCCACAGATTGAGCTTGGTTTGATGCAAAGGTTAGGGATAATAACCAGCTATTTTTAGGATTTGAGAAGATGAGAATTGAAGAAAGAGAGAGCGCAAGTGAGAATGCATCTCATTTCTTATAAAGCAATCTATCATATTGGAAGAACTTACACACGTGAAGGATGAGAAGGAGGAGGGGCATGGCAACATTAATCTCAAAATAAAGTGTATCAACTTCAAAATGTTCAATAAATCAAATTCGGGCAAGGATTGATAAAAGCTAGCCCTCCTAAAAAACTTATCAATGTCAAATTTACCGTAGCCTAGAATGTTTTGGCGACATTTGATAAAAATTCAATATTCTTCAAGAGAGCTTGAATTTCAAAAGCGTGAAAAGCAGTTTTTCCGCACACAAAAAAAAAAAAAAAATAAATAAATAAAAAATAAATAAATACAAAAAATAAAAAACAACCAAAATCGAAAAAAAAAAAAAGAAAAGAAAAGAAAAGAAAAGAAAATGTCCTGTAGTTTGCTGGTGATTATCATTTGAAACGTTAAACTGGAAAAAACGAATGCGAATGGCTTCGATAATACTGACTTCTTCGTAATTGTATCAATCAATAAATCATAATACTTTTGATAAACTATAAAACCTACTTTGCACAAGCCCTAAAGTTCATATCAACAAGCTTTCTACATGTATAGGGAAAGAAAAACAAACAAACTTGTATTCAAGATCAAGGTTCATTGTCTAATATATCATGATGCATATAAGAATAGAACGTCTTTATCTTAATCAATGTTGATTTATTTCTCGTACCTTTTCGTATTATTTGCATATTGCAGTACAGACACTTTAAGGTCATAACACAATTGGATGTGATAATATTTCATAAGATAAAACTAAAAAGTAAAAAAAATATATATTTTCGGGTCAATGGCATTTCATCTCGTGCATCGAAAATTTTTCAATACAAATTAAGTCATGTTTATGAGTAAATAACACCAACAAAAACACTAACATCAAAATATGGAAGCAGGCAAGAGTATACATAACCATTTTCAGATCTATTCTTTCACTATATCCATCGCTTTTTTTTAAATATCTCTTCCTAAATACGTGCTTCTACTATATGGTCTAGTATTTCAATATAAACAAGTAAATTTATAATGGCAAACAGGTACATATATCATAATGCCATTTGAGATCATGTGGATTTGTTCTGATTTGGGGTCACGTAAGGTCAAGTTGGCTGGGAAACAAGAGTCAATCTGAAACAGGTGTGTAATATCGACTGCTGTTAGGATTGGGAGCAAACGTTATGAAATTAAATTTCATATATGTGAATTATTTCCACGAAGGAAGGTTCATGGCTACATATTCAGCTAAGTAAAAAAGACAATCTGTTTTAAAATTTATTGTCATATTTGGGGTACTTTTATGTTTTTTCCAAAAGGATTCATTTTTTATTGTGGTTAATAAGACTACCGTACAAGTACTTGAATTTCAGGATAAATAATAAGAAGATGAAATTCAATGTGGAGTGGAGACGGGTCTCGATTCTAATTGACTTTGTCTGTGAAGATTATTACGTTATCGAAAAAAAGAAAATGATTTCAAACAGAGTGAAAAAAGAAAAAAAAAAACAACACTAAAACTAAAAACTGAGTTCAAAGTTTGACAGTCCATAATTGTCTCCGTGCACTTGACAATGGACCGGTTGACATGCATGTTTATGACTGCTTCGTTTAGGGGTCAAATGTTAATAAGGAATGATGTACGAGTTTAATTGGGGCTCCCGACAAAACAGTCTCCACTTTCAAGTTCACGTTGATTGGACCAGCAACTATAGACTGTCTACAAGTGTGGAAATGAGGGGGGGGGGGGGGGTGGAGAGTGAGTGAGTGAGTGAGAGAGAGAGAGAGAGAGAGAGAGGCAGAGAGAGAGAGAGAGAGAGAGAGAGAGTAATAACAAGATAAAAGAAGAAATGGATGTGAGAGAAAGAGAAAAGAAGGCTTAAAAACGACCCCACTCTGCATTATGTCCATAAGCCAAAGGCAATTCCAGGACAATTGGGGTCATATACCACATGTATGCCGAAAATTATTGACCTAAAATGGCGTATGTCGTATGGCCCCAATGGACCAAGAATGGGCTCATTTTGGCCCTGTATTTCTCAGAGGAATATAGAGAAACACAAAGGCAAGCTAGAGAGAAAACAGGGGGAAGCAGAGATGGTATTTTCAAGGCCTGCACTAAAATGGAGGTTTTTTAACGAAGAGAATGCCACATTTCTACCCTCAAAGAAACCGCCTGGGTGGTTCTTTAAAATAAACAATTAATTGTGTATTTTCAGTGAATTATTGTCCCTTACCATGCGTTTTAAGAATGCCGGGTGAGCAATGCTGCAATAATTAGGTATATACATGTTAGGCCTACTTGATTTTGATTTGATTTGATTTATTTGTCAAGTATAAACAACATTCACATAAGCTTGACGGGATGACCCATGAAAGCCCTAGAGCTTATTTACAACGGGGTCCCAACATAATAGAATAAAGTTAATACTAGTACAAATTTATAAATTGTAATATATACATGGAACGTATTTACAACAAACTTTGTAACAGTTAATTAACACATAAAAACTAGTTCAAAACATAAACACATAAAAATCAAAGTAAAACATTGAGAAAATATTATTTTAAGGCATATCATACTGTCGTTACAACGTCGCTTGCTTCAATTGTCAATTGTCAATTGTCATATGGCCCCAATGACCTGTTTATTTACCGTTCTTGATAACTCGCTTTAAGCAGCTGTATGTATACCCCGACCAATATCATATCTTCTCAACATATACCTACAGCGGTCATTAACATCATTAAATCCGATACAAGATAGATTAATAAGGCCTACATGTCTTCACTATCTCTCGTGTCGAGATAACCGACGCTATATTTATATGTAATGATATCAAAAGGATCTTGCTAATTGATGGGATGTTTAAAGGCATCCCGTTGAGTTCTGGAGACCGTGTTCTGCAACTCTGTTCATCACAAGAGAAGAATGTAAAAGCAAGCAGCGGTTAGAGTTATGTCTTTCTATAAGATTTATTATTTTCATTGGAAAGAAAAACAATCATACGTCCACAAATTTAATGTACAATGTTGATTTTATGATGATATTACTCATGCTGGTAGCGAATTGTCCATGCCTTTATGGGAGACAAATTAGTCCAGGGCGTGCCTAATGTGGGGGGGGGGGGGGGGGGGGGGTGAAGGGGTGTGATTCCTCGTATCTAATCTGCCATGAGACGAGTTCGCGACTCCTAGACTCTGAAGTCGCGAAGTCGTCGTGGAGGTGTCTTCTGAGTCTCCATGGCTTCTCGGGCGAAATCTTCGAAACTGATGCGACTGGTCGTGGCAGGAGTCTCGGAGACGTCTCCTCTTGTGTGATTTCGTAATTCTTGGACAATTAATTTCCATCGATTATATAAGTCATTCAATTGAACAATTGCATTGATACAACTCTGAGGAATAAATCACACTCAATAAACGCAGTCACATAAGGACGCAAAACAAAAGTTCATCTGGGCAATTTCCTCCCATTCGTGAGTGAAATATAATTATTTGAAAGAATAATGTCCCCTCTAGATGTAACGGTTGACAGATGTATTTATATCCATCACGAAGCATAACACATGCGCAGAATAAATATTTACGTAAACCACTTTTTCGTCAAGACGAAAATGACGTATTTGACATTTCAATGTACTTGCAGGAGTGGGGTTTAAATATTCATCGCCATCGTAAAATCGCTCATGGTAGTCATATTCCATCATTAAATCTTCAGAATAAAAGGGTGACGAGGTCGTGAGAGTTGTTCTTACAATGTTTAACATGTTTAAAGGTTTGATTACGTCAATTATCTTACGATGGAGCCCGCTATCAACAAATACATATTTTACTAAAGGAAAACACCTCTGTCATAAATCCAAGTCGACCAGACTACCACGAACTTTAATTTCGAATTATCATGTAAAATTTGTGTTGGGTACCTCAAAGACGGATCGGCCTACATTGCGGCTACTCCTGCGTTGGAATAGTTGTGGAAGTCGCCGCGACGTCTCTGCGACTCCAGAAACACGGAGTCGCGGACTCGTCGCGAACGATAAATTTATCCGAAAATTTTGTTGCAATAGCCCGAAGTATTGTTATTTATGCCAAACTAATAGCAAATTTGGTGTTTTTGTTGGGGTTATTTTATTTTTGGATTGACGACCTTTATTTCATTTTAGGGTTAATGAACCAGATCTCATCTTTGGATCATTTTCCATTTTCAATGAATAGAACTTTCGGAATAAGTCCGGTCGGCATATTAACGAGCTTTTCCCGTTTTTCCAATGATGACAACAATAAATCAGTAAAATTTGTAGAAATTACAATTTAAGATTGTTCTCAATTGTTTCGACAGAACCCTCATTGCCTCATTCAAATTAAATCTCAGGGTAAAACTGTGATGAATATACTTACATCCATGTGATAAAACAACGATGGTGCCCAATATGGCAATGATCAACATCAAATCTGATGTCGTTGACGTATTCGCCATTACTCTCCTCCACTATCAATGTTGAGATGACCAACTGCAGCACGCACGTGATGAAATCGAATCTAGTCAAAATGGTAAAAAATTGTACTAAAAATAAATTATGGAAATATCATTATGATATAATATTAGACATGATTTTAGTATCTCGTCGCCGAGTTACTGTCTGCCATTTTATTTAGTTATGATTTGTATTTCACAAGTAAGCAAACAACGAATTTTTAACTACGCTAAAATGAAATAATAATGAAAGTGAGTAATCTTTACACAATTCTCATTCTTGTTTTCACTCCCGAATGTATTTCGAATTCCAGAACAATTCAATATTATGATATCTGTCTCGTTGTTTTTCAACATTCCTATTGCACAGTAGGCATGTTTGCTTTATGTCTGATTTGACCCCATTCACACCATCCTAAAGATTCCATCTTAAAGAATCATGTCATCTTGCATATTTTAATCCCATGCTTGAAGATTCAAAAACTGCGAGAAAGCAAAGGAAACTGTTGAACTCGGGGCAAGAAATTTCTTCTATCGTTTAATATGATTCCATTTAACATTGTTTGATAAATATGAATAATTGCGTTTTACAAGCATTGCTCGTTTTGACTTTTTGAATTATGTATATTTCTCGTTTTTTTTTTCCCCCCATGCTTCCATTTCTTTGGTTCTGCCCTAATTCACTTAGATTTGTGATTGCTCATGTTCGAAATCGCGTCGTTAGATGCTCTCGACTGTGAAAAGCATATTACCCTCAACAGCACAATCCCTGAAGTATGTTTTACTCCTTATCATGCTTATAATTGTTATTATATATTTCTTGTATAATCATCCATTTTATTCGACTCTATGTTGTTGTTAATATGCTACAGAAATTTGTCGTATTGGCTGTTTTATTACAATTTGTATAATCAGATAATAATTAATTATTTCACAGATGACATTTTCAATTTCAATACAGATAGAGATTAATTTAGGCTTTTGCAAGTCCAAAGCTTGATTGTACATAATGATGTTCGACTTCTTATAATATCAGTGATACATTGATGTTCCGTTTTCATATAGGCCACAGTCTATACCAGAAACTTCCCAGCTAGAAGATATCAGCACCAAGAGAGGAAATTCATCTGGGTAGTAAATCTTTGTGATCATGTCAATAAACGAAGACTCGCCTATGCATTATGTCAGTGATGAACAAGAGATGACATACCAAACATCGGCACCACGATCGGTAAATAAAAGAAAATGATGCCCTATAGCGGTGCCACTGAAGATGTAGTACGGATGCATTTCAGGTTTTTTAGATTACCTTATGGGGGTATCTCACTTCACGGAAACGTCTCTGCGACTAGAACAAAATAAGTCTCCGATACTTTTTTTCCGTTGCGGAGACGTCTGCGATACCTTTTTTCAGTCGCGGAGACGTCTGCGATACTTTTTTCCGTCGCGAAGACGTCTCCGCGACAGAAAAGGTTTCAAAACCGTCTCAAAGTAGTCCAAAATCCGTCTCAAATCCCTCTCATGGCAAGTGAGATACCATCAGAAGGAACTACATAAAAAAAAAAAGAGCGCAGTCGGTGATCTAGGCATGGATGTAGGCCAAGTTTTTATTTTACCCAGGAAGGGTCTGAGGAAATGGCTAGGGCGTGTTGAGATATTAGAGCTCACCTTCCGAGTAAATAATCTTTTATAATAACATGAATTTGGTGACAAAATGATCGCTGAAGGAGCTAAAACGGACTTTACTCTTAAAAGAAAAAAAAAACACGCTTGTTTTGTGATCACACAGAAATTATTTTGGGTAAATTAATTATGTATCGATACTTTCTTAAATTGTAAAAAAAAAAATATAATATAATAAAAATCCAAGGAGCAAAATTAGGAGTATTTCAAACTCCATGGACATTATTATAGGGTCCATGCCTGAACTAATGAAATAATTTGAAACCTTAACCTTGAAGAAAATTAACCCAGTGGATCATAACAAAAACTCCTTCGTTTTTAATACCACTTTTTTTTGGGGGGGGGGGGGGCGAGGGCGGGGGCTAGGCGGTTGCCACCTGTCTCCATGATCTCTGCATATTTTTCATCATATTTATTATCAATGATTATTTTGTATAGGCCTACGCATGGGCATTGGGTTGAAATAATGTTGCAACCACATGCATAGGTCTTTGGTTAAATCCAATACCACTGCAATCTTCTACATAACGGTCCTTCGTGAAAGCAAGCATTGTTTGTTTTAAATGAGTCATGTGGAGTAAATCGCGGGCTAGGCAAGGAGAACATGCAGTTCAGAGAAATGCCACGTTCCTTACATTACAGGCGTCTAAATTCCCACCAATTTGCTTTCTCTTTTATACTTGTACAAAATGAGTTAATAAATACTAACAAGATCAAGGTCTAGGCGGCAAAGGTTCAGAACACCTGTGCAGGAAAGGGCGGAAAAATAATATTTGAAATAGCACTCTCGAAAAACATTAAAATTATGCCTTGTATCTGGATCTATAATAATCCTTTCTTTCTAATATTGAAAACTTTGCTTTATTATACAACATTTCGTAATTATTATAAATGTAATGCAATAGTCCGTATACGTCTTCCTTCAGAAAAGATATTTAATTTCCATGTATTATAAACAGGACATCTATCATGACATCGTGGGTGCAATATTAGATGAACACCTTTCCTTACACGGGAATTTCACTAGATTATCTAAATGGTTTTACAAGCCATAATCATATTGCTCAGTATTGAGGGAATGCAAAATGAATCGCGTTTTGGTCTAACTTTTGATATGAAAATTTTCAATTGTTTTATCTTTTTGTACACTGTTAGAAAATATTAAACAAGTTGTTTAAAATCTTAAACAACTGCATGTTAACCGGTGAATCGCACAGCGTTGTTTAAAAATTAAACAACCTGTAGTTGTTTAAAACTTTAACACTCTTGTTGTTTAAAAGTTTAAACAACCTGTGGTTTAATGGTTGTTTAAAATATCAACAGTATTGTTTAACGCTTCTCTCCAAAAATAAAAACGCTCCAACTTTGGTTAACGCGACCGGGTATCGAACTCACGACCCTTCGATTATAAGGCAGACGCTCTATCCACTGAACCAACACATCAGTACATACACATAGTTAATGTGTGAGGCATACATCCTTCGCCATGATTGAAATGTTGGTCCGATTTTATCTTGCATGTAACGAGTGATGCCATTAGCTCATGACTATCACGTGACATTTGCCTCGGCCTCTTTAAACAAAACTGTTTAATATCTAAACTCTAATCTCTAAACAGGTCTTTTTTAAGGCTATAAAACGTCGCTTTCCAGTTTTAAACAACAATGTTTAAATATTAAACAAGAATGTTTAACTTTTAAACCAACATTTTTTTAAACAGCGAAATTTTTAAACCGCGTTCTAACAGTGTATAATCGAGTCATGCAGATGTCAAGAGGCGTATGACAGTTTTGGATCTTACCTTTCAAATCCCCACAAAGTGGAACACTAATCATATCAATCATAAAGTATTAATAAAATAAAATAGATCTTCAGAATTGTTTTCACTAAATACCAAGGAGCTTCAATGTGCCACAGGTTATACACACAAGTCACAAGGGAGGTGCCTGTGTTTCAGTCGAAGTTCAAGAATTTCTCTTATTCCCGTGTGACCTAGCCTCCGGTGCGACCTTGAAAGTGTATACTCATAAACTTTTCATGATAACATAACTCATAACTCATACCATGGAGCTATAAATGCTCAGACGTTTTATTATGTCGTCTCTATATACAACATCATTGTACACTCCAAACAAAGTTCATATTCAGTCAAAAGCGTTAATATTTCTGTCTCACTATTGAAATAACATCATTCGACGCCTCTCTCATTTATCATTATGGTTTATCATATGATAATGATGCGGATTGTTTCATTGACATTTAAACAAGAAATCATTGAAATTAATTAGTGGTTAGTGAGGTTTTACAAAGTAACATGTGTATAAAGAACGAACAAACATTTAGGCCTACAGCGTATATATATATTTTGTAAGCGCAAATTGGAACAAGTCATGTTGAAGAGATGCTATCCAACAACTACCTCACAGAGCAGAGTTCCCGCCCTACTGCACTTTGATATGTTGCCTCTCGAGCGAAAACATAAAATAATGTTCGATTTCTATCTCAACACGCTAAGGACTCATTAAACTTTAAAAATCATGCACCTCTCTCCACACCTAATAATATATCATCGAAAATTGTAGTGAAATAAGTTATAGAATTCACGTACCAGTTAAACTTGTGTGCTTGCCGAACTGTAGTATTCCTCACCGTGTGTAGTGAAGTTTCTTTCCCATCTCAGCTAGTCCTGCCCTCACACCACCGCAAAGACCAGATAAATCTACCGCTCCGCATCCAGCGTCACGATAGTAACTTATCTGCACAGGTTAGTCTTATCTTTCAGACTCTTAAAGCAAAATTTTCACTTTCACTCGCAATAAACCGACGTAAAATAATATTTCGTTCAACCAAAGACTATCATTTCTTTATAGGTTGTAGAGGTGAGGAAATCGCAAACTGAGAAATTATAATTATTGTTTTAGGAATTTTCAGGGTTGATCTCTTTTTAATTAAAATCTAATTCTCAAAACAAACGGTCTGGTTTTGAAGTACAATTATCAACAGCTGCCTCCCTATATCTTGAGTGAAAATGACCCCTTAAAGTTGATATAAGAAGGGCATGAATTTCCATAAATTTGGGTTCTACACCCATTATATAGATTATATAAGATGTTCAAACAGATAGCATATCATAAAACTCCCCTGACTTCTCGATATTCTGGTTTGAAAGTCTATGAAATAGGCTGCTCCCAGGCCCCGATTAGACTAGTATACAGAAGTACACGCTGAGGGTGACGTCACGGCCGGTGTTGGGTATATTCGGGTGCCCGGATGTAAATACAATGATGTGCATATAGAGAGAGATGATTTTACCAATGTTTTTCGAAGGAAGCTATATAAAAAAATACGAATCATATGTACAAATCTTTACTTTCCCTACATAGAAAAAAGTATAAATAACGGTTTCAAGTCTTAAATTGTGAAATTAGATTGTCAACAATGAGTTATTAATCGATATGTTTCACTTGTTTTTCTTTTTTCTACAACAAGAGTACGATCGAGTTCTCTGTTGTAAAGTAGATCTGGTCGTCCAAACACACACGCGCGCGCGCTGCTTCCTTGAACATGTGTGAACGTGTGCTGTGTGTTTGAGCGCTACCCTGTATGCAGCTTAATTGTGTATAGTGTGATTGCGAAATACCTGTGGCTTTTCTTTCGATCTCGTTGACAAAATATAAATACCCAAGAATGGCTGGAGTTAGTGAAGACTTAGATCAAAATGACTTTATATGGACTTTGAAGACTTTATGGAAGATGATGAAGCTGAAACGCAGCGCAGACCAATTCCGCTGGCGACGTGTTTTTTTTTTTTTCTTTCTTCTTCTTCTTCTTCTTCAAGCGCCGCATCACACGCGGATGAATATTTAACAACGGGGACGAATAGCACGATTAGCGTCGGCCGCTACGTGTTTGACCGGTGAGAATACGCGCTCAAATGTCATATTATTTATCTTGAAATTAATATTTAGATCTATTGCATACATTTTGAGGGCAGTTACATATATTGGAGAATAAGTACGGCCAGATATCTACTTCTAATCTTTCGATTTTACAAGTTTTTCCCTCACATGAACACCAACTGATGCACTGATATGATACACATTCACTTTTGACGTTGATTCGCGTGTCAACGACGCCCCGAAGACAAGGCAGGAAAATCAACTTAAAACGCTACAAATGAGAATTTTGTAACACTATAGAGACATATCGTTGGCTATGTGACATTTCTTTATTATCATTTCTTTTTAAAAATCATTCACACAATATCATAACGATAAAATAACAGTTCTGACACGAAAGTAAATTCATTCATAATTGTCGTGTATACACACAATCAACTGCACTGCCAGCTTTGTTTACTTTCTCGATCGCCGTAATACCCGGCCCTGACGTCACCCTACTAGAACACTAGTCTCAGTACGCATCGCCGGAGTGATGACGGATACCAGGGTTAGGGATAAATCGTTTAAATTTACTATTCTAAACTTATTTCGGGGGGTTAAAACGTCTCTCAGAGTTAAGTTAGGGTCATAAGGATGCTATTAATGTAAATATCTCATTATTTGGGATGGCCTTCTTAATTCTACTCTAAGGATTAGTGTGATGGTATGCTTCCAGACCCAACCCATACTACTGGTGTTCAGTACTTGGGTACTGAAAATACCATGACAACCGTCTCCAAAGTTTATCCTAAAGTGGGTTTTACAACCTGAACTAAATGGCGCCATTGAAAACAGAGAATGTTGATCAGTGCATGTCTCTTGTAATTCTAATCAAGATACTAGAGATCACTTTGAAAACTATATAGGCCTATATTGTACATTGACAGTAAAAACTTATTAAAAGATGAAAAGTGATCGCCTACTTAGGAGAATTTTCTTATCTTAACCATGGTGATAGAGAAAGAAAGGAGGAGAGATAATAGAAGATCAGGGTAAGGAAAGGGAGCAAATAGGGAGAGAAAGAGATAGAGGAAAGATGGAGAGAGTGAGAGAAGAGGGGAGAGAGTAATTTGAGAAGAGGGTAAGAGAGAGAGAGAGAGATGAAGAGAGAGAGAGAGAGAGAAAGAGAGAAAGAAAGATATGGAGTGGGGGAGAGACATACTGATGTATCAGTTGTTTTATCATGTTAGTTTGTTACCAGTTTTATCACACCTCATAATAATAATCATTTTTTCTCTCTTTTTTTAGCAACTTGTAAAACTTAAAAGTATTTCAAACATATTGAAGGGGAAGTTCACTCTGAAAATAACTGGTTGTGATTGATAATAGAAAATGTTTGACGAAAACTAACAAAGGATAATGATGTAAGATATTTTTTAATGTCTTTTTAATTATCTGACATCAAATCTCCCATAATGTTGTGTTCAGTATATTGATGAAGGCATGCATTTTTTCATAGAGACATGTATACACTCTGTATCAAATAAAATGGTACAAGCGGGATACAACTTTGTATTGTTTAGTATTTTCATAAAGCAGGAAAATCATACTTTCTCCTGCCTTTTTCCCATCACATTTGATGCTCTAGATCTTGATGTATGATTAGTTTTCTACAATCAAGAAAAAAAAAATCTCTTTTAGGCACGCCGTCCCATGCATATAGGTGTCGATCATAATGTAAAAATGACCGCGATAGGATTCGGCAATTTCGACTCACTCGTTGTCGCACAAAATTTAGCATAACTTTTGTTTTCTAAAGTGCATCAACAAGAAGAACCTCTTGGCTTTATTTAATGTGATATCATACACATAACGTTTGAGAAGATTTCATGCCTAATTTATTTGCCCCGGTTATACCATTTTGTAAAACATGGATTAAATGATACACTGAATGCACAAGTAATATGAATAATATTTTTGTTTAAAATATGGCAATTTATAGAATTTAGTACGGATCGACGGGGGGGGGGGGTTCGATTCATAAAGAGATAAAATCAATCCCAACTCGATCCTATGGACATAATATGTGGTATTATTCATAAATTTATTTTCTCCAAGTTGGGATTGATATTAGCTGTTAGTGAATCACCCCCCCCCCCCTAGTACAAATGACCACACATAATTAGAACTTTGATAATTCATATATTTGTCATCTTTTGAGGGATTTCATTTAAATCGTCCCTGATATTTAATTTGTCTTACTTTTTTGCATCTACTTTTATTGAAACCAAATTGAGGGTGGACTTCCTCTTAAAGAATAAGTGTTATTGTTAAGAAAAATATTAATCTTTTGACCACATAATCATTAAAATACAAAATGAAGTAGATCACTGTAGAAATGCAAATATAATAAACCTCTAAATAAGTTCTGCAAAAAAAAAAAAAAAAAAAAAAAAAAAAAAAAAAAAAAAATAATAATAATAATAATAAAAAAAAGAAAAAAAAAGAAAAAAAAAAGAAAAAATGAAATGAAATTTCATCACAATCACCGTTGGGAGGCAATAAATACCATTTGCAGTCGCAATCTGTCTATTTAAGTGTATTCCAATGAAATTTAAACATTGATATAGCGTTTAGAGTAGCAATAATCATTGTTGACCTTTTGTTAATTCATGTCACTCCAGCAATCTACAACCATTTATTTCAGCAACCTCAGCATCCAGTAACTTCAATGAAAATGAGAAATTTCCTCTCTTAAACATGCATGGAGTAGTAAAACAGACTGAAATAAATGAACTACAACTGCGTTTGGCACACGATGTTTGACACTCCTAACAATTCTTCTTAAACAGAATGGCCAGTATTCACAAAGGTATAAAGTTAAGCCATAGTTTAAATCTGTTGGTTTAACTATGGTTTGCCAAATGTGACAAATGTGTCTTCATTGTTATATTCCTTATACGTTTACTGGATTCTGGAATCGTGTGTTAATGGTTAAGAAAACTTTTGAACTTATGAAATGCTCCAAATTTTATTGTCCGGAACGGATATTTATTTTGCCCCTTTTCTCGTGGGCCCGGCAGCCGCTGAGCAGCGCTGCAGAAGGACGATGCTCTATCCCCCTCTTGTTGAACGCCAAACAGGGAAGCAGCAACTACCTTTTTTTAACGTCTTTTGGTATAACGCGGCCAGGACTCGAACCCATGACCTCCCGATTATGAGGCAGATGCTCTCTCCACTGAGCCAACACATCGGTTATCACTCTCAAGCAGTTTTTATTAGTTTTAGTTACCAAAAATTCTGATAAATCGTACATCTACTGTTTCAGATTGTACCATATTTCGCTACCCATAGTTAAACCACAGCTGTGAGCTATGGCTTAACTTATTACACCTTTGTGAATACGGGCCAATGTTTTGATGATATGAGACTACCGGTATTTCCAAATCGAGACACACATTGCTGTATCTTCCTCACCACCCAAACTCTTAAATAATGACGTCAGAATTTTGGCCGGGCTAAAACTATTCCGCGGTTGACGTCACAAATCTTCTTTGATGTTTTATGGTGAATAGTCACGTGAGATGTTCTCGACCAATCCTAGTTGGTCAATTTTAAGATGTAGGATATAAATGAATTTAGTGGGAACTCTTTATGAGTTCATACATGTGAGACTAGAAAATGTTGTTCTTTATATCAGGTATATTTTTATATTAGTAGTCAATAAACAATACAAAACAAAACAAATTCATTAGAAAAATAGCTTGTTACATGAGAACTCTTTATATAGAGTATCCACTGTATACAATTTCAGCGACTCATAACATAAACAATGTAATACAATAAATGATTTAAAACAAAAATCATTACGATAATTAGGATGACCGGACAAAGTTCTTCGCAACCAACAAAATCTCATCTCCACATAACACAAAGCATGATCTATCAGTGTTTTGTTATTTTTTCTGAATTATTTCCACACTGATAATATTAGGCTTAGTAATCATATGATATATAACACAGAAAACTACCTATCATTCTATTTGATGTGTTGAATGCTGGTTTAGTTCTTTTAATATGCACAGCATCACAGAGAGTGATGACTGTGCATTTGTGAAAATACTATAATGCTTATAACGATAACAATAGATTTGCTGATGATTTCCCCAAATGACATACTAAACTTGTCATCATTACATAATGTTAAGCATTTATTTCAAATGATGAAAATCATTCAACACACAAGTCAAACTTAGCATCAAAACATGTATATCACTGGTATTTGTCTTCCTGGCCAAGTAAAAACTTTTGGATTAATTTTTATAATTTTTTGCAAAACATGTGCCCTTAATTGAGGTTGGTTGTGACGTTCACTCTGTACATGCTATTGTGTAAGATTGGTCAACAACTTTTTCTACAAGCTAACAGTACCAGCTCCAAATGTAACTGATTGCACACTTCTAACAACTTAGAATGTACCTAGTCCCTCATTTTTGGGTCTACTTTCATTCCATATAACTCTCTCTTTGAAAAGTTTCTGACAAGCTGATGGGGACATGGTCTTGATGTTAGTGGAGCACGTATTTCAAAATGTAAGAATGTAATTTATACATGAGGATTATTCTTTATAAGAAATAGCTTACCCCTTGAAAATAAGGAGGATGTCATCTTTCCCCGTGGAGTTGTAAAATCAACTGAAATCAGTTGACTGTAACTGTGTTTGGCACACACTGTTTAATACTAAAATAATGATAACTTCTAAACGGACTGTTTCGACAACGACTACTGAGACACACAATTATGTATCTACTCTTCTCAGTAGTTTATAACTATTGCACAATATACAGTTCTGTTGTATCTACATCAGGTAGCTACATGTACATCACTAATGCAGACGGAGTTTTGTTGATAAGCACAGCTTTGATTGCCACGCCCATCTCAACACCCCTGTCATCAACATACGTGCTACAGTCACCAAAGCCCTGACTTGTAATGATGTAGCGGAAAGTGCTTGCAACGAATCTTTTGCACCAATGTTCATATACACAGTCTTAACTATGTACATGCAGAGTCACTGTACACCTATGACTGTTACAATGATGACTGGAAGTATAATATCTTCCACTTCAAGAGACAGAGTCAATAAATTGGATTAAGTCTTCAGTCGAATTCCCACGGGTCAACCATGTCCAGGGTCTCAAACCTCTGCACTGCTTCAGCAATGTTTCCGACCTCAGAGTTGTCTAATCATGGGATGAAAAATGAGATGAAATATGATTGTAGCTTCAAAATTTGTTTCAACTTTTTCATTAAATGTGTGATGTAACATATGAACAATTTCCCCATTATTTTTGTAAATGTGAACAGTCCCTTTTCTCAACTTTATCAGTATATATATTTCACAAAATATATCATGGACGAAGAGTCTACTATTATTAGAACATAGAAAAATATTTATTCTTGTAACAATTTTTCACCCATCAAACAGGAGAGTTGTTCATTTGTGTAATCCCACAACTCTTTTTTTCCCCTCAAATTTCACTTATTTGATTAATTGATTTTATTTGTTTAACAAAAGCTAACTTAGATAAGAGTTCATGCACACCTATATACTCACTTTGGTCATCTATTTTGCCCTCAGTCAGCTGAGAGAGAGGGTGGACGGCTTGAAGCATGACCATACTCTACAATAACTTGAGGATAAGATAAGAGTTCATGCACACCTATGTACTCACTTTGGTCATCTACTTTGCCCTCGGTCCGCTGAGAGAAAGGGTGGACGGCTTGAAGCTAAACAAACTCTACAATTACTTGAGGATAAGATAAGAGTTCATGCACACATATATACTCACTTTGGTCATCTACTTTGCCCTCAGTCAGCTGAGAGAGAGGGTGGACGGCTTGAAGCATGACCATACTCTACAATTACTTGAGGATAAGATAAGATTTCATGCACACCTATATACTCACTTTGGTCATCTACTTTGCCTTCGGACAGCGGAGAGAAAGGGTGGACGGCTTGAAGCATGACCATACTCTACAAATACTTGAGGATAAGATAAGAGTTCATGCACACCTATATACTCACTTTGGTCATCTACTTTGCCCTCAGTCAGCTGAGAGAGAGGGTGGACGGCTTGAAGCATTGGACCAAGAACATCGCTAGACGATTTCCGCACTTGCTTGAAGAAGGGATGGGATAAGAGCTGCGAGGCACTTGGTCTACAGATAATAAATATAATTATATTTTAATTTAATAACAAAGGGACACTTTCCAGTTGATGGATAAATTATTAAAATCATCTTTTGCAAAGGGACTCATTTGTGTTGTTACTAGTGGTCTTACCACTGGACTGTCAATGCAAAGACCGTGGGTTTGATTCCCGCACCGACACTCATGTTCCTTGAGCAAGGCATTTCATCTTCATGCTTGACCCCACCCGAGGTGATAAAAATGGGTACCCGGTAGGATTGCGAATGCTATGTGGTTCGCTTTAGCATGTGTGCGCCTAACAGGCGACCGGCTGGAATGCTCCCCAGGGAGTGGAGATTGTGCACTGTAAAGTGCGGGATCGAAAAATGAATCCAGTGACCGGGATAATAATATACTGTAAGCGCTTTGGTCTTAACAGGTAAAGCGCTTTATATGAAACCGGTATTATTATTATTATTATTTATCTTCAGGCAAGGGAACCAAAATCACTACCTTTACATTACACTGAGTTGATTAAATTGACCACTCAACTTCCCTACATTGCATTCCATGGCAACCAAATATCAAGTGGAAAAACCAAGAGTATTGATTACTTTACCTTTCCATCGGTTCTCTCCTGAGACATGCTTCCATGAAATCATGAAAGTGAGTTGAGAATCTCCTCTCATAAGGGTTGGGTACGTTAGCTAGCCCTGTGCTACCCCCTATACCACTATCAGCTCTTGACCCAGACTCCTGGGGTTGCGTCCCATCCACATCACATAGAGTAGAGCAGTCCAGAAGTTTTGGGGTTGTGCCGTTGATCTTTTCCAGTAACATCTACATACAAATATTAATGTTTGTATTTTATCCTTGTATATTGCATTATGATAATGTGATGACATTTCCAATTTTCTAGCTTTGAGATTTTTACACTAGCATGAGAATTTGATGATGATCAATGATGTTTTTTTTATAATGTGCACATACAATTTTCTAAGATTTGTATTGAAAGTGTTCAAGAATCACCCCATTTTCTGTATTAAAGAAACCAAACAAACCTTTAAAAAAAGAACAGTTTCCATTTATGCCCTGTCAACCGGGCCTGCTTATCAGGATGAAATTACAAGAATTTTTATTGGGAAAAGCTAATCTAGACGACTTACCAACAGATAAAGCTGTGGCCCCCTGCATGGATACCGCACAGTGGGATTATATACCGTATATACATTGTACTGATCCCAATTATTCTTCCATTGACTTTGTGGATGGGGATTAGTACAGTGTATGTCCGGCTTTCACGCAGCAGGCCGCAGCTTTATCTTTTGGTAAGTTGCCTTACATGTTCAGGTAATGATTAAGACTAATATTCTTGCACAGTTGCTTGCTTCTGGACACTACACTTAGCTATTTATGTCTTGGGGGTGTTTCACCGAGTTACAAATGACTTTGCGAGCGACTGCAATACGTTTTAATACTAATCACATACTTAATTATTATACCACAAGAACCGATCACCAGTTGATTGTAAAGTCATTTCTAACTTACAAATGACTTGGTGAAACACAGCCCCGCTCCTATTGGAAAATTCTGAACGTCCATAAGAAATTTATAATAAGTCAATTTACCTTCATGGGTACCATATCTGAGAAAGGAACACAGCCATTTGAAAGCTCACATGCAGTGATACCAACACTGTAGATATCTGATTTGGTGTCATAACCAAGAAGATTCTGTATTTTAAATGTAATGAAATAGAGGAATGAATAGATAAATAAACTTTATGTAAGAGGAAAATGACAAAAGACAGCATAACATTAAAAGAATAAATACAACTAGATGC
The DNA here is from genome assembly GCA_940671915.1 of Paracentrotus lividus. Taxonomy (NCBI): domain Eukaryota; kingdom Metazoa; phylum Echinodermata; class Echinoidea; order Camarodonta; family Echinidae; genus Paracentrotus; species Paracentrotus lividus. Next base: position 48,105,181 of record CALNVZ010002100.1, on the reverse strand, counting down.
ATGTATAAATTATCCCTTTGCAAAATCTGTTAATCTGAAACAAAAACCTAATATGTCTTATTTTTTCTCTCAAGAAAAAAAAGAAGAAGTTGAAAACATGAATACTGTAAATTGCTCCACAGACATGATACAATAGGAATGGTTGTTTTCCAAAGCCTCAGGGAACGAAATAATTGCCTCAATACAACAAAATCTTTCTGTTTCCAATCGAGTTATCATAAAGAGAGTAAACAGCACCAAAATTTATTCTGGGTTGAAACTTTTTAGTGATTATTTTTAGTTTACCTCCTACGGATATTCCACAGGCATTGCCAAATCCAGGCAGGAGCAGAGGGGATGCTCAACCCCCCACCCATTTTTTTTTAAAAACCACTCATTGACTGAAAATTTAAAATCAGAACACTTATGGATGCATCCCCTAATCTTTCACATTTTCTGGCAGAGCTTCCACCCCCACCTTTTTCAAATCCTGGATCCGCCACTGCAAAAGTAATGAAAGCTTGGGAAATCATACCTGTTCCAGAACCTCTGTTGCTAGCCAAGGAAGATTCCTGACTGCATTCTTTGAAGGGAAATCATAAACAGCCTTGAGTCTCCTTCCATCATTGACCATACTGACAGCTGTTCTTAGACCAGAGAGACATACTCCGCCGGACTGAGTGAGCAGGATGTGACTAGCCTTTACACTCCTGAAATGAAAGAGTGATGAAAATCATCAATTACATCGGTCATGTGCATTGAATAAAGAACTCACGGATGCTCCAACCCCAAGCACCTCTTAAGCGTGAGATTATTACCGGTATACCGCTGATAGCCCTAGAAAACAGGAGATTCCGGCTCAACGCGCACTTTGACCACAATACCAGCATAAAGCAATTCCACATTCCTTGTGGTATACTGGTAAGGAGTGACTTTTAGAGTTATAACAGCTTTCGGGCAATCTTTGATTATGACAACAATAAATGAGGTAGAATACAGTGATTCACATGCACTTTTGTCACAGAGGTGGTCCAGGAGGAGAAAAAGAGGAAAAATAAAGCTTGGGCGAGAGTAAAAAAGGGGAAAAACATCTTGAGGGTTAGAAATTCAAACGCAAATGGGAGAGTGTGAGATTTTCAGAAATTGCATTCTGGCGTAAGATCTCCTGCCGAAAGTGGTAGAGTTGGAATCTCTGAACGCAATGTCAATATAATAAGGAGCTAGCCCAGGTGCTATTCTGATAGCTGTAGCTACAGGTACCACCCTTCCTGAAGACTGCAACATCTGTAAACCAGTTAAAGAAACTCTTCAACCATTAAGCACCTAAACCTAAACTACTGTTTCTCATCTTTCCATTTATTCACAAATTATTTAAGGTTCTTTATTACAACATCCAAATCAATTCCCAGTATTCCTTATGTATTGGTTTCCGCATGAAACTGAATACTGATACCACTTACCTGTGAATATAGCCCATACGATGAATGTAGTCTAGAGCTAGAACTACATCTCTCATAATTTGAGCAATCACACTCTCCTTCAAGCCATCTGGACAATTCCTATCTAAGAGATCTCGAGCGGAACCTACCAAAGTACAATGAGGAATCAAGAATATGTTGATACAGTGTTTATATGAGAGGAAGAATGAGGAGATTTAAGGAGCAATGATGTCTGAAATAGTTGAGCTGAAACTAATACAGTCCACTCCTGTTACAGTCAAATAAGACCAAGCTAATTACCTCGCTCATTTGCACAAATTGGAATAGTGAGAATGGCAATGTTATAATGAAATCTTGTTGCATAGATGCTCGTTTCAATAGGAGTGTACTGTATAAAAAATGTATATATTGACAATTAATTTTATTCATTTGTCTCCAACGGTAGAAACCATGCAAATTGGTAGAAACACACGCAACTGCTGTGTGATAAATATTGGAACCAGACAGCTATGAAAAAAATCATAGGCTGCCCGAACGGGATTCGAACCCACAACCTGTGGATTGCTAGACCACCGTCATAACCGCTAGACCACCTGAGTGCCCATAGCAATCAAGGTTCATACATCCCATATACATGAACATCAAACGTAAAGGAATTTTTAACGCCGTTGGGATGTTAAATAGACAATTAATTTTATTCATTTGTCTCCAACGGAAGAAACCATGCAAATTGGTAGAAACACACGCAACTGCTGTGTGATAAATATTGGAACCAGACAGCTACATGTATGAAAAAAATCATAGGCTGCCCGGACGGGATTCGAACCCACGACCTGTGGATTGCTAGACCACCGTCATAACCGCTAGACCACCGGAGTGCCCGTAGCGATCAAGGTTCATACTATCCCATATACATGAACATCAAACGTAAAGGAATTTTAACGCCGTTGGGATGTTAAATAGACAATTAATTTTATTCATTTGTCTCCAACGGTAGAAACCATGCAAATTGGTAGAAACACACGCAACTGCTGTGTGATAAACATTGGAATAAATTAAAATAAAATTAATTGTCTATTTAACATCCCAACGGCGTTAAAAATTCCTTTACGTTTAATGTATATATTGTTGAGAATGTTAGTGCAAATAATAAAGTTCAGATATCAAGAATTCCCCTCTATTCATGTTTTGTGATAAGTCAATGAGAAGTAAATTACCTTTAAAATTTCTAGTTGAATACAGTACTAATTAAGAGCTGAATACTATGCCATTACTCTGTCTGACTACAACATTGGCTTGGACCCAATAGCATATAATCAAATTCCTTTGTAACATCAGGAGGGCATTTCATCAAAGGACTTGTCAGACACTTTATCCGACATATTTGCTCTCAGCCAATCGGATGCAAGCATTTCAGTAGCTTATAACAGTTTGTCGGATAAAACGTCCGACAATTTCTTTCATGAAACACTCCCCAGATATCATGCCTTTACGCAATTAGATTGCTTGCATCATAATTATCTAAGTGGAAATATTGGGGCTTCTAATAAATTTGTGTATTCACTAGAAGCCTCAAATAACATTATTTTCATAGCTACTATTATGATATCTGAATATGAGAAAGCAAAGTAGCTGACATTAAAGTGTATTTTCCCTAACTATACTCAGGCGCAGATCCAAGAAAATCGAATTGAATGCATTTCGGGGGCCCAATTGTCTGGGGACAAAAGCGGCTCTATTATGTTTACGCATGGGCCCGGTAAGTTCATTGTGTGACTCCGGTCTGCGTCTGCTACTGATACTCAAACTCACAAGAATGATTTCTTACCATGTTCCATAAGAGGCATAACAACCCAAAGCTCATTCCCATTCACAAATGATGTATAGTGTGGTAGAATATGTTCATGCTGCATCAGTTTGGCGTAATGGCATTCTTGCTGTATTATTTGAGAATGGAAGCAGAAAGATGAAATCAGGTTTACTGACATACACTGGTCATTCATCATGTAAATATAGACTTTAAAACACATAGTTTTTAAAAACTGTATCAAAGGTAATTAAACTTTTGTCTTAAGTTGTATACTATTTCAATAAACATAGAAAATTATAGCATTATACCTCGACAAAAGATTGAAAGGAAATCATCTTTATATTTATGTATGACATAGTTCCCCTTCCACATATCAAAATTCTATTCATAATTTGTTAATTTCTTAATTCTTATATTATTCTGCAAGTTGTGAATTGTGTCATATTGTAAAATACAAACTAATAAAATGTTATCATAGGTTGCAGCAAATGGTAACAGTGATATGTTTGTAAAATAATAGCAATTTTATTCTAATGTTATTACTTACACGGAGTTCTACAAAGCTGTCTTGAACTTTGTCTAAGTTGATCCTTCTCACTGCCACAAGATTTCCCGATGAACCATGCCTGGCAATGTGGACAACAGCATTACCTTCAAAGTTACGTCCTGTAAGTAAACCAAATGATATCATTACTCAACTCCTTTTTAGGCAAGGATGAAAAATGCATGCAAGGATTAAAGATGTTTTACAGTTGGTGGTTTGCTAAAAAAACAAATACGTCGGAATTTCCTAAAATAATTAGAATCATAAAAAGATAACAATGAAAGGAAAATACTCTATGTTAACTTTTGTGTTTACTGTCTTATTTTATCTGAATGTTTTTTTAATTGTAGCCATTTAAACGTATTCTTTCTTTAGGAACTATAAGTAAAATGTCCTTTGATTATTTATAAAGAAATCATTTTGAACATCACAGACCTCTTTTAATATCTAAATCAGAATATGTTACATGAAAATAAAGTGGTTTCAGCTGGGTCTTACTTTTCTAGTTCTAAATGTATTTTTGCTGTAGTTTTACTTACCAATCAGAGTCAAGAGAGTGTAGTGCCTCGAGTCACCTTCATATTCTATATCACCCATACCTTTTTAATTTCTAGAGAAAAAAAAAGTAGAGAGGCATATGAAAATATGAAGATTTAACAATTTTAAGTAGCTGACGTGACAGGGCAGTGCATGGCTAACATTGGCCTACTATTTGATCTAAATTGTTATCAACCAAATGCAGAAGATTCTAGATGAGCAGTTGTAAATTTTACTGATTGAACAGCATTGCTTAGTAATTAATGGTTATTGGAAATGGTCTATCTGAAATTTTCTCTGACTTATCAATCAGGGCATCGATTTTGAGGCTTTGTAGTATGGTGGGTTGGGTGTCCGGACACTTAACAAAAATGAAGCCTGGTTTTTTGTCACAGGATTTAGCTAAAAAACATGGCTATATCCGCCAGTTTGTCTCCTCTCTGCTCGCTCACTGTGTACAAAGTCAGGCGCTAGTGCAGTTTGGTATCCACCACACACCACCCTACCCAACCACCCTACCCTAACCCTAGTGCGTGGGGGTCGCCGTCAACCCTATCCCTTCACGTAGCAGCAGTCCTAGCGGCGGGATGCTTAACTGGGAGTGAATGGACTGGTGACTTATAACCAGATTATGCCAAAAACACATTGAATCCTGCTTTTCATCATCAATATTTGTTCTTCACAATATTTTCTAACATTTTGTGCTAGAAAATCTTTTTAGTTGGTTAAAATTGAGTGTCCACAGACCACAGTCCAGTCTCCAGACACCCAACCTGTCCGGACGGGTACCATCATGACCATAACTGCCTGGGTTACTTTTTGCCCACACAGCTGCAAACCAACATAAGGTTGTACTGAAAAATGGCTGTCTGTCGCCCTCTTGGTTGCTGAGGAAACTTCTCAATAATAATTGGTGAAAACAGCTTTAAACCTACCTCAAAATAAATTAAGATAATCTAGATAATCATTGCAATATAATTCTTCAATTAGATAATTTTTATGTAGTTTAGTACAATTTTTAGACCCTTTTTGGAAATGCCACCTTGACTGGGCCGAGCTTCTCAGAACACCATTTTTACTTTTTCTGCATTGACTTTCCATTGGATGAAAACTGCTGCTGTAAGGTACTTCCCAGACCCAGTGCAAGGTCAATTATGACTTGACCATGCATAAGTGTAGATTTCTAACACGCGGGCAGTGGTGCCGTAATCAACTTACCGAGACTACCATAGACGGGACTACGTACGAAACATCAACACAGTCGTACTCAAAAGATTCACCAAATAAACAATATGAAAAAAACATGGAAAATTCACTTACCGAATTGTTGGCAATCTTCTTCTCCTTATTTCCTTTCCTTGAGCACTGCTCCCTAATGTCCTCAAAGTAGTAAATTTCGTATTCAACCGCTATATACGTACATCTTTGCCACCGATTCCACTGACCAAGAGAAGCAAGTAATTAAATGGCGGAATAAATTGTGCCCCCCTCTTTTGTCGAAAGCTTCCATTTCGACGATGTCTCCGTCACGAGTCGAATGTGACATGGCAACAGTAGTTACCTTGTTTGTTTAATTTGTTGTTAGGATGATTAGCTTTTGATTCACTCGCGAATAGAATGAAAAAATACATAACTAAATAAAAACTAGTAGGGCCTAGTAATAATATAATATTAACAAAAGTTTTGTTTATTGCTTTTAAAGCTATGAGGTAGAGAGGCCTGGTGATGTCTAATTTTTTAAAGTGAAGGGGCTGGGTCGCAAGTGGGGGGGGTGGTGGGGGGGGGCTGAACAAACTAAAAATCACGAATGTATGGTAATTTTGATTTTGTACATGTTTGCTGAGAAAAAGTTGGCTGAACCCCCTCCCCGCCCCTCATTATAAATACTATAATGATCTTTTTTTTTTCTCTTTTGGATGTATTGATGCATTTTTAATTTTTTTGGCTTTTAGTTTTTTCATTGTCATGATTTTTTTTTTTTTTTTTTTATTTCATCTTAGTTAACCAATTGATTTATTAATTCTTTGTTTTGTTTTTTTGTTTTTTGTTTTCTGTTTTTTTTTATTTATTTATTTATTTTATTTTTTTTTTTGGGGGGGGGGTGGGAAATAAAGTCCAAATTCTATCCAAGATTTACTAGGGAATTGTAGGCCTAAATTTCTACCCCATTGTCCCCCTCCCAATGAATGGCTTAGATGTATGTACATTGTTAAAAGAAAATAAATAAATAAAACAGAGACAAAGACAGTTAGATGCATTTCAATTCAAACTTAATTCTATTTACAAAACATGAAGAATAACAGATTATAAGAATTTAAAAGTAAAGACAAAGTAAAGTAAACAAGGACTAAGCTCCTCCGGCCCCATTACCAAAACATCTCGTCCACCCCCAGCCCCCACCCCCTCCATCCACCCTAAAAAAAAGTCTTAGCAAAAAAAAAGAAAAAAAAAAAGGCTAAACTCTCCGGGCCCCATGACGAAAATATCTCGTCCAGCCCCCCCCCCTCTCCACCCCAAAGAAAAAAAAAAAAAAAAAAAAAGAAAAGAAAGAAGAGAGCGAAAAAAAAGGTTGGGGAATCGACAAAGGAAAAGGAATTAAGAGTAAAGACAAAGTAAAGTAAACAAGACTAAGCTCTTCCGGCCACATGACAAAAATATCTCGTCCAGCCCCCCCCCCCCCTAAAAGTCAAGGAAAAAAAAAAAAAGGGGGGGGGAATTGACGGCAGGCCTGATTTAGGCACTGACCCCTACCCCTATGGCCGATACATGATGACCTTTATGATGTGCAGAGGGCCGGAAAAAAAAAAACAACATCTTTCTATTATTTTTTTTAAAATTTATTTTTTTATTTAACGTTAAATAAATACTAAAGTTTGGAAGGTAGGTTAACATTTGTTTATTTACATGCACACTACACCTCACGCACGATCGCAGGCAGCAATTTCTATTTCATTTTTTTTCTCTCTGCTACCATACCAACTGGAGTGGCAGAAAATTTGGAGAACTGCTGAAAATCAGAGTTTTTTCCTCTTATTTCTCCTTTTTATTTCAGCATACATATCAATGCCTTTACAAATGTTAAGAGCCCATTAAATAACAATTAAAGTTGTTAGAAGTTGATTGTAAGGGTAAATTAAAGGTTTTTTTTTTCTGTCCTCATCGCACTCGAGACTTGAATGGCAGAGGGCACGAGGATGATATCATATCATCCGAGGCCGAGTGTAGTGCACGAGTGATTTCTAAGTCAAGTGCTTTTTTTGCCTTGACTTTGGACAAGTTGTACAAGTTAACAAGCAATTTTAATGCTATGTCTTTCAGTATGACCAGTCAATGGCCATCTTCCAGTGCAGAGGCGTTTTCTACATTGTCCAATGCACGCGTGGAGTGGAGCCGTTATGAACTTACCGAGACTAGCATAGACGGGACTACGTACGAAACATCAACACAGTCGTACTTCAAAGAATTTGAGCAAATGAACGATATGAATAAAACATGGAAAATTCACTTACCGAATTGTTTCCAATCTTCTTCTCCTTATTTCCTTTCCTGAGCACTGCTCCCTTATGTCCTCAAAGTAGTAAATTTTAGTATTCAACTGCTATATCGTACATCTTTGCCACCGATTCCACTGACCAAGAGAAGCAAGTAATTCAATGGCGGGATAAATTGTGCTGCCCTCTTTTGTCGAAGGTTTGCATTTCGATGATGTCTCCGTCACGAGTCGAATGTAACAGTAGTTACCTTGTTTGTTTAATTCGTTGTTAGGATGATTAGCTTTTGATTCACTCGCGAATAGAATGAAAAAAATAAATAACTAAATAAAAAATAGTAGGGCCTAGTAATAATAAAATAATAATATAATATTAACAAAAGTTTTTGTTTATTGTTTTTAAAGCTATATATGAGGTAGAGAGGCCTGGTGATTTCTAATTTTTTAAAGTGAAGGGGCTGGGTCCAGAAGGGGGGGGGGTGGGGGCTGAACAAGCTAAAAATCGTGAATTTAGTAAGTAACTTTGTGTTTTGTCCATGTTTGCTGAGAAAAGTTGGCTGAACCCCCCTCCCCGCCCCCTCATTATAAATACTATAATGATCTTTTTTTTTTTGCTTTTAGTTTTTTCATTTTCAGTTTGTTTGTATTTTTTTTTGTTTTGTTTTATTATTTATTTATTTCATTTATTATTTATTTATTATTTATTTTTATTTTTTTTTTATTTTATATTTTTTTTATTTTATTTATTATTTTTATTTTTTTTTATTTATTTATTTTTTTTTTTGGGGGGGGGATAAGTCCAAATTCTATCCAAGATTTACTAGGTAATTGTAGGCCTAAATTTCCTCCCCATTTTCCCCCTCCCCAATGAATGGCTTAGATGTATGTACTTTGTTAAAAAGAAATAAATCATAAAACAGAGACAAAGACAGTTAGATGTATTTCAATTCAAGTTTAATTTTATTACAAAACACATGAAGAAATACAGATTATAAGGAATTTAAAAGCAAAGACAAAGTAACAAAGACTAAGCTCCTCCGGGCCCCCTAAAAAAAAGTCTAAGCAAAAAAAAAAAAAAAAAAAAAAAAAAAAAAGGCTAAGGCGGGCCCCATGACAAAAATATGTCGTCCAGCCCCCCCCCCCTCCACCCCTAAAGAAAAAAAAAAGGAAAAAAAAAAAAAAAAAAAGGCTAAGCTCCTTCCGGCCCCATGACAAAAATATCTCGTCCAGCCCCCCCCCCAAAAAAAAAGTCTAAGAAAAAAAGGGGGATTGACAGCAGGCCCGATTTAGGCACTCAATCCTACCCCTATGGCCGATACACGATGACCTTTATCAGGCACGTAACTAGGATTTTTACGGGAGGGTTCGAAATCTGCCAAAAGTGGACCAAAAGGTACATCAAAAATTTTTTCACGTCACGCTGGCGAGCAAAAAGGTTACACCAAATTTTTTTCACGTCATGCTGGCCGCACGATAACCGGGGGGGGGGGGGGGGTAGGTGTTCAAAATTTTTCTGCCTTCTGCCCTCAAGAAGAGTACCATATATTACCTATAGGGGTAGGCTAAGATCGGCCCCAAAGAAATTGATAAGCAAAAAAAAAAAAAAAATATCCATTTTTTTTTTTTGTTGTTGTTGTAAAGCGGACCTCTGGTCGCCAGCGGGGGGTTCGTTCGAACCCCCCGAACCCCCCTAGTTACGGGCCTGTGGAAGGTAGGTTAACATTTGCTTATTTTACGCGATGTTTACATAACACACCTCTCGCATAATCGTGATCGCGATCGCAGGCACTCTATCTAGCTCTATATTTCCATTTCATTTTTCTCAAGCGACCATACGAAATCGAGTGGCAGAAAAATCGGGAAGACTGCTGAAAATCGGTGAGTTTTTGCTCTCATTTCACCTTTTTAGTTCAGTTAAGCATTGTCAGAGATTAGTTTTATTTAAAAATAAATATTTAAGTGCACATTGACTCCCAAATTTAAACGTTATAACGGATTAAAAGTGTAAATTTAGGTTAGAAATTATTTTTGTAACCACGCCAGAGTCACGTTAGAGTCGGAGGCACGAGTTTGATATATCAAACGAGTGTAGTGCATGAGTGGTCCAATGCACAATACCAAGCTTCTTCTGGTTTTTTTTCACCAATTTCAGATTTAATTGTCCCACTCGCTCTTTTCTGCGTAATGTTTACTCATCAACTCAGGCAAATTGACCCCTAAAATTCATTCGATAATATTGAAGTTAATACATTTAATGCGTATGAAACATCAACTCACTTACCAAATTGTTGTGTTGTACGATGAAAAATGTTAGACGAAATTATTTCAAAGAATATCGAAGTATAGGACCCCAAAATATTGTTGCGTTTGGAATCTTCGAATCTTGCAAAAACGTAAACAAAGCAGCTGGCGGCGATCACAGAAATATCGATCACCCGCGGTTTGTTATCGGTTTTGCAAAAGTTTTTGTTATTGTTTTTGTTTTTTTATTTTTTTTGTATCGGGAATGACGCGGAGAGGGGAGGGGGGGGGCGTGAAGTGAGGATAGATAAATCATCATTTCTATTTTGATTTTGAATGAACATTATAACAAAACGTAAAAGCCAAACTCCCGCCATTGTTTCGAGAGCAAAAACCAAAGAACTTGCGTGAAACTTCCTATGAGCATTTTCATGGCCATAAAAGTAGAGAATACAGGCCTAAAGGCCTCGTCACACCGAGTCCGGTCCGGTAACCGGTACGGCAAACCGTCTCAAATCGCTCCAAGAGCGATCCCATAAAAACCGTACCGGTTGCCGTTCCGGCTAGTACGGCACAGCCCGTGTTTGTTGTGACCAGTCTCATTGCAATAGTACACGGCCGATTCATTTCGACCGTTTTTGCCCATTGTTGAACCGGACCGGGCCCGTGCCGTGACCCGGACCGGACTCGGTGTGACGAGGCCTTAAGGCTAGGCCTGCATTGTGGTAACCGGTAACTGTAAGACTGCAATTCAACTTGAATTTTGATTTTATAGATAATGTTTTTCAACATGCGCTTGCCATTGGGAAGACCCTACTGAAATATTTGACAGTCTTTTTTTTTTATAATTAAGTTTTTATTGAATATTTGACAGCCCAGGGGGGGGGGGGGTCACTCACCACATGATGTTGCTACGCATGCGTGTCCCCAAAAAGCGTCGAAAAGGGTCTGTTTTCAGCGTTTCGAAGGCGTCGACGCTTTCCTAAAATAGGGGTGTTTTTTCATTTCAATCGCCATTTTCATAAAAATAGGGTGTTTTCAGCGGAAATTGCTGTTTTGGGGCCAAATTTTCACGTGTATACGCCATTTAGGGGTGTTTTCACCAGAAATGGCTGTTTTGGGTTCAAAATTTCACGATGTTTACGCATTTAGGGTATGTTTTTGCAGTCTGACGTCGAAAAGGGGTGCAAATTGACTTCATGCAATGAGACGTTTAGGGTCCATTTTCAGGGTGCGGGGACACGCATGGGTAGCACTTTTTTCTTTGAGTGACCCCCCCCGGGTTTGACAGTCTTTCTTTCCAAATTTTACTTTTGATTTTTTTAATGTCATACTTTGTTTACAAGCCAGTTATAGTTTCATTTTGCACATGAACAATGTTATACGCCTCGTAAAGCCTGCACACTATTCCGGGCCCTGGACAGCAATAGCCGTTTTGCCCATTTTCGTGATGTGCGGTAGTTTGACAAACCCTAGAATCGTGAAGGGTAAGCATTTCGTGATGTATAATGGGTCTATACGGGGCAACAGTACTTGCTTAACGGCATTGTTACTTTTGTCCCTGTGGTGGGAGACCATATTTGGAGAGATTTGTTTCTATCTTAGCTCAGGTATTCATCGTTGAGACTTTTCTCCATGAGCAAAATACAGGCCTAAGAATATAATTTCTAAATAAATAAAAATGACAGCCATAGCTCAACCACATATTTGTCCAGAAGAAAAACATTGGGTAGTGTGAGATATTGAGTCCAGCTCAAAAAATATTTTTTTTGCTGTAAAAAGTTCAAATAACCGTTAAAACTGTTTACACTCAAACAGCATGCGGAGCAATGAAATGTACATGATCTGTACACAGGTTAAGTTTTTAGGGTGTTTCTGCTAGAAATGGGAGCCTCTGTTACAATTGCCCCGTGTTACAATATTGTCCCCGGTCTTCCCTAGTGCTTATTCTTATGTTTTTCTTGTCAGTCAAATAGGCCGGTTAAATAATAAATGCACAGATAGAGTAACGAGGTATTCAAACTGACTGCATATTAAAGAATGAACTGAAATGTTTAGAATTGTTGCTATGTCAGACAAGCAACTTTTTTTTCTCCAAACTGGATTCCAAATACTTTATATAATCCGCCTTTTGTTAAAGCGGATAAGGCGATAGACACATTCCCCATAATTGTTCGTTGGTGATTGCTATGCCGGGCAAACTTAAGCAACATCATTAGATATGATTATCCTTTAAAAAAAAAGGGGGGGGGGGGAGGTCAATTCACTTATGATAGTATACGTCTCTCATTATAGTTTAAAATTTTCAGGACCCCTTCACATTTTTACTGCATTTTTAACGTTTACCTAATAATAGTGTCAAAACGAATTACATCATTTTAATTCAGTATGTGTGATTGTAATGTGCTTCACGTCCAAGGCTGGGTCATGCCTTTCCCTAGGTCCTCTGCTTCGAGGCACCGTTGATAATTGAGAGCGAGAAAGTAAAGGAGAGATCGAAAAATAGAGAGAAAGAAAGAGAGCCGCGGGAGAGAGACATCAAGAAGGGTAGTACATTTTACTTGCGTGAGTCATAACAAGGTATGTTTCGAACCGTGGAACGCATTCACGTTATTAATTAACATAATATTCAACTGTTCATCATGAAACGAGGTATAATTGCAGTGATGATTGTGTCAGTATCAATGGGTAATAAACCTCGTCGTACGACATGACATGTGGCCATTGCTGGATGTTCTTAGGTGCCATCAAGTACACGTCCAGATACGGTTCTTGCTAAACAAATTGCGTGAGTATTTCACAATCATTCAATACTCTGTTGCATTAGGTATGTAATGCAATTTCTATAAAACACATTAAATTGATCATGAATTACTCAGAAGCCTCTTTATAATGCATCAGTTTTGGACAACGTCGGTCTAGGATAATAATCTAATTAAAGTAAAGTCATTATGCATACGTTGATTTTAGTTGTTGATAGGTCGGATGACCCTTCAACAAATCACTTCCCACTCTTGTACAGAAAGCATTATAATAGTCTTGGACATTTTGCATCAAATCGGATATTAATATTATTATGCCTCAGTCACTGTATGCGTATTTCTGATAAGACCGATGTTCGTTTATTATTCAAATTTTAATTTATTTCCCTGTAATATGACTTGATCATTAGAAGTGATCATGCCTGTATTGACCTTGTACACTAATAGCGATTTTATTTACATGTGAACCGAGTTCCAATTTTTCATATAGGCCTTCTTTATTATTTTCATTGAGTTCAAAGTCTGAAGAATGAAATCATAAGTAAAGACATTTCCGTGTATCAATTACTGCCTATACCCCTAACGGGGAAAAATGGTCCGATAATATCTTCATGTCATGGTACCGATCCTAGAGGTACAAAGGTCGACTAGTCTTCATATTCATATTTCATATTCCATTGTTAGTTTCGTCATGCATAATTTCCTGTCCCGTCGCTGCTTAGCAACGGGAAATGAGAAACATTCTGTATGAAGATAAAAGAACGATACTCGGGACGTAATGAGCATTATGCAGTGTATAGAACAACATCTATCAATAAATAACCCCGCTCACGAACTCGTATTGACACAAATAATATATTTGGATATTCGAAACTATTGTTATTCAACCAAGGGGGTATAGAGATAACAATCAATAATAATGCATTGATCACGTTCATCATGCTATACACGTTTGAGGAGCATGCATGCTTTAATTGCCTCAATGCAGTCAACCTATAAATCATTAACCTCTGTGAACATGGTGAAGCATCAAATGGTCCTTGTTTGGTAAGGTTTTTTCTGCATGCATCACACTGGTAAGTAATATATACGGAATAGAAATATTATGAATGATTTTACGATATTTTAAGAGAGGAATGCATACGGAGTTTGAAGATTATTCAATGTAATGGTTAACATTATATAATAATTATATGTAAGTAAAAAGACCCGATTATCATTAAATATGCTATATTTTCTGATACTTTTTATCATTATGATGTTTTTCATATCCCATGTTCATATGCTTTGTAATAATGTATTAGGATAATAAATAAAATCAAACTCAAACATTGCATCCACTATGTAAGATTTATCATTAATGCGTGCCTAGATGTTAAAAATAAACAGCCATACTAGGTCTATGTACTCATGCTTTTCGGTACGAATAGTACATGTAGTAGAGCGGTTTAGCCGAAGTTGTGCAAATTTTGACTAAAGCATGAAATTTCTACCAATGATAGTACATGCCATAACTTTCATTTTAAGATCGGGAGGTAAGTCAGGTTTTGACCTTTGATGACCTCCAGAGGTCAATGACCTTTAAATATCAAAATATTAATATTTTGCGTCAATTCTCTGTGAATGCATGATAATAATTAGGAAACATGCATATTATGTTGCAATCAAGGATTATGGTGATATCTCAATTCGCAGAGACGTCTCCGAGACTCATTTTTCCGTCGCGGAGACGTCTCAGAGACGTTTCCGCGACAATTTCAGAACTGTCTGAAAGCTTTAAAAAACAGTCCAAAATCTGTCTCCAATACTCGCGGGACGTCTGCTAAAATCTAGACCACGTGACAAATCTTCACAAAGTCACGAGGATCTCGGAGACCTGTCAGAGACTACTCGCGACAAGTGTCAAAAACCGTCTCCAAGCCGTTTCCAAACTGTCTCAAATAGTCCCATATCTGTCTCAATGTAGTTTGCTATTCCCGCACACATGAAACTTCACGGGGACTGAGGAGACGTCTCGGAGACGTCTCTGCGACAAGTTTCAAATGGTCTCCAAGCCGTTTCCAAACTGTCTCAAATAGTCCCATATCCGTCTCAATGTAATTTCCCTGATTCCAGCGACTCATGAATCTTCGTGGGGACTGAGGAGATGTCTGGAATACGTTTTGGAGACGTCTTTGCGACAAGTTTCAAAACCGTATCCAATTAAGCCGTTTCCAACCGTCTCAAAGTAATTTCTGCGAAGTGAGATACCACCATTAGTAATTATAAACAGGGTTTTATATTTGAACTCTAAAAAAACAATGAAAGGTCAATGGCCTCTCGAAACATCAAAATATGAATATTATGTGCGTTATGGTAAAGGAGGACATTCTGTATAATGTAATTTTTTTTGGGGTTAAAATGAGACCAATTCTTTCTAGAGCAACTGATACTCAATTACAGGTTCCTCTCCTTTCACATCTGAGGACTGTAAAAGGTTATTGACCTCAAAAATTAAAAAATTCATATGCGCTGTGTTATTAAATTTTTGTTATTCCATGTACAATCTACGTATTTAGTCTGTTGCGGTTTCATTTTGCAACTTTAAGCATTGATAGTTATCAACAAGTTTATATCCTTTGTTTTGCGCCTTTGGTGCATTTTAGGCAGAAAGAGCGCTTTACAAATTTAGAATTATTGTTATTATTACCACTATTATTATCATTATTTACAATGATTGCCTAAGTCAGGTTGCCTAATAATACTATTACAGTCATAGGTACGTCACTCTAATAAAAGACAATCGTCTTTCCAGTAGCTGATGGCGAGGAATTTTCGTACTCTTATCATACGCCGTTTCTCCTGTCGAATCCGACTTGATAAGCCACATGAGATCCCATTATCTCACTAGAGAGGTGGATGTTTTGGCAGGCTGTACCGAAGGGGGTGGAAAGGGCAGAAAATGATGTTGTCACACGGGACCATCGGGGTTTAGTCCTCGAGATCGGGGCGTATCCAGGATTTCCCAATAGGGGAGGGCGCAAGGAAATTTTATCGCCGTCAGGGAAGGGGAGGGGGTTCTTCTAATTCATATTGTACATGAAATTCCCACATTTTTTTTCAATTATCACAAAAGTTTACATTAGTTTCTATACCCTTAGACAATGTATGTTGCGGTAGAAACTATTTATGTGTGCATTATATACCCTTCTGAATTGGAATCTGCGAGCGCGAAACGAGAGTCGAAAATGTTGAGGTTTTTTAAAGTTATATGAAATAAATAAAGGGGCATTTTCTAGTACTAGAAAATGGGAGGTAGATTATTGTGTTATAATAGACCCAATTAGTATTCCGCGAGCGCGAGCGCGAGCTGAAAATTTTTAAAGGTAAAAATTGGAGTTATTATTGTGCATTATGATTTTTGGTATCAGCGAGCGCGAAGCGCGAGCCGAAATTTGGGGTTTAAAATTTTTTAAGGTAAAATTTAGAACATATTTGTTCATTTGAATTGGTGTCAGCGAGCGCGAAGCGCGAGCCGAAAATTTTGGGGTTTAGAATTTTTTTAAGGTAAAATTTAGAGTTATTATTGTCATTTGATTTGGCATCAGCAGCGCGAAGCAGCGAGCCAAAAATTTGGGGTTTCAAAAAGTATTTTGAATTAATAAAGGGTAACTTCTAATAAACCCATGAGGCCAACTATGTTTCCCAGGAGGCCGAGGCCCAGGAGCAGAGGGTCCAAGAGGCCTCTTTTCTTTGTGAAATTTTGAAACTTTAGTTTTTAAATTATTTTTACTTTTCGCACTAATGTATTCTTTTCTTAAAAAAGGCGTTTGAGCAATTATTGCCAAAATACAATATGAGAAAAGTCGGCCTCGTGGGCCCTCCCACATTAAAGCCTTAGTTATGGTCGTTTAGAACCAAATAAAGCCTATTTCGGCGAAAATTGTACAAGCATCGAGCCTTATTCCCTCTCTTTCTTTCTTTTCTTCTTTCTTCTTTCCTTCCTTCTTTCTCCCTTTTCTCCTCCTTTTTTTTTTTTTTTTTTTAGTCGGCCAATAGGGGGGGCGCGCGCCTGTTGCGCCCCCCCTGGATACGCCCCTGAGGATTGTATCCCTAAGAAGTTAAACCCCGATGGCTTGTTCTCGAGTCGGGTCACACGGTGTGCTATCCTCGAGGATAGTATCCTCGTAGCGATAAGTGAGAGCTCGATGACCGGAAGTACAATTGTATGTAGCGTGTGCTATTTATTTCCCCGTACTATACGAAAATCTATCGTTTGAGAGCATCTGTGCCGAAATTTCCTGAGAAAATTGCTGAAAACCAACAAGGTAGGTAAAACTTACGGCATTTTTTTACCCTAATATAAAATTTGATATTTCACAGAATGTGATGGTGAAAGAGATTTGAGACGGGGTAACCTTAATGTTTGTTAATTAGTAAGCCTTATAGTTACATTTGATCATACTCGCTGTACAAGTCAAATTTGTTGTAGTGAAGGGGGTGCAATGTGCATTGAATGCTTGTCTGACATAGCAACATTAGTGCAGGTAATATGGGCAGTCCTAAACGGCGGAAATGATTCTGGTACTTAGTTTTGGGATGAGGCATCAATCTCTTTGCTACGATTTTTTTGGGGTATATTCACAGTATTAATATAAATAACTATAAGGCCTATATGATTTGTTATAATGAAAAGAATATTAAATAATATATTAAGAAATAATATAAAAAATACAAAACAATGAATATATAGTCAAAGTATTTACTGAAGGTCTTATAATTTCAAATCATATTCTTAAAGTTAACTATTTTCAACATTTAAGCAATTCCAGACATACTAGAGTCATTGTAGTTTTTAAAAAATACATTTAATACATATGCCCATATTACCTGCATGTGCAGTTAATATGGGCACTTTGTGATGACGTCAACATTTGAATATTGCAGTCAGGGGTGTTGGTGTAATTGTTTTCTTCACAATAAAAGTTAGAGCAGTAGTTATTGATTCATATAAACAAAGATTAGACTGTGTGTCATTTTGTAATATTTACGCAATTAGGCAAATGATCTTAGGGGGCCCATATCACCTGCATGTGACCCTATCTCACTTCTCGGAGCTATACTTTGAGACTAATTTGAGACGTTTTGGAAACGGCTTGATACGGTTTTGAAACTTGTCACGGAGACGTCTCCAAATGTCTCCAAGACGTCTCCTCAGTCCCCGCGAAGTTTCATGAGTCGCCGGGAATCGCCGAACTACAAGACGGATTGGACTACTTTGAGACAGTTTGGAAACGGCTTTGAACGGTTTGACACTTGTCGCGGAGTTACGTCTCCTGAGAGGTCTCCGAGATCCTCGTGACTGTGGAAGATTGTCACGTGGTCTAGATTTGTACGGAAACGTCTTGCGAGTTTGGAACAATTGGGACAACTTTTAGTTTTGAGACATTCTGAAAATTGTCGCAGAGACGTCCTAGTGACGTCTCCGCGACGAAAACAATCTCTAACTCTGGAAATGAGATACCACCATAATCTTGAGTGTAACATGAAATGCATGTTTACATCATTTTTGTCATGTCATTCACAGGAAATGACGCAAAATATCAAATATTGATAAGGTCATTGACCTCGGAGGTCATCAGAGGTCAAATCTACTTACCTCCCGATTCTTAAAATGCATTGTTATGGCATGTACTACCATTGGTATAAATTTCATGCTTTAGTCAAAATTTGCACAATTCGCCTAAAATTTGGGGCTAAACAGCTCTACTAATGATATTTTACGTTAAAAAAAAATTAAATGTGTGAATACACAAGGAAATATTTTCTTTGAATATTAATGTTCTCAAGTTACTTTCACTTTCCAGTAGTTGACTTCCGCTTCCTCGTCATGAGTACACTTCGAAATCGTTAGTTATGTTTCAATCTCCAT
The DNA here is from genome assembly GCA_940671915.1 of Paracentrotus lividus. Lineage (NCBI taxonomy): Eukaryota > Metazoa > Echinodermata > Echinoidea > Camarodonta > Echinidae > Paracentrotus > Paracentrotus lividus. The sequence goes on along the minus strand of CALNVZ010002100.1, from coordinate 48,086,468 downwards.
TTCGAATTTTGTTTTTCTTAATACAATTAGGCCTATATCTCTGATTATGAATATGGCAAGTTAGGATAAGAATAATCCTCTGTATATTGCCCATGTTCTGCTGTTTTCATAGCCACCAATGTGGACGATTAGAGACTCTCATCCGAACAATACGATGTCGGCAAATCTTGATGACACCGCGCTTCGACATCGCTCCGGTGAGTCGACATCCGCCATCTTCACATGGGATGAGATTCGAACCCATGTCCTGCCAGATGACAAGTGGTTGGTGATAGATGGTGACGTTTATGATATTAGTCTTTGGTCAAGGAGACACCCTGGAGGAAAGGCTATTATAAGTCACTATGCAGGGCAAGATGCTTCGGTAAGACATCTCGTGGAATAATCATGTTGTCATGGTATTTCAATGTTGTTCCCAAAATGTTATTCACAGTATTTTGACCAACTGACATTAGTTCAATATTTTGACAATCAATTGACATTAATTTATGCTAATCCATTTTCTGTTACCAAAAGTATTTTTACACGAGCAACACAGGATTCCAACCTCGAAGATATTCGAGTGATCCTTGAGGTCACTCCAAAATGAGTGAAAATGTGTATTTTCACTCAAAATTCACATTTCTTTTTCTTCACTCTTTCTGAAATTAACTCCGTCATGGGTGAACTTTTTCACTCGTTTTTTTTCTTTTTTATACTTCCATATTATTACTAATCCAGTTTTATATATTCACTCTCTTCACTCTCCTTATTTCATTCAGGATGCTTTTGGTGCCTTCCATCGTGATCGTCAATACGTGAGCAAGTATTTGAAGATGTATCGAATAGGACGGGTCAAAGGTTACCATGATCACAAGTCTGAACTTTCTCGAGATTTCAGTGAGCTAAGAGACCTCACGAAGAAAATGGTAAGGATCTTATTCAAATAGATGTCTATTATTTTGCATTATCTATGAATTTGGACAAATAAACTATTCTTTGTTGTTATATTACTGACCAGAATGACGTACACTACTATTGTCTTTTGTTTGTCTTTCTGCATGCAGGTTACGATAGTCCTATAGAGCAATGCATTTTATTCTCCAATGAAATATTTCAAGTTCTTTTTATTTTCTGAATCTTAAAATCAAGCGTTATAAGCACAAAAAACCACAACAAACAACAAACAAACAAACAAACAAACGAATAAACAAACAAACAAACAAACAAACAAACAAACAAACAAACAACAACAACAACAACAACAACAACACCAATGTTTTTGACCTAAGAAAGCTTACCCCTTACAAATGTAGATTTAAAAGGACTGATGTTTTGTGCTTGACTCGTCTCAAATTGTTCTCAGTAATGTGTTGTGTTTTGAATATTTATCTTTAGGTTCCCATTATCATTATATATCAAAAGGGTAAAGAGCTGAATTCGATCATTTTGATGTCAATGTGTTACCAAATCCCCATTAATTTCGTGCGGTTTTTTCCCCCATAGGGTCTATACAAGCCAAACTATTGGTTCTACGTCTTCCAGCTCTCTCACATCATTGCCCTCGAGATCGCAGCCTATGTGGTAGTCGCTCTCCTAGGTGGGACTGGTCTTTCTTGGATCCTGGCAGCCTGTCTCATCGCGACCAGTCAGGTTCAGGGTTCGTGGCTCAACCATGACTTCGGTCACCTTTCCGTCTTCAAATCAACCAAGACTAACATGTTGGCACAGAGGCTCGTGTTTTCGGGGATTCAGGTTAGGGTTTATTGTGTTTTTGAAATAAGTACGACTTTTAAAAGCAAGATTTTTCTCTCAATTTGTAAGCAAGATTAATTATTAGATACATACTTATTTTGGAATTATTTTAATGCACTTCTAAATATTGCCATTCTAATAGAGTTCTCGGAATTCGGCAAGCTGCCGAGATTAAAACTTATGAATAAAATCATGAATTGAGTTTAAATAAGCAGGCAACATTAAAGATAGTTATTCGTTTCATGTATGTTCATATTATACATGCGCGTATTCTGGGGTGTGGGGGGGGGTGGTGCCGGGGGAAGTGGGGGGGGGGCTCGGGGGCGGTGCGTGAGGGTGTGGGGCGGCTCGGGGGCTCTTGTGAGAGAGAGTCCCCCTTGTGTTGACTCGCCCCCCGTCGACGATTATTGTGATTCGATTTGTCATGCTGAATAATTGGATGAACTAGATTTATTTACAGATATGGACGCTATTGTGCTTTGAAAGGCTCTTTTTTGTATTGTTCCTTTTCAGTTAAGAGTTATTTCATGGTCATGGACTTTATGCCAACTCCCTGGTATTTAAAAAACGAGTGAAATCTGACCAGAAATATATGACATTAAAAATGAGGAAATGAAATGAATTGCTATCGGGATACGAACCAAGCATCCGTTACTAGCGTTGCTCTACCCACTGAGGCTAATATGAAGCAAGCCTTTGTGCCGTATGTCCGTCCCAGGGAACCCTTGCCTTTCTATGCTCGAAACCTAGCATAAACCGCGTGAAGATAGAGATAATCAACTTGGGGATTAAATGGAGTCACGGGTGAAGGTGATGCAAGCCCTATAATTTTCAAAGAGTGGACTGATCGAATATTATATGGAAGAGATAAAAAAAAAATGAGCAAGAAATTAGGATTCGCCTCGGAGTTCGAACCATACGGTTCTGATACTGGAAAGTGAAGAGCCATTTACAAAAGGAATACATCCCATTATTGGTTGTTGGAGAATAACACGTTTTGTTCTTTTGGTTTTTTTTTCATTTGATTAGGAGATGGCTCTAGTTTGGGATTAACTTGTGTACAGATTGTTCTACTTCTAGATTACAAAGAACCAGATAACAAATCAGTCATAAATAACTAATGGATGATGTAGACCTGAGAATATATGCTCAGTATGTATACATACCAGATATCAAAACGTACTCTAGCACTGTGCTCATAGGAATATCGATATTGTCCCTAACTGATATCTCCACCTTGCCCACTCGCCTCCCTATCCGATAAATAATAAGTGACCCAACACCCTCCCAATACCTCCCTAATCGCAAGTCGCTGAACACCGTATTGGAGGCTCGGTCCCGGGCCCCCGGTAGGCGACCAAAGGGGTGCCAAAATGACCTTAAGGACGCCAAATTGAGCTTAGGGGGGCACCAAATTAAGCAAAATGTAAATGTTTAACCCTGTTATACCTACCCCAATGGCTGATATATTACCAAAGGCCGAAATTTTTTCAAAACCTACCCCCCCCCCTACGCGCCAGTTATAACAAGCAAAAATAAGTTTCTAACAGGAGTGCATGAAGATGAAATGATTATGATTCTATCTTTTCTCTCTTAAATATAGGGCGCGTCCGCAGCATGGTGGAAGTATAGACATTACTTGCATCACTCCAAACCGAATGTGGTAAGATTATAAGAAAGACAGTTACAAAATCTATAGCTTTTGCTATGGCGCGGATCCAGGGGGACCAGACGGGCCCGCCCCCCCCCCGGCCAAAAAAAAAGGGGGGGGGAGGGGAAGAAAAAAAAAGCGAAGTAAAAATAGACGAGAGGGCTGATTGACCCCATCCTTACCCCTATGGCTGATACATGATTACCTCCCCCCCCCCCCCCCCCCTCATCGCTCGGCCAGCGTGACGTGAAAAAAATTGAGTGTACCTTTTGGCTCGCCCGGTGTAACGGGGAAAAAAATTGGGTGTACAAAATCTAAAATTATGATTTGGGGCCCCCCTGTAATGCAATCCTGGATCCGCCACTGAAAACAGATGAACATATAGCAAAAGCCTATTTTTGTTAATATACAATTATTTTATCTTGATAGTATTCTTAGTTTGAAACGCACAAATAAAACAAGCGACCTCACGATCAAAATTAGTTTACTATGTTTCCACATAAGTTTTGTCAAGCATTAATACCAACGAGAATTTGGCAAGTGATAGACCCATTTGATAAATAAATTTTCCTATGACTCTTTTGATGTTTGTTCGTAACATTGATGCTTGGTACATCAACTCAAAACATAACCTTACTGCTATTTTACTTTTTGAAATTATTGTACGGGTTGTTAAAAACTTTCTTCTTCCTTCCTTGTGGGAGTGCATGAAAAGGGGGAGGGGAGCATAGGTTTCTATATGCCGTGGAGACAGTCGTATCTTTTGTAATTGAAAAATTTGAATAATCTAACTCCGTGTTTTGAATTATTTAGATCAATAAAGATCCGGACATCAAAATGGAGATCTTCCTGCTGGTAGGGGACACAATTCCAGTTGAGATGGCGAAGTCCAAGAAAGGTTTCATGCCCTACCAACACCAACACGAGTATTTCACTGTCTGTAAGTATGTGTTATGGATTGTACAATAACAATTTTATCACAGAGACATCGTGATTTTGTTTTTCACTTTTTGTTAAGTTATAATACGTTCATTATACCTGTTAAATTGCTTTTGTATCATAAGTTTGTAAACATTGTGACCTTTTACTTATCCTCTTCCAATAAAGGTAACATTTATATAAAATGTCATTTTAAAATGCTGACATAAATCATGTTTCGGACGTCCTTACTATTTCAAACGTTACATTTAATCAATTGTATTTTATTCCAGCGTAGTTTATGATAAGTGTCATTTTTTTTTTGTATTTTCAGTGTTTCCCCTTTTGCTGGTTGTATATTACTATTACGAGGTGTTGCGCTTTGTTTTCAAACGGAGAGAATGGCTGGTAAGAAATTATACAATTATTATGTAAAACAAACTAAAATTGGATTCTGTGAGAGGGGAGGGGTCAAACCCATTTTAAAGCTTCAATTCCTGGTTCAAAACTTTGGTCATTAATTTTGAAAGGAAAAAAAAGAAGAAGAATGTATTGAGAATTTGGGTATGGATGTTGAAACAGTGGTCACTATTATAAATCAGTCATTCTGCAGCTTATATATACGTCAAATGCAAGTCAAAATCACTAATCTGTCAATTTGGAATCAATTTAGGGGATTTACAACAATACTTATTTTTTATATTTTTTTGGTTGACTATGGTGGGATTCCAGGTTAGTCAATCAATGCACTTGTGCACTTAAAAAAAAAAAAAAAAAAAAAAAAAAAAAAAAAAAAGGCTAAAATGCCCCAATTCCCGGTTCATAACCCATCAGGTATGGCCCCTCAATGGACCAGCGACCGGGATTGGGGTCGTTCTGTTCTGTCCCTTGTTGCTTTTTAAGTGATTTTACTTCCACTTTGTTTGCGTTGTTTCTCTCTTCCGATTTATCATCTCACTCAGCGTGAGCTCAAAACAACAACAGATCGCCTTCTCTCTCTCTCTCTCCCCCCTCTCTCTCTCCATCTCTCCCCCCCTCTCTCTCCCTCTCCCTCTCTCTCTCTCCCTCTCTCTCTCTTCTTTTGTTCTTATATTATTCGCTTTACTTGATTAATTTATGTCAGATGATTAGTTCATACTCTCATCTATTCTTTAGATATTTCACTTTAAAAATAAAAAATTTACAAAGCGGAATAAAATTCGCGAACAAACACAACAAACAACGCAGAAGACAAGTGTAGTTTACGATGTCGATTAAAATACGAAAGTTTTATTTATTCATATCATCATTTCGGATATAACAAGTTCGAAAAACCCTATTGAAACTATAGGATCAATCTAATAAAATAAAGTAATACAGAAAGATTACAAAATTCTAATACTGAAGTGCAACAGAACTTCTGTTTGTATTTATTGAATCTATAAATAGGCAAAAATGGTTGAAATCAGTTAAAAATGTGTTTTCTAAAAACATAAAATCCGAATGTTTAATCAAAAACAGCAATAGATGATCTCTGGGCCTTTTGTTATATTCCACATCAGGCCTTCCAGTTTAATCAGCAAGTAGATGGGGAATAGGAAGAATAGATTATATCCCATTATACTCACGATAAATAAATCTGGAAAGAAGAACACAAACAAAAAAAAACAGAAAAGAGAATATAAATAGGCATAAATATAAGGACATTCCCTCTCCCGTTGTTTGTTCGTTTGTTTTCGTTTTTGTTTTTTTTGTAAAAATATTGCACTGATAATATTGGCAATGGCAAGAGTAAAATTATATCATTTTTAGGTCTGATCGATAAAAACACCGGACTCGGGCCATTTATAGCTTCTATGGATAATATTCATAACAACTAAAAAAAAAAAAAAAATCCTTTTCTTCTGGAATTGGAGCTTTTAAAATATATAATTTGATATAAAATTATGTTACCTACCTGATACTTACCTTTAAAAGACTCAATCGAACGTCTTGTTTTACTTTCAATAAATATGACTATGTACTCAGTGTCCGTTTGGACGATCCTGTTATGACCTCTTGAAGTTGTAATGTGATACTGAAGTCACCTTCTACGTCTTTATAATTATCAATTTTAAATTCATGATATGCCATCTCTTAATGAGAGACGATTTTTTTCCCCATTCACGATGAATTTTGCGCAAAATCAGGTGTGCCTTTAGTAATTTGATGATGAGCTGTTGTTGTTTTCTTGTCTTGTTTTGTTTTATCCGTAATTTTACGTCACACTGCGCGTTCTAATCTTTTCATTTTATTCCGGGTCTTCGTTCTACTTGCAGTGCGTATCGTAGCCATTAATTATCTTTGATAGTTCTGCCTCTTGTTGCAGACGAAATCTATTCATGTCAACCGACGACCCGAGACGTTGTCAAAAGGAGTTAGATTTGCATTTCACAAATTTATTCCATTACCGACCCTCCCCCAGTCTGAAGATGATATTCTTATTTTACCCTCTCTCCTATTAGATGTATAAGTTCTTTTTCCATCTTAGTTCTGACTGCTTCAATTCTGACGGATATTAATGAGCGTGTCACATGAGATGTTTAGCGATGAGAGTTTTATTTACTAGTTAGAATAATAGTGTAGGCATTTGTCATTATTTCGCCATTCTTTGATGAAATGCATAATATTGAACAAACAAGTTTGAAAACTTTTGAATGTTTGTCAAAAGGAGTTTCGAGTATTGATTACTCCTACCCCACGGGCCCATCCTCTATGTGTTCTCAATCAACAGGACTATCTGATCCCTTCCTCCTAAATCTCTGATAGATGAATAACGATAATGTCTTCTTCCATTAATTCTGCAGCCTTTGATTCTGAATATTCTTGCAGACGAATATGCTTGTCACATGAGCCGTGCAAAGCGCTGAGTTTTATTTACATTTTTACATATTTACAACATTAAAAAAATCTATAGTATCGAATGTATCAAATTATGGCAAGTTCATTGGCTTGTTTGAAGCATTACCATGCCCGTCCGAAAAAAATATCGAAAGGAAATTTTGATTTTCAAATGTTTGAGTAGAACCCAAATTACTTGCTATATTTCAAAATAATCGTTTAATGCCCTTTATCAAATTCTTGTTATTCGTTATCAAATCGATTATATTGTTGTTGTTTTTTCAGTTTAAAGATTTAAAAGATATTTGAAGTAACGTCACCCCTCTTTATACGATGATACTTACCAAGATGACACCTATAAAGGTGGAGGTGACCGAAATATAAAGTTTATAATTATAACCCCTCAAATTACACATAGGATGTATTATGTGCATCTTTCAAAAACAGAAGCCCACTTTCTGAGTATCAAATTAATTATGTTACTAAACTCTTTTTGTCCATTTCGATGGTAATATAGCCCATCTAAAATACAAGCCTTTTACAAGACACCAATGTAATACAATAATTATGACTTCACACTTCGTTTGGATCCTTATGGTCGTCGTAGCTCCTGATGCTCTTTTCAGGGCGTTCTGGAATATCATCTGGCTCTGGGATGGTCTCAAAGCAAGGTCTCTTCGGAGAGAAGGAGGATGCTTTGTCATCATCCATCTTCATCTTGCTTGAGATGCTGTCCATCAGACCAAGAGGATCCTTGGAGGGAAAAGGTGGAGGAAGGATGAAGTAATCTTCAATCACATGCTCCGTAGGTGTCGATGATGACGCTGAATCGTCCATCTTTCGCTTCTTGGAGGCGGGAGACGAAGCGAGGGGGACATCGAAGGAGGAAGATGATGGATGAAGGATGATGTTCTCGTCGTTCGCATGTTCCGCAGAAGAGGAAGATGACGACGACGAAGGAGTGTGGTCCATCTTTCGCTTCTTGGAAGCGTGAAACGAAGCGAGGGTGACATCAAATGGGGAAGATGGTGGATGAAGCATGATGTTCTCGTCATTCGCATGTTCCACAGATGAAGAGGAAGATGACGACGAAAAAGAATGGTCCAACTTTCGCTTCTTGGAGGCAGGAAGAGGAGTAAAGGAGGCGTCATCGAAGGAGGAAGATGTCATATCCTCGATTACGTGCTCAAAGAGACAATCTTCTTCTCTGGCTTCCATTTCCAAGGCAGCGACCTCGTCACATGGAAATCGACGCTGAGGAAGAACAGGAGCCACCGGTTTCGACGTTGACTTGAGTCGATGGAGCTGCTCAACGGCGACTTGATTGAGAACATTTCCCAACGAGATGACACGCTGACGTCGGTGTTGTTTGCCATCGTGGTCATACTCATGACGGACGTAGATGTGTAGATGATGGCGAAAGGTCAGGTGTCGATACACACGGGGGATGTAGACATAGACGCTCTCGTAGTTGCCGAAGTTCTCAAGTCTCCGCTTCTCCACAAACTCCAGGTTTGATAGCTCCTCTTTGACGCTCTCGGCCAGGAACGAAAGATGTCGGGATCGCTCCGTAGACGCAACATCTGCTGACGAACCAAACTGATGAGAAAAGAAGAGAACAAAACAATATACATTTTAATGGTATAAAAGATAGTAAAAACAAAATAACAATTCGAAACTATATAAAGGATAATATTCTAGGAAATTCTAGGAAATAGATTAGCAGTAGAACTAAAATTCTCTATAATTATGTCCTTTATTCTGCTATGACTTTGTTACATTAAAATCGAAGTTGAAAATAATAAAGCTTTACTAGGCCCAATGTGATTTTATTTTTAACGATTTAACATGGTATAAGCCTGTGACTATGATTATTTTACTTATGTTATTAGAGTTCCCTGCATGCAATTTTATGAAATAGATAAGCTTTAAAACTTTATTTCTCCATTTCTGTTAGGATTATATTGCATTCAAATTAATGATGAAAATAATAAAATATGACTAGGCTCGTCGTAATTGTATTTTAACTAACTTATATTGAATATTAAAGCCTATACCGATTACTTCTATTATATTAGATTTCCCTGCATACACTTTTGTAGGATATAGTTATGTAGAAAAACTTCAATTTGCTATGTCTGCTATGATTGCAATTTGTTGCATTTGAATTGAACTTTAAAAGTAATAAGGAGTTTTATTTATCCAGACGTACATGTAGGCCCTAATTGTATTTTAACAATTTTATACTATATAGTCCTAAATGCATTTAATTATTTTTCTTTCAGGTGTATCCTTGTTGGTGCTTGTGGATGCAAAATAAATTGTGCTTATGTTTTGGGTTTGAAAAAAAAAATAATGGGTGCCAAAAGAGTATGTTATAGGACTATACACGGAGTCATGCTGGTTTGATATCGTAGGATATACTTCATCTTATTATGCAAGAATAGTTTTTTTTTTTGCCGAGTCGTTGAATTTGTTTTAAATAATGTTAGGCTAAAAACAGTTATGCTATACTGAATACAGAACAAAACTATATGAGTTAATGATTCTATTAATTATCATTATGATTATTGTTGACTACTTATTGTAAAAGAAGGCAGTAGATTTTATTTCGTTTTTTCGTTGTTAATTAAAATTTGTATATTGTTGTCAAATCAATTTGGAGACAGATTCTGCCTTTTATATTAAAGAAAACGTAAATAGTATTGTTCGACCAATCAAAATAATGTATCATATAGGCCTACCATAAATTAATCGTAATTTAAAGGACATTTTGCTACTTATTTTAAATCCTGGTTTATTTGGGAACTTAATCTGAAGGCATTGTTTCAGAGGTTCTTCGATAATTATACAGTTTCAATTATTTCAATTTTAATTAGACCTAGAGGTCTATAGTATACTTTCATCAATAAGTTATTTGTGAATGGGTTATAGTTTGAGTTGCTGTATATTGTTAAAGGAATGGAATGCAAAACCAACAATAGGGAGGGGAATTAATCTGACATGTCATATGTCATAATTACGCCTAGGTCAATGTAAAACAACATGATTAAACTAAACAGTAGTGCTATGATGACTGTCTTTATTCTAAAAGAACAAGAATCCCCCTGTAATAATTACTATCATGTTATCATGGTTTTTAATCATAATTCTAAAGATAAGAGCGTAAAGGCCCTACAGAAAATGAGTCGAAAATTAAATTTTAAGCAAGAACATTGCGATTTCATGTCACAACACAATGTCATAATCGTACCGTTCTTTCTTGATTCATACTGGTCGAAATGGCTCAATTCTCAATCAAACAACAGAGCTTGTGTTGCACACTGCTTAGATGTTGGTGATAGTGAGAAATGAGAGGCAAATTCGCTAAAATTCGACAAAATTGTCTGAAATAGGCTGATAAATCGTATAGTGAGTGAACACTACAAGATGCATAAGCTATTGTGAGAAATGTAAACAAAACTTTGCTTAGAGATAAAAGTACGCGCTTGAATGCGCATGCGTCACGCACATATTTGTCACACCGCGCATGCGCCGAATCTGTGACGAAACAATTCTCAGTTCACGTGACTACAGACTATGTACTACAGAATTACTAGTAGTTATTTCTTGATTCGTTTTTGAATCACTAAAGGAAAAGAGTTCAAAATAAAGCGAGTCTTGTAAAGACTGGGGGATTAAAGGGAGGATAGAACAGGGGGTATCGATTTAGGATTGAACAATATTTGATATCACTCTTAGTGTTCTTGATAAAGACAATTATCAATAAGATGAATAATTAAATTATCTTTAGTAGTAAAGAACAAGACACGTGGAATCAAAGAGAGAGCAAACAACATACCGAAACTAAGGGAGTGACAGGCGAAACTGGGGCGGGAGGTTGCATGCAGCCACTTGTATAAAAACGAAAAAATGATCATCTTCTAGTACCCTTTTCAGACTGCAGTTAAAATCCTTAACCCCAGTAAATAGGTAGTGCTAAGGGGGGGGGGCCTTAGTACCACCTATTTCCTGGGGTTAAGCTTAGCACGCTTCGGTTTCAGACTGCGTTTTACCAAAGTAGGCTAGCACGGTAAATAGTACGGTACTATCTGGCCCTGCTAAAAAGCAGGGTTAGCCGGGTAATTGCGGAGTTAGCCGGGCAATTGCGGTGCTAAGAGTTGCAGTCTGAAACCAAATCGTGCTAAGGAAAAGTGGGGCTAAGCATTAGCCAATCAATGAAAATGTGGTCATGAATGTGCATAATTATTCGTAAACTTGATAACACAAGTAAAGAGAAAAACAATGACTAACATAAGGAAAAAGAGAAAAACAATGAATAGCATAAGGAAAGAGAGATAAAACAATGAATAACATAAGGAAAGATAGAAAAACAATGAATAACATAAGGACAAAGAGAAAAACAATAAATAACATAAGGAAAAAGAGAAAAACAATGAATAACATAAGGAAAAGGAGAAAAACAATGAATAACATAAGGAAAAAGAAGAAAAAAAAAAACAATGAATAACATAATGAAAGATAGAAAAACAAGGAATAACATTTATAAGGAAAAAGAGAAAAAACAAGGAATATACATTAAGGAAAAAGAGAAAACAATGAATAACAAAGGAAAGATAGAAAACATAGAATAACATAAGGAAAGAGAGAAAAAACAATGAAGAACATGAAGAAATAGAATGAAATCATTAATATTCATGATCCAGCAATAGTCTGGGGTTAAGGAATACCTGTGTGAAAGCATTGAATTTCTTAAACCCGGCTAGAGCAAATAGTATGGGGTTAAGAAACACAGTCTGAAAGCAAAAAAAAAAGATAGTACGGGTTAAGGATAGTATGGGGTTAAGAAATAGCAGTCGAAAAGGGTATAATTGTGCATTTCGCATGTTCAGCCCCCTCCCACTCAGGGGCGCGAGCGATTTTGAAAGTGGAGGGTGAGCCAAAGTGGGGGGGGGGTGGGGGGGGGGGGCTGAACAGGCTAAAAATCACAAATGTATGGTCATTTTTGCATTTTTGTACACGTTGGCTGAAAAAAGTGGGGGGGGGGGGCTGCAGCCCCTGCTCCCCCCTTTTCAAATTTTTTTTAAAGTGACGATTATTGTCGCATTTTCTTTTTTTTAATAATTTTTTTGACAGATCTTTTGCTGATGTCATTATATTTCATGCGTTTCTTCTACCTATTCACACAAAATGACTGGCATTTCTAAGAGTCAGTCCATATTTACTTGGGAGGTAAGCTTAGAATTATGACTTGATTGTATAAATTTGTTTGTTTTGTTTTTTGTTTGTTTTTTTAAAGAAATAGGTTGTGTAAGGTAAGATTTCGATTGCTGAATCAGCATGCAGCTTTTACAGGCCGACGATGGAGGAGTTGAGTATTATCGATTGTGCTTCCAAACAAATTTTCAACTCGGATGAAAAGAGTTTACTCCGATGATAAGATTAAGATGCTGCAAAGAAGTTCTTCAGAATGTCGTAATTAATTTCTGTTTCCAAAAAGTTTAAATTTAAGATGTTTTTATGATTTAAAATATATGGTTATTACATATTTACTGTCTTGTTTGACTTTTGCATTACTTTTGTTTCCCCACCAGGGTTATCCAAAGCTCATGGTTTATATGGGTGAGTCAGTCAAATCACATTCCAATGGCAGTGGAGTACGATGAACAAGACAAACACTGGGTCCCTCTTCAGGTAAACTTATACGCGATGTAAAAATAACATTTACAGTTAATAGAAATATATTAATGGCGGTAACTTACCTGCGACTCGACGGGTTGAGACTATATTTAGTTTGAGACTGGCTTTATGATCTGAGACGACGTCTCCTGAGTCTCACAAGGGAAAATCGAATATGTTCATAATTATTCATGATATTTTCCCGTCTCTGATTACGTACATATTTAGCATGATTAGAGTACTGGTGTGAGAATTCACCCATTACCCGAAAAAAAAAAAAATAAATAAAAGAAGAAAAAATAAATTGCTCTCAATAATGAAAAGGGACAAACTATTTCCTCTTTCAGAGTATACAAAAATGGTTGAAAATTCTCTGGCCAAAATTTTCAAAATGCACAAATTTTAGCTATGTTACAATATTTACGGCAAGTGATGACGTTTTTTATTCGTAGTTAAAAGTGAAGGTGTCCATGTATTTTATAATTAATGTTGATCTGGGAATATATGCAACTTGCGCCATCTTGAGGTAGTATTTTGCAATAATGTTAGAAAATTTTATTTTACATTGTAAACAATACAACCATGAGAGATGTCTCTTGAAATTAAGGATTAAACTGAACAATCCTAGTCTGAAAAAATTATTGATGTCAAACACAGGATTTACCCGTGAATTGCTAATTTATATACATGATACTAATCGTTTTAGATAGCTGTTTAAGCTGTCGTGGATCCCTCTGTTGGTCCAATTTTTTATATGATGAAATATAGTTTTCGTGGTGTTCCACGAACATTGCAGCAATTTAACGCCTTTTCTTTTATATGCGTGCATATAAAAATTGCGTTTTCCATGAACAATCTTGCAATTAAACACAACCTTTCGCTTTTTATGCATATAATAATATTTGCGTGTTTTTTTTTTATTTTTTATTAAACCCATATCTAACAAAACTTCACAAAGGAAAGTCACTCGTTGGCGTAACTTTTGAAGCCTGCGCCAAAACTGTATACACGATTGAGCCTGGCGCAAATAATCTTCGAGATTGACAAGCGCCATCTATATGGAGAACCAACCAACTTAATGGTAGCAGGCCTACCTGGATGTTTGTAAAGCAAGGTGAACATACGGACCTCCGGTTTTTAAGTGAGAAATCATTATTAGGAACTTGGTTATATTGACAACTGCAGAAATTTATTTTGCTTCGAACCACAAACCTTCCACTGCATGCATTTCAGAAACTTTGACTAGTCACACGTAGTATCAAGTTAATAATGTATTTGATTTATGTTGACTCAAATTGTCCTCTATCTTCTATTTTCGATAGATGCATGCCACGTGCAACCTAGAGTCTTCTCTGTTCATTGACTGGTTTACTGGTCATCTTAACTTCCAAATCGAACATCAGTAAGTGACCAGAATATAAGTATTAAGCAAAATTCCATATAAAAAAATTATTCTCTGTAATACATTATTATAAAGCTATAATTATGTCCTTTTTTGTTTTAATTTAATTATTGTGGTTAAAAACAAATGTTGTGAGATGTGATTTTTAAAAAGTTTTAACAAAGTTGAAATCATAGTAATCTGAAATGTTCATTTCACAGATCTTTGTGAAAAAATAAAATAAAAAAATGATAGGATAATTATGATGGTATACAAGTCGTGTTAATTCTTTCAAAGCATTTATGATTGATTCAATCTTATCTTACCAGACTTCAATGTCTTTCAGTTTATTGAAATACATACAATATTAAATAATAAACAGATGATTATATTATTAGATATACTGTATATATTTTTTAATGAATTTTTATGCAATACAGTTTGTTCCCAACCATGCCGAGACACAATCTTGCTAAGATCCAACCCCAAGTGGAGTCTCTTTGTGAGAAGCATAACATTCCATACATCAAGAAGCCTTTTTGGACCGCTATGTTCGACATCCTCAGGTATCAGTCTGACATTATTTTCTTTAGCTGATAATGATGCTTAATTTATTTTTAGACATTTGGTTTCTACCTTTGGATGATAGCGATTATCAAGACAACTTATCACATGGTTGTCTTTCATGAATATGACTCTTGTGGGAACCCTTTTATTTTGATTAATATGGCCATAAATCATACTATAAAAATATATAATTATTACACCAATGCTCGCTTTAATGTTTTGTTTAGAATACAGTAATATCTTTTCGTCATTCTCATCTCATTTTTTACAGGTCTTTACGAAAGTCTGGACACTTATGGTATGAGATGTATCACCTGACTGACCCTCTCAGTGAATAGTTATGATCCTCTGTGGTACAGGGATTGAAGGGATTTGAACATGCAACGTCAAATTGAAGGGATTTGGATATGCAACGTTGAATTTATGGGATTTGGATATGCAACGTTGAATTTACGGGATTTGAATATGCAACGTTGAAATTGAAGAGATTTGAATATGCAACGTTGAATTGAAGGGATTTGAACATGCAACATTGAATTGAAGGAATTTGGATATGCAACGTTGAATTGAAGGGATTTGGATATGCGACGTCTAATTGAAGGGCTTTAGACATGCGACGTTGAATTGAAGGGCTTTGATGCAACGTTGAATTGAAGGGATTTGGATATGCAACGTTGAATCGAAGGGATTTGGATGTGCAACGTTGAATTGAAAGGATTTCAATATTCAACGTCGAATTGAAAGGATTTTAATATTCAACGTCGAATTGAAGGGATTTGAATATGCAACTTCGAAATGAAAGGATTTGAATATGCAACGTCGAGTTGAAGGGATTTGAATATGCAACGTCGAATTGAAGGGATTTGGATATGCAATTTCAGCGACAACACGAAATGCTACAACTATTTCTACGGATATTTTCATAATTATGGGCTTCGTCCATGATAATGAAATGGTTGTGTCAACGTGACCCCTTCCTGTGTACCTTTATTGATTAAAAAAATTGTTTCAAATTTGCGTGTTGGAAATTGATTTATTGTGTGTTGTGTTTACTTGATTGTTTTGTGTTTAAAAAAAAGAGAAATTGTTTTCACTGCTTATCGGCAAATCAAGTCGGACACTTCTGGTGGAGCAACGCTCCTGAAGACTTTAAACAATGGACATTCATTGTAACATGTTTATTATATTACATTCCTCTCTGTATAATTATTCGTTATTATATAATGTCATAAGAAATAACAATTCGAAATGACAATATGTAAAAAAGAACCATATAATAATTATGTGAAATTCGAGAAAAAGAAGCAAAAAACAAAACAAAAACAAAACTTTACACCAATCCTGTCTATGCAAAATGAGTCATTATGGGTAGAAATTATATATTTTAGTGTGTTTGTTATATGAAATCTTAATTTAATAATACATTAATACATAAATAATATCATTTTCTTCCAAACAAAGTGTAATCACTCTTTATTGTTTAATAAACAAAACGGATTTGGTCTTTATATAAACACAATGACATTGTAAACCCTTGTATATTTAAGAGGCACATTTTGGTAATACTTCGTAGCTTTGTATAAACATTCGTATGTATACATATTGCTCAATAATGGGTGATTTCCATCTGGAAAAAAAAAACTGTTAGTTCCTCTATTATATCCGTCCAATGAATAAATAAAATTGTAAAATTGTAACATAAGTAGGAACCGGATTTAAATGTAACCTAATTGTTTGTGAAGACTCATAAAATGAAATGCCTTCTATTTTGCATCTTGTATGATTAGTTTTCTAAAACCGTCAACAACCAACAAAACAAAAAAAACAAAAAAACAAAAAAACAAAAAAACAAAAAAACGTGACCTTTGAATAATGAACATGATACATTTTTGGTGAACTTTTTTTTTAATTTTAGATTTTTTTAAAAAACATCCGTTCATGCCTGTGCTTTATGAGAATGATGCACAAATCCCCATAATTTGTTCAAAGATATTGATCCATGTCTTCAAACATAAGATATTAGTTTAGGCTTTTAGAGATGGCATACCAAGAACAAAGATTGAGGTACAATCTTCTTTTTTTCCTTCCAAATAGTATCTCCCCGCCTTTGCATGTCTATATTCAATTTTTAAAAAAAAATCAAATTCGTCATTACCAGATACCTATTTTCTCTTTAGCAATTGATAATCAGATTTATATATTTGATTCATGTATTTTTATTTGGTTCTCTTGTTTTGGTGGAAAAATAAACGAATTTCAGTTTGAATGCCAATATTATATTTGCGTGTATATTTTCCATTTCGTGTATGTGTGTGTTTGGGCACGGATGGGCACCAAGAAATTCATCATTAAAATCTCTTGGCATCTTTATTTCTGGGGAAATGGTTGAAGACGGAATTTCCGAATCGCAAATAAATAATAATAATAACACGGGCGCGGATCCAGAGCCCCCCCCCCTCCTCCAAAAAAAAAAAAAAAAAAAAAAAAAAAAAAGAGGGGGAAACGGATTGCCGACCTGATTGACCCATCCAACCTTACCCTATGGCTGATACATGACCTTCTTGATGGCCGAAGGCCGACAAAATTAACTCCTTCCCGTCCCTCCCACCTCGCTTATCGCAAGGCCAGCGTGACGTGAAAAAAATTTCGATGTACATTTTGGCTCGCCCGGTGTGAAAAAAAAAAAAAAAAATGGGTGTACCAAAATCTGAAATTCCAATTTTGGGCCCCCTCCCCTCTAATGAAACCCTGGATCCGCAACTTATTTACCCAGGGTAGCGACTTCAGCTCTAAGTCAACTGTTCTCCCAGCGGGCCCTTCATAACATAATCATCATTATCCTTCTCCATTTCCAAATACCGAGCATCTGGCTAAAAGGCAGATGAGGTCCCATTTTTCAAGTCTTTGGTATGACCCGACCAGACAGCTGTTCACAAAATCAATTTTTTAAAAGCAATATGGCCAATTTGAGGTACAAATAAACTTTTCAAGCTTCTACAACTCTCTTATTTAAGAATCAATGTTGATGTTCTTTTATTTAAAATGTCTCTTCTCTATTGACTATTTCATATGAGAATGATGATTGATACAGCCTCATTTGAAAAGCTTTGTTTCAAAAGGTACTTCATCCACTTTGGGTGCAAATTTAGTTATTGAGAATTATTTCATAATTATTCATGTAGATCTTGAACAAAAGCTTAAACGTTAATTTCGAAAGCACCTGTAAGAATATGCATTCTCTCATAGCACTTTTCTTGAGCTAGACGCCTGTACAAAACATGGTAAATAAGTGCGTTTTTCTCTGAAGTTACAAAAATAGATGAAGTACCTTTTGTAATTCAGCTCTTTATATTTGTCATAAAAAGGAAAATTAATTTAAAAATTTCCAATTGACGAGTGTTCGTATCAGTCTGCAGATTCGTGTTTCTTCTTTAGTTTAGGAGGCAGTATGGAAATAAAAACCAATACATCCATGACAGCGAGAAGTTTGAAAGTAGCGTCAAATGATGAAAACCTGTCTGCTATGGAACCTGCATTGTAAAAGATACAAAAAGTAGAAAAAAACGAGAACTAATTAATGTATTATAATAATTAGAGAATGCTAACATCTTAAATAAATTCCTTCATAATCATGATTCATTCGAATTTTAGTTTTAACCAATAAAATACCAGCCCTCCCTCAGTGGCGACAGGACGATTAAAAAAACAAAAAACAAAAAACAAAAAACATGTACATAACAGGAATCTCTTGTAAGTGTCAAGCCAAGGAATTAAAGAGAACTATACATCAAATTTCAACATATTTGCTTTATCAATAGGCTACTTTTTAAAGGGATACGACCACGGGTTTATAATATATAGTGCGTTTCAGAAAAAAGGTAATCCATTTTTAGAGGGCCCAAATTCCAAGCTTATTTGTTTGTGCTGTTCATATGTAACATTTAATTAGAAATGAACTTTTCACCTTTCCAATGGTACCTTTCTTGAATCATAAATGTAAAGCATATCTGAGTAAATTGCAAATGAAAATGACAATACAGAATCAAATTTTTCCGAGTTTTAAGGAAATAAAAGAAGACTGAGTGAATGCTGTCCCTCCTGTCCCAGAGCATTGAATAGGATTGCGTGCGATGATGATTGTGTGACTCCTTGAAAGCATCCACTCTGTCTTTCATCCTCAATAGAAACTTGGAAAAATGGATATTGTACCGGCCTCCTTCATTTGCAATTTATTCGGTTATGCGTTTATTTCATGATTCGAGAAAGGTATTATTGTAAAGGTGAGGGGTTTATCTTTAATTATATGAAAAAAATAATCATCAAAAATAGATGAGATGGGAATACGGCACATCCAAAATGGATTACCTTTTATTTGAAACGCACTGTACATCAAATTTCGACTTATTCGCTTTATCAGTAGGCTAACATTTAAAGGGATACGACCACGGGTTTATAATATAGAGAACGCTATTCAATTCGTGTTCTCCTCGAGCCTTAAAGTCACATACGTTTCCGTAGACAGAGGGAATGAACCCAACATAGCGCTCTCTTCGTTACAGACTCCATGATTATATCCCTTTAAACTCGATGAAGAAAATATAATTTCACATACCAGCTGAAAATCCACCAAGAAGAGAAAAGCAGCCAGCTACGAAATTAAAAGCACAGATTGCAGCTGGGAATTGTCCACGAGATGTCCTTTCCCGCAAGATGATTGGTCCCAAGACTGCTCTTCCTGCTATAGCACCAGCTGAACAACACGTTGTTATTAACATGACATAGAAATTAGGAATGAAAGCATCACATGCCAATGCAGTGATGTCCAAGGCTGTTACCGCTAGGTACATATTGGTAGGATCCATAATCCCATGGGTAAGGAAAGCGACGAGGATTCTTCCAGCTAGGTTTCCTATTGCGGCGCTTGATGTCACGAGGACCATTCTGTTGATAGACAATCCTCGCTGAAGACAATGAGGTACGAGAAACGCGTGCCATCCGCTATAAACAAACTCGTGAAATCCATACGATAGCATTATGAAATTGAAGACAGGGTCCAAGTAAAAATCACTTTGTCTAAACCAGTGTAAAAATTTATCCTTCTTAGTTTCGGGGTTCAATCGATTGTATTCGTCGACAGAGTGTGATGGCCGATCCTGTTCTTTTGGAGACATAAGTAGTTGTGATTCATCTGTGTCTAACGCATTTTCGATGTATGTTCCGCCCTCTACCCCCTCATCAATTGTCATATCTATGTCGGAAGGTGCCAAAGGGTTGCTGGCTGCATCATCTACTGCTAATCTGTCTTTCGGAGGCACACGGATGTTCATTACCGCAGGGACACTATTTAGCATGATACTTCCCATGATTAAGATTGCAGCCCGCCAATCGTACGCATCCAGCAGAGTTTCGGCTAGGAGAGGAAAAAGAACCATTGCAGCGGAGAATCCACACATCGAAATACTGTAGTAGAGGTTAAATAGCTCCCCACCAATCTCGTCCAATAGAATCACGCTGCAAATCCCCTGTATAGCATGTCCTATTCCTGCAACACAATATAATGAATACTTGCATTAACATTCCAAAGGCCTAACGATTTTATGTCTTCTGAGTCTCCAAAGTGTAAGTTTCATGATTCGAGGGAAAATCGGCCATGTTCACAATCATGTAAGAGATATACGACATGATGCGACTGATGCACCGTGAAAATGTCGAAGGCATCTTCTCTGATGAGAGACCACTTTAAAGTGAAATTATTGTTCCGGTCATTAGACTGAAAATAATGTGGCAGACACTGTATAAAAGTGCTTTGGAAAGGTTGATAACAGTTTACCTAATTATTAGAGTGTGCTCTGAGGTTTTGAAATCGCCATTTTTTTTTTAGAAATTAACCTAATTTTGCTTAGAGTCACATGCTTTTACACAGAAATGCATGTATGGGACAGCACGAAAGGTTTAGCCCCGAACATTTCAGCTGTTTGGGTATATTTTGTGTCATATTATGACTATTACGGCAATTGAGGAGCAATCATTTACAGTGGACCTTTCTACTATGATATATCTCCTAGATAGCATTAAAATAACAGGCAAGCTCACACCATGGACCAGAGGTAGTAGGTCCATGCTCACACTAACTTTCTTAATCTTTACCGCTACAGGCGCGGATCCAAGAAAATCGAATTGAATGCATTTCGGGGGCCCAATTGTCTGGGGACAAAGAGCCGCTTTTGTTCCCAGACAATTGGGCCCCCGAAATGCATTCAATTCGATTTTCTTCGATCCGCGCCTGCGCTACACTATAGATTCCGTTTATTAACTGGCTTACTGAATTCTTATATTCTTTTTAAAATTCAATAAATGATTGCTTTAAGAAACTTTTAAATGACTCACCTGCGGCAGATAAAAAGATGAATAGCATTATGTTGTGTGTAGCAGTTGATAACAACATGATACCAACTGAACTCAAAATGGCACCTACCAAGAGCATAATGCGTGGGCGAGATACACGGCGAAATATAGCAACAACGAGGAAAGCTGAAAAAATATAAATATTTCAAACAAATCAATTGAATTTAGGAAAAATACAACATAATAAAATGTCTAATAACTTTAAAAAAATCCAAAAACTGAAAGCATGTAAGATTTGAATGCATTTAATTTTATTTGGGGAAAATGCAGCTGAAAGAATTCAATATTTCAATACATTCAATTTAAGTTGTTGACAAAATACAACACGATTGAATGTCTAATGTCTAAAACAAATACACAAACTGAAAGTATGTAAGATTCGAATATATTCAATTTTAATTTGGGGGAAATGCAGCACATTTTCAAGGTAAAAATTTACTCAAGGATTGAAATATATTCCTTACAGTAATGTGCCCCAGGTAGTAGTTCCAAACAATACATTTCGAGGGAAATCATGGAGAACAATTTAACTATTAGAATAGGTTCATACTCACGGATGGATTGTCCTTTCACATTATAATTATGTGTAAGGTTTCGATCTGTTCATTGGGGTCAACTTGATGGCAAATTGCATCCACAATTATAAGTGGAGATCCAACCCTTAAAATGAAGGTTCAAATGTTGTTACTGTACAAACTAAGCACACCTTGTTTTTTTTTTCGGAAGAAAATATAATTGGACACAATATTTCAGAGGTGTGCTCTTCGAAATTTGTTGCGATTACCTCTTAATCTTAGGGGGCGTCCAAAATTGTTGCCCTTTTTATGACACAGTATCTCGGAGATAACATTTGGGTAAACTATCACATCGCCCTAAACTTCAGATCATATTAAAGAGGAATAAATTGCCTATGAGCTGAAACCTACTTTGATGGAATTAAGAGGGGTAAAAATGAATATTTAGCCCGAACAAGTTCATTTTTGATAGTATTTTTCAAACATTGCATTCTGACATTTCATGGTGTTATATCATGTGAAATATGCAAAGATGGTGACGAATGCAGAGTGAATTTGAGAGGACATCCCATTCCCTTTTCCCAACATTCAGTGTTGTGCTTGTAATATATGAAAGATATTTCACGAAATGTTTTTTAATTGCCTTTTACATTGGCTTTGGCCCCCACCCGAACAGAGCAGACATGTTTAGTTGGCCAGATAGCAGGGATATTTAGTGAAGAGGGTTGTCGAGGGTGCAGCTCGTTGTTTTAATGGTTCATTTTTTCCGAAGGTTTGATGTTCCGAAGGTTCTGTAGCAACTTGACCTTACAAGAACTTTCTTGTATTGTACATAGCACTAATCTAGTCTTTTATTCAATTGTCATCATCTCTTAGTGACATCTGTTCATTCCTTGAATGCCTCACTTTCTAAGTCATTGGCAAGAACATGCCATTTCCTATTGTGTTAGATGTGCAGTCATCCAACACAAGAGTCTTGCATACAGTTTAATGCACATGTATATTATACTAGCAAGTGACACACCTTGTTTGATTTCTAAGCTGTTTCATATTAAGCACATGTCTTTTAGAGAAAGTTTTCAGCTATGTAATATTTCATAGTGATTCTACAAAGTACATCCTTCTTCACTCAAGTCTCTACACTGTAACAAGGCCTTGATACTTTTATTTGGGATTTTGAGTCTTCCTTTCTTCAATCCGCAAAGAAGCGCTATTATTTTATATATATAGTCTATATTCTTTCAAGATAAGTGCAATACCTGAACAGTGCTAAAACACATTTGTAAATATAACCTCTACCATAGGCCTACTGGTGATATTCTGAAGTGGATTCCAGATCAGGTAGGAAAACATTTCCTTATTTAGTGACTTGACATTTCACTAAAGTGGTGACCCCGACGTGATCTGGACCAACTACCCTTACTACAGACAGGGGTAGACAGTTTGAGTCGGCACTCTTTCTTGCTCTCACTAACCTACTTGGCACTAAGCGGATTCGTACAACAGCGTATCATCCTGCCGCTAACGGGCTTGTCGAGCGTTTTCACAGGCAGCTCAAAGCCTCTCTCAAAGCCCATAACACCGCCCGTTGGACTGAAGTACTTCCCTTGGTATTGCTGGGAATATGTACATCCATCAAGTCTGATATTGGATGTTCTGCAGCAGAGCTCGTCTTTGGTACTACAGTCATGCTACCAGCCCAGTTTGTGGCTCCTGCCCAGGTGGACTCTACTATGATCCAGCTAATTACAGACTGCAGAGACTGATGCGTGGATTGCACCCCTTTCCTACCCGGTTGCAACGAGCTACCCATACGCAAGTACATCCTGAATTGCATTCCTCATCCCACGTCTCTTTGAGGGAGGATGCAGTTAAGAGGCCCCTTCAACCTCCCTATAGGGGACCTTTTCGAGTCATTAGACGATCTGACAAGTTTTTACTATTGATTACAATGGTAAACACCCAACTGTCAGTGTTGAGAGACTTAAGCCGGCTTTCATTGAGCAAGATCTTTCTCCTCAGTCTACAGAGGGTCCAGTTCTGCCCACCCAAGCCCCTCGGCTGTCCAGCTCCACAGACTTTGCACCGGATCCCTTACCAAGGCAGAATTCCCCCGACATTCAAGGACCAGGTCTGGTCGTCATGTTAGGTGACCAGATAAGTATGTGGCCTTTTTCGAAGTGGGGTGAAACTAGTGTAATGTGCTGTTTGTTTTTTTTTACAGCGTAACAGTCCTCTCATAATTATGTATATATTCATGCTACTTTTACGTCTTTTCTCATCGATTTGTTGCTACTTTTCATTTTGCAGCAAATCTAGAGGGGAGCTACTGTAGCAACTTGACCTTACAAGAACTTTCTTGTATTGTAAATAGCTTTAATCTTGTCTTTTATTCAATTGTCATCGTCTCTTAGTGACACCTGTTCATTCCTTGAATGCCTCACTTTCTAAGTCATTGGCAAGAACATGCCATTTCCTATTGTGTTGGATGTGCAGTTATCCAACACATGAGTCTTGCATACAGTTTAATGCACATGTATATTCTACTAGTAGGGATGGCCAAACAAGAGCAAAAAGCCACTAGAACGGTTTCCACTTCACTGTATGGATGTAGTCACCCATGCATTTACAATGCAACAATGACCCATGCACTCCCTACTCAATAATACACAGGCAGAGAAACAGCAAAATTTTCAATAAAAAACAGCTTTCGAAATTGTCGTTTGGCCAGTGGTAAATAGCAATCATTTGTATTCCTAATTGGTCAGTTTCTTCCTTAGAAAATACCTCAGCAGAAGATCAACTTCTCCTGTTGGAAAAATTGATATAAAATAAATTACAGCGTGTCAAAGTGATGCTTCTGTGTGATGTGTGTTATGACTGAAATTTCTCATGATTGGAATAGATTCAGATAAGGAGAAGTAGATATTTATAAAATTTCACTATTTTTGAACAAAAAATGTATTGGGGTGAAAAACAAAGAACACTGTTTACCACTGGCCATTTAAGTTTTAAAATTACTCTACCCTGTCTAACACTCAGCTCTGAGCCACACCACCATGAAATAGCCATTGTCTAGGGTGTTTCTATTGAAACATGCCCTATGGAGTATTTTTCCACGGTGGTCATATTGGATCACATACGGTAACATACATGTCAAACCATCAGTTTTGTACTGCCATAAACTGTATCTTTGTATAATCTACTCAATTGTGTTACTATAATCTCATTTCATGTTGATACACACATAGAAAATGTTTGTATGATTTGGTTTAATAAATCAAAGACAAAAGAACCATAAACTTGAGCTTTATATGCATTTTCTGGCTTTGTCTGAAATTTGTAAAAGTGTTCTAGCAGCTCATTGGTAATCTGAGACACTCTTTGGTCATATCTCTGAAACGGAACATCCATTGTGATAATTCAAGTACAAAATGTTTCTTTTAAAATGCTCTATCAAATAAACCTAGCAAAAATAACTTAAAAATAACTTAAAATTTTAGTGGACATCCCTACTACTAGCAAGTGACACACCTTGTTTGATTTCACTCCGTCTAAGCTGTTTCATATTAAGCACATGTCTTTTAGAGAAAGTTTTCAGCTATATTATATTTCATAGTGATTCTACAAAGTACATCCTTCTTCACTCAAGTCTCTACACTGTAACAATAGTCTATATTCTTTCAACGGGATAAGTGCAATACCTGAACAGTGATGAAACACATTTGTAAATATAACCTCTACCATACTGGTGATATTCTGAAGTGGATTCCAGATCAGGTAGAAAAACATTTCCTTATTTAGTGACTTGACATTTCACTAAAGTTCGTTTGTCCAAAAATGAAATAGGGTTCATTGATCCAAATAAAAAAAGGTTCATTTGACCGAAGGTTCGTACGTCCGAAAGTGAAATAGGGTTTGTTGTTCCGAAGGTTCAATTAGCCGAAGGTTCATTCGTCGAAAAATGAAATCGGGTTCGTTCATACGAAAATGAGATAATCTATGGTTCATTGGTCCAAAAATTTAGGAGTATATTTTGATATTCCAACCTGAACATAGAAACACAAGTCACAAATGCTTGCAAATGTAGCCACTGCTATAGATATGTTGTGTCTGATCGTCGATAACCTTGACTCTATTATGCATTCAATTATGCATAAATAGACTAATTTGCATATTGCTAAAAACTGAGTGGTCGGGTGAAAAAATGTTAACGGACTTAATTGCTTTCAGAACTTCCGCTTTCAGAGGATATAAAAACGATCGACATGTAGCACTATAAAAATGAATGAAATCATATAAGCGGCGAAAAAAGGGGGGATATGGCAGGGGACAGAGTGCCCCCACTTCTTCATGCACTCTAAAAGGTATACTAAATTGCCCTCTTCATCAGAGTGAGTCAATAAAAATGTCCCATCATTTTGAAGTTGCCTTGGGAAAAGTATGAACATTTAATCAGGGATTTTATGATATATCTTGGTAGAGTCATCCTCCTAACATTATGTTGATACAATTTTTCATTTGGATCTTTTCACGCATGACTAAATCTCACCTGCGCCAATTTGATGGGTGAAGAATAAACAAATTGAGAATTTATTATTTACGTGCACGCACAAAGACACAACCCACACGTACCCTCATTTACACATTCACAAAACACATACACACCCACATCCTCACCACACACACCCACATATACACGCACATACCCTATCTCATCCATACCAGCACACATATACACACATGCACACATCCACACTTTCAACAAGCACACCAAAACACACACACACACACCCTCACACTCACAAAAAGTTGTTGGTGAATTACTACGTCCCAAACATTCAGTGATGGTCTTGGTAAACAAAACGTAAAATAGGAAATTTTATTGTGAATTGTTTACTGTGTGTGTGGGTGCGTGTGTGATGATGTGCGTGTGTTTGAGGGAGGATAGGTGTGTGTTTGGGTGGTGAGAGGGTGTGTGGATAAGTGTGTATACATATTCTGTCAACATTAATTTTGCTTTTAATCTTCACCCAGCCACTTGGCGCAAGTGACATCTTACAGTCTTCTGAGGATTGTCTGTTATTCAGTCATGCGAGCAAAGATTCAAATGAAAATGGTACCAACATAATGCTAGAAGGATGACTTTACCAATACATATGAAACCCATGATTGAATGTACAAACTTTTCACAAGATACATTTAAAATGATGGGACATTTTTATTGACTCG
This sequence comes from Paracentrotus lividus, assembly GCA_940671915.1. NCBI lineage: Eukaryota > Metazoa > Echinodermata > Echinoidea > Camarodonta > Echinidae > Paracentrotus > Paracentrotus lividus. The sequence goes on along the minus strand of CALNVZ010002100.1, from coordinate 48,059,527 downwards.
CTATACTAAAAAGAAGCCATTCTGACGTATGAAAAGTCCAATGGACAGTTTCTTTATTTAAAAGGGAGTACGTTTGATACTAAAAGTGCTTCTTTTTTTTCTTACTCCATTATGTCTTTTAAAACCCCAAATTTTCTTGCTCGGTCGCTATGCGACCTCGTACTAAGTACAATACTTGAAAAGGTTGGACCCAATACCCTCTGCTCTAGACAAACCTTGCGAAGCATGGGTGTATGTATGTGCGGGCTATGTAGGAGGAGGGCTTAAGGCTTGCAGCCCACAGAATTTTCAAAGATTGATGATATATTTGTTATTTAACAAAACCTATAAAGTGTATCGTGGATATTAAATAGGGTCTATAATGCACAATTAAATTCGATTTTGAGCTCAAACTTTTCGGCGCTCGTGGATACTAAATAGGGTCTGTAATGCACAATTTAATCTCAAAATTTGAGCTAAAAAATGTCGGCTCGCATGACCTTTTTTCATTACTAAATGAACAGTAAAAAAGCTTGTAATTTATTATTTAGGCCATAAAGTGTATGCCTAATTTTTTAAATATGTTCCTTGTGTACTTTTGTATGTCAAACAGGATCGCGACGAGTTGCCAAATTATCTCACTCATACCACTCCATGACACGGATTTACGCCGTTGGAAATGAACGTACTTTTGACTGATATTGACGTGAGTTTGGCGTGAAGTCTTGAAGCGTCAGAACCGCATAACGGATAAATTTTGATAAATAGTCCCATTGCTTTCCTGTATGTTGGGTATTTCGGCCATTTGTGACATTAGGCCAGACAGCTTACTTACATGGTAAACGGTTGAATGCAATGACGAGTCCAAGTCCACAACCGATGACGGCCGCAGTCGTGTCCAATGTCCTTGACATATCTTTTAGAAGGACACCAATAGCTTTGAAGGTTCCCATCAAGAAAAAAGTCTGCAAAAACAGGACTAAGATTATTGCAAAACAAGAACGTCGGTTGGACCTAGCCTCCATATTGGATAGATGAACTACAATAATTATGAGAATGCGTAATAGCTCAGTGGTGGTTGCCGAGCAGGTATTCGAACTTAACTCAAATATCCGGGCATCTTTTGGTAATCTGTAAACTAACCATCTAACGTCTTTTCACTCGGAAAAGACTGCTGAAAATATTCGATACACTGGGTCATAAGGAACAGTATTCGCCGACAAAGTAGCGCGTCACTTCCTGCATGGGTCAAGTAGCTTTCCTTGACGATGGTTCACGCACTTTCATTAGCAACCAATT
>CALNVZ010002100.1:48030480-48056484 GCA_940671915.1 Paracentrotus lividus | reverse complement strand
GGATTTGCAGGCATTTTGAAAATAGTGCCCTCTTTTATGCTAACGTTCTAGATAAGCTCCCCGTAGTCCAGCGAAAGCTCACTAATATCACGTATCACTGAACCCCATGGTTTTAAATAATGTCTTGCAAAATCGTGAATGGTTCACCTTCACGCTCATTGATGATCAAAGTCCGGTCTCCATTGAGGCACCTTTGAATAATGCATCTCAAGGAGCATGAACGTGAGCACTCACAATTTTGCAAGACTTTTTCAGAACAATGGGGTTCAGCGATGCGTGATAATGGTGAGCTGAGAGAGGTATCATTAATATGGTAATGAGTTGCACTTTACAGTGATATAAATTTCATAATCTCTACTGAAATATTTTTCAAATTATTAATGATCAAACTTGGGTTTTTCTGTATTCGACACATCCGGACTACGCAATAAATAAAAAAAAAACTTGATGGACGGAAAGTTTCCTATGTGTAAAGAGGTTGGTTCGAATCTCAACTTTATATATTTTTCAAAACAAGTGTTTCTAAAAGTAATAAATTAGACATAGAAAACTGGAAAATGTACAATTATTTTTGCAATACGATGACGTCTATTAAACGTCGCTTAAAGTTGCAAAATACCAAAATGGCCAGCCCAAAATAGCGGTATTTTATTGCCCAATTATCACATCTATTTTGTTACGTATTAAATCCAACTTTTATTAGCGTTTTTATATGGCTTTTCGGGTGATAATACTGGGATCCCAACATGATTAATCCAAAACATGATTTAATCCTTATACTATAGTTGACTGTTTTGATAGTAAGTTTGGAAAGTAGTTACAATCATCACCAGTATCGTAGCAAAATACACCTTTTATCATAATCAAAATCCACTAATTTAACACCAATATACTATTGCTAGGTACAATTGGTCTCATGATAATAATTGTTGATCAGATTTGAGACTTTTTGTAAACCATTCAAAATCCATAAAGAACTTATAAATTAAAAAAAAAAACGGGTATACCTATAAAGCTGTGTGATGAGAATGGCAAAATACACTATTTTCGTTTTTGCACTTTAGCGTATTAAAATTATCATAATAATTGTTAAATCTTTACACCCGTAAACTACAATTCGTATTCACACACTGGATGAAGTTTTATGTGATATGGTTCAAGAATCACAAGATATGAGCATTTTGTCATTACCTAGGGTTTGGGCAAATAATGACTTTTTTGCTGAAAGTTATTCTCAAAAAGTTGTTTCTATAGTTCAACATTTGATGTAGAACATAAAATGACAAAAGATTTTTAGTGATACGATAGAGTCTGAGTCCGCTAAAGTGCAAAAAACGAAATAGTTATTTTGCCCATTCATCACACACTTTAAGGTATAACCCGGTTTTATTTTGTAATTCTTATGGATTTTGATGGTTATAAAGCTCAAATTCTGACATTTTATCAATGACCAATTTGTACCTAGCATAGTTATAGGTGTTAAATAGTGATATTGAATATGAGGTGATTTTTGCTCGATATTGACTGAAACTAACTTCCAAACTACACAAACAGTCAACTTAGGTAGGATCTAATCATGTTTGGATATAATCATGTGGGTTCCCAGACACCCAGAAGCCATATAAAAACGTCAAATAAAGTAGGTTATATACGTACAAAAAGTGTGATAATTGGGGCATATAATACTGCTATTTTGCGCGGCACATAATTTGGTTTTTTGCACCTTTTAGCGACGTAAGACGTCTATCGTATGCAAAAATAATTGTCATTTTCAGTTTTCTATGTCGAATTTTTACTTTAGAAACAACTTGTTTGAAAAAAAAAGTTGAGATTCGCCCAACCCTACTTTAGGGTTAGTAATTGTATAAAAGGCCGATTCAAATTTCATTTCAATCAAATAAAAACGCAAAATATATGTTTATTATTAATGATTAATTATTCATAACGGTTTATAATGGTTGAGAAAAACGATCACGTTAATATAATTTTTAGGAAAAAAAAAGTAATAAGTAGACACACCGGACTCGAACCCAGGGTCTCGGGATGCAAGTCATGTGCGCTATGATAGACTGGAAATTTCCCTAATAGGGATTACACGTAAAGCAAGGTGCGATATTCTACACTACATGTCAATTCTAGTTGCAAACTTAAGAGATAAGAGGGCGCTAATTACTACTTAAAGCTGAGCGCGAGCCATTGACTTTTTTTGTATTTTGAACGTTTTCACTATATTCCTTCTTTATTGTGGCGAGCACTACCATTTTCAAAGAAAATGTCATCACTTGATTAAGATACGCTAGGCAGTCTGCAAAATAACTTATTGCAAAGAAAAGTCCTGTCACTATTTGTCAATTCGAAAGCCTATGGTCAGATCAAATTCCTGTACAATATGATAATATTTTGCTCTCAAAATAGCTTTTGCGCTGCTTGAGTTTTGATCCTCGAAATGCCGCATTATTCTATTATAGCTTATTGTTCGCAGCGGCAAGTAAAGCTTGAATTCTCAGCTATTCCGGAGATGGTACATTCATTTAATTGATTAAAAAAGTCCTAGTAACTTTGAACAATAATCATAAAAGTTCTTTCTCGACTGGTCAATATTATACACTTATCAAACAAGTCATGCATAATCGCATTAGAAACATGACTGTGAAGGCCGTCTTCGCGCAAGACTTTGTACAATATTCACAATCTATGTCATTTGATTCATTGAGCATCTATGAATTGCATATTCTGATTACAACTTCAGCACACATAATGTTTTCTATAAAGCTTGCCCATAATTGATGTGTATTTCTCCATTCTGTCTGGAGAATTCTAATTAACTAACACCATGATAAAGTTTATCAATTTTTTCATCTCCACGAGATAGTTTTGCTCAACGACACGGACAATACACATTACCACTGCAGGAGAAGTCCTCTTACGCGAGTTTTTGTGAAGTAATTTTTATTATTGCAGCGACCATGTTTATAAATTTTGACGCTTCTTAGTCCGTATTATCCAACGTCACATTTGTTTGCGATCGGGCCTTCTAAAGAATAATGGACAACGCCTTGTTCTAATTAGACGATTTAAATGCCGCCATTTGGTATACGTTATGACTAACAGTCATCACAACAACTTACGAGAGTGAGTATGTCGGTTGCGTCCAAAATTATTAAATTTACATTTTCTTGCGGATCCACAACAAGGATGCCTATCCACGTTCAATAGTCAAGAGTTGGAAAAAATTGATAATCCATTCATCCAGTAACAAATATTGAAATACATAAAGAAATGGATAGAAATAGAAGAATGAAATAAAAGCATTAAAACAAACAACACAAACGTATCTATACGTAAGTGTCTGTGTGACTGCAGCATTAACTTTACATTTTACGTAGAGCAGAACTGATATCCAATACGGCAAGTTAATTAACGGCATGATTCCTCCTTCTCATAAAAAACACACAAAATAAATGAATAATAATAATAAAAAAAACAAATAAACAAACAAACAAACAAACAAACCGAACACATGTTGTAGAGAATTACCGTGCCTACAATCTATAAAAATTTTCAGATAAAATTAAGTAGAAATGAAGAAGGGATTGCTATAATGAAAGATAGGCATGTAGGTTTCAGTTTCAACAAAGGGCCCTCCCTAATAGAGGATGCACGCAAAGTGGGCAAAAACTACATACCCCCTTAAATTGTTAATTTTTACCATGCTGCTGTGGTCTACATCAAATTTTGATGCTACTCTTTCTTGTAGGAAATTGTCAAAGCTACATCATATCGAAATTTCGGAGGAAAACGACCAATATTTACTGAGATACAGTACATTTTGTACAAAAATTATGACGCCATAATTGAAAAAATGAAATTTTGAGTTCACATGAGTATATGACAACGTTCTGACTAATTGACCCCCAAAATTTATTCATTAATTTCAATTTTCATTTCATTAGCTTTTATGAAATATAAAGAAAACAGTTCCATTCTCTGACGAGCTATAATGGAGGATTTTATAGGGGCATGTTTTTGCATGTTTTTACGTTATTTTCCCCATTAACGCGCGTACGGATTTTTAATTTTGACGCGCGCGTACGACCTTATGGTTAAGTCATATTGATTATTAATGGAATGTGCCAAGAGAAGTCTTTAAATACCAAATCAAGTGGAAAAACAGAATTTTACGTTATGTGCGACACGTACGCGTGCAAAACGCGCGGAATTTTTTTTTGAATGCTTAAAATGACCTGAAACGTACTCTAATTCGGACGAAAAGTGATTTGAGTATTTTAAAAATTTTGACGCTCGCGTACGCGCACGTCATGACCACTAGGTCAACAATTATGATAAGTTAAAGGGTCATGTAAAGTTCATGCGTATTAAATTTCGATTCATGACCATTGATTTTGAAGTTATGATTGTTAATGTGATTTTACAAAATGGCCCCTGGATGACGTCACGTGACCTTGAAAAAAATTCTTGGTGCCAAGATTTCATATTGATCTATCATTGCTGAAAGTTTGAAATACTTTAATGCGTTACTTTTTTAGTTATCATCTACACAAGATTTGTACAGAAAAAAAAAAGATTAAAGAAAATTCTGAGGAGTACAAGAGGTGGTATGTACATAGGTACATAACATCTAACTAATGCCATCATCTTGTTTCTTACATGTCACTCTGTATCTGTGCCAATTCCCAAGTTGATCGGACCATCCATGGCCGAGATCTTAGGGGGGCATAATGCCTCCCCATCAGGAATTTAAGCTCACAAAATAGCCCAGGTACTAAGTTAGGGATAAATTGAAGGAATAAGATTGCCCAAGGTGCAATCCACGGACGGAAAACCATTTGTTTAAATAAGATATTGCTTTATAAATAAATAGTTTTGCCGAATTGCGAGCCGTAAATTTCGTATACAAATAAGTTGATGAGATAGGCCCTACTGCTACTCATCATTAATTATGAATAATATTCTCTTAATCGTCGCCAAATACACTGTCCGTCATAAAGGTGGAATATTTTTGGCGCTCTGGCAACATGATTTTGCTTCGACTTTAATTTTTTGGAATGTTTGTCCCTGCTTTTACTTTCGGGACTCTGGCTATACAGTCTGTGTTTAAAAAAATGGTACAGTCGGGAAAAAATATTTAGGTATGAAATCTTCTCCAATGATGTGTGAATGGGGTACCAACTTAAAACTAAAAGATTCTTCTTGCTGATGCACTTTGTTTTGTATAATTTGCTTTAATAAAACAAAAGTTATGCCAAATTTTGTGCGGCGATGAGTTAATCGAAATTACACACATCTATTGTTTCGGTGCGCTGAATTCATAGCTATTATGTGCGAAACCCATAGAAAAGCATGCGCAAAGTATTTTTTTCCTTGATTATAGAAAACTGGTCATATCTCAAGATCTACAGCACCAAATGGGATGAAAAAATTACAGAAGAAAGCCTGATTTTCCTGCTTTGGGGAAATACCAAACACTTTTAGAATGTGATTAATTTTCACACTTTAAAAAAATGTTTTCCACTTGTACCATTTTATTTGACACAGACTGTATATTTGACATTCTTCCAACCCTTCACATCGATTTTTTTTTTTCCCATAAGAGTTTTGTCAACCTCCATGATGCCAATTTTTCTCATTTTTTTCTCATTTTGTTGCCCTTTTTTTTTTAACCCGGCCGATCAAGGCCCCCGGATTCCTACCCCAGGAAACGTGCTGAGGTGAATTCTTGTTATTGTTCTTGAAGTTAAAACCGGGTTTATTATGAGAGCTAGAGGCGAAGGTATCTTGGCTAGGGAAGGGGTTAAAGTAAAAATTGTGATTGGTGATTATTCAGAATATTTTACCTTTATGATGAAAACAGGACATAAAAAACAACCTTTAACCCTTAATTATTAGTATTGTCCTCTATTTTCTTTTTAGACTTGATGACAAGGTTGTAAATGGTATCTGTAGATTATTTTTAATTTTGATTTCTGTTTGGCTGAGATTCTACAATTCATTTTTGGAAGATATAAATTCAAATGGTGTAAAAATGAATAAACGCAAAGTTGAACCAATACGATTTAATTTAGGTTCAGGTGGTTTTTATTTCTCATGTCATATTAACAGTTTAAAAATCAATACAATTGATAAATAATAACGAATTAATAAATAAATACGAAACAATCTGACAAATAACAAAATATCCATATACATAATATATAACATGATTCTATATAAACTTAAAGAACAATAACAACATTACACCTCAGATGTATTTCCTTGGGGAATAGGACTGAGAAGGAAATTAGAGAGAAATGAAATGAGAGGAACTTACAAAAATCTTGGGGGTTGACAAACTTTTTGGGGGAAGAAAAATCCCCCGGAAGGATTGAGAGAAAGTTCAAGATATAGCCAGGATCCCGGAGAGTGAAAGCGGTGACAAACACACTCAAGAAATTAAAGTCGGGGCAAAATAATGTCACTGGAGCCGAAAGAAAATAGAAATAAAAAAGAAAAATAAATTTAAAAAAAAATCCACTTTTATGACGAACAGTATAGTTCGACGTTGTATAATGGGCTTTGAGTCCTACTGGCACGTATAATCTGGAGAGATTGAAGAGCACCAACATATTCAACTACTACTACTACTACTACTACTACTACTACTACTACTACTACACTAGCTACTCACTACTACTACTACTACTTACTGACTAGCTATCTTCTTCTACTACTATTACTACTACTACTACTACTACTTTCTACCTACTACTACTACTACTACTACTACTACTAGTACTACTACTACTTCTACTACTACTTCTACTACTACTTCTAACTACTATACTTCTACTACTACTACTACTACTACTACTACTACTTACTACTACTACTACTGATATCTTCTACTTATGGTCACACAGGCTTAATTACTGCCAGAAGAGCAAACAATTTCGACCCAACCCATTAAAAAAAATGTTTAACTTTGAACAGCTGCACACCAAAAAAACAAACAAACAAACAAAACAAACAAAACAAACATAACTATCACAAATTAACACTGGCTATTATAAGAAGGCAATCATAAAAAGCTTCGTATGCTAAGACGGGCAGAAATCAATGAATAGAAGCGCAAGTTTGACACCAAATTCTATCTTTTGACTGGTTGTTGGTTCTCCATATAAGATGGCGCTTGTCAATCTCGAAGATTATTTGCGCCAGGCTCGATCGTATATATAGTTTGGCGCAGGCTTCAAAGTTAAGCCACGAGGCGACTTTCCTTTGTGAAGTTTTGTTAAGATATGACTACCAATGAGAAACAGTTTTCGTGTGAGGGGGCGCTATATGAATTTATATTTTTAAATGGATAGCTCGGTACGTGTATAAGTTTCTTGCTAGAGGTTAAAAGGATAAATTTAAATGTGTTTCTAAAATACCCACGACATTTGGACAGATAGAAGGCGCATATCTTCCGCACTTGGGTACGGTTATGAATGGATACGCAGTTGATTTTAATTTTAACCATACTGTCCTGCGGAAATTAAGCCTTATGGATTAAAAAACCATTGGGCGTGAGTGACACGACCAAATTTTGGACATGGGTTTGCTGACGCGATTATTGGTTATCGTTGGATTGTGCCAACGCAATCTCTAAGGCTACCGTAAGTCCTAGGTTACATGTACCTCTCAGTCCTTATAAATCATTCCCTCTCGTTGAAAATTGGTCGCAGCCACTATAATGTTCGTGAAGTGACACGACTTCCAAAGAACGTGAGTGACACGACCAAGTGCACAAATGCAAACAATCAACAGTAAATAGGCCTAAACAAGATGCAAAATTAAATTGTGTGTATATGCTCATGTTAGATTAGTCGCATGATTAATTACTTTAAGCAACATAAAAAAAAAGAAAAAAAATAGAAAAAGACTAGAATTTTTAAAATAAAAAGGCATTAAAAGCACCATATATATGGTGCAAATTCCTGTTTGGATCAATATATCAGCATAAAAATCTGGATCACCAATGTTTGAAGTTAAATAAATTGGTTGTAATGAGATCTTATAGTTGTAAAAAAAAAAAAAAAAAAAAAAAAAAAAAAAAAAAAAAAGAAAAGAAAAGAAAAGAAAAAACGGTCTTTGTGTTGATTTCAGATCCTAATTTGGATTGTCAAAGGCAATAGCGCCACATTGAAATTTCAGCTAAATGTCCATTTCAACATGAAAATGTCGAGCTGTGATACGTGTAAACGAAAAAAAAAATCTTGTGAAGGTACATGTACATGTATATTAGCCTTATTCTTTAATTGGCATTTCCTAATCAGATAACTGGTTATATCAAAATTACTAAGAATCGAAAATGAACTGTCATAATTTCAAGGAAAGGGTGGAGAAAAGGAAATAAACAGCAAGTTAATGAGGTGGGAGAGAAGGGGACAGAACTGATGATAGAGCTAGAGAGAGAGAGAGAGAGAGAGAGAGGGGGAGAGATAGAGAGAGAGAGAGAGAGAGAGAGAGAGAGAGAGAGAGAGAGAGAGAGAGAGAGAGAGAGAGAGAGAGAAAGGGAGAGAGAGAGAGAGAAAGAGAGAGAAAGAGAGAGAGAGAGATAGAGAGAGAGAGAAAGACAGAGACAGAAAGAAAAGAGTCCACAGAAGCTAAATAAAAAAGAACCCCCCCCCCCAAAAAAAAATAATAATAATTTTGAAGTTTGTCGAACCATGGACTTAGACGTGCACCTTGAACCATGCTCAAATCTCTTGTCCAAATGCTGGCTTTAGATTGATGCAGACTACATTGCCAAAGGCAAAGGCAATGTACTTCATAAAACAAATCCACTTCAAAGTTCGCGTAATGAGCCAAATAAGATTTTATTGACACAGTAATTAAATACGCCCCTTCCAATATCTTCACGTGTGAGTCATTAATAGAGCCATTTAGCAGAGGGTATCCCCAAAATTGTGATTGTGCACCCTATAGAATCTCCCTAACGAAAATGAACAAATAAATAAATAAGTATAAATAAAATATATACATAATAATTATAGTTTTTACACCTCAAATTCTTTCCTTAAGAAATTGGTATTCAAATTCATTACAATAATTCTTGATTTGCTATTCTGGGAGTTCAAACATTCATGTAATATTATACTCACTATTTATTTGCTGATTAATGTTGTAATATAATTAGGGAATATGGACAATCACTGATCTATGAGTTTGCCATAAGCTAATGCCTTTCTGTATAATAAAGAGAGAGGGAGAGAGAGAGAGAGAGAGAAAAAAAGAGCTCTGCTGTATACCTCCAGTGAGAGAAGAGCAGTTAGGGGTACAGAGACTATCCCTTTTCCATTGACTTCGGAAATATTATACCAACCCCGTCAGAATCACTCCATGGAGTTGGAGGGGTATGTCGGGAATGGGTGTTGAGGTACATGACTTGTGTTGGAGTGAGTAATGGATTCCCTTTAATATACAAGTGAACTTGAATAAACAATTTAAATATGGGGGGTGGGCAATTTACACCATTTTCTTACATCTGATGGAGGTATAGCCCACGCTTATGTTCAATGTGTGTTAAGCCCCCCCCCCCCCATCAAAAAAAAAAAAAAAAATGAAAATAAAATAATAATAATAAATAGGGGGGGGGCTATGCACGCCTCTTTCTCCCTGGCCTGGATATGCCACCGATGTCTATACAAAATGAGTGCATCATCCAATGATACCATGAACATCATCTTGGACTTGACCTGACCTTTTTAATTCTACATCACACAGTAGGAGACATCCTAATGGTCTACGTGCCTCAACGTCATTTTGGTATGTTTGGAATGGTATAGGGCCTATTGGCCCAGCCGAATCCCATCACTGAGAGCAACATAAGTATATTCAAATCGCTTACACGTGTACAATATACAAGTCATGATGATGTTTTTTTTTTGGGGGGGGACGTTATTGTTGTTTGTTTTATGCTTATGATATCCGTATGATTTCAAAGATGCGATTTCGGGGACATTTTTTCGATTATATCCTAGTATGCCCATGAGAAAAAAAAAAAAAAAACACATTTCCTTTATTTGACTTTGATTGATTATAGTCATAAGTTATACATATAATATCATTATTCCTAGTTTGCATCGCTTGACCTTTTTTTTTCCTTCTTTTTTTTCATTTTTTTACAATTTGCAAATATAGGCGCTACCGGTCGATTAAGCTGCTATTATGATCGTGTTTTAGAGTGTGCAATTCCTGTAAAATAGGCTTGTTGACTTTGTAATGTAAAATATGAGAATAATAAAAACTGATTTGATCTGATTCGGCATAATGACCGAATATAATACCGAGGAGAAGATGAACGTGAAAGAAAATGTGCGCATCATCGCATACGCGATGCTTGACCGGGGGCCGTATACGATCGCACGGTTCATAAATGCTCGTGAACTCGATCATTGAACAACGCCACATGCGCTAATGCACTGCACTCTTTCTACATCGACTGTGTCTAGCTAGCTAGCGAATCGAGCAATAACTTTTGTGCTATTTTCAGAGTCGAGTGAATTTAACAAGGCAGGGAAGTATCAAAGTTGACAAACTTAGAGCTTGATTCCAACGTAGAGATGTCGTCAGATAAATGCTAACAAGATTTTCTCGTCTGGTAGGACTGTAAATCGAGCTGGATGATGCAATGGCAAATTTTAACAAGGCCGACACACACTTGGAAATCATGGAAAGCCGTTATGGAAAGATGGGAACTCCTACATGACGAACTGGCCAAAGTTGCTTCGTCTAAAGGTAATTTTATCAGAGAAAAACGAGTAAATCTAACTTTATCTAATCAAAATGGAGAAAAAACACAAATCATAGATAGGTGTATGGATTCATAGTTGCACTCTAAATGTGCTTGAAATGTTGTGGTTAGAAAAACATGAAGAACTTTCGATTAGAAATCTAAGGTAGATCTAGACTACGCCGGTCAGCGTTGCCAGTTCAAGAAGTGAGATTATCGTACCAGAGCCTCAAATTAATCGTTTTTAGCAAAATTATCGTACATGCAATATTCAATGGCAATTTGAAAAAAAGTCAATCCCTCATCGGTGTATGTCCAGCAAGTGCGAAAAGACTTTTAAATCGAAAATATGCGGATCAAGGAATCTTCCAAATTTCATGGTGGGGGTCTGGGGCGGAGCCCCAGAGCTTTATGGCATTTGTGGTTTTGTGGCCAATTTTAGTTGATTTTCCTATGGATTAGTGTTATTTAGTGTTATCTTATCAAATGTGAAAATTATCGTACATTTGCCATTTTTCGCAATTATTGATCGTACTATCGTACAGAGGGCCAAATTATCGTACAAATACGATAAACTATCGTACGGCTGGCAACGCTGCCGCCGTAGACGGACCTACCCAAATAAAATTTACCGTTGGAGATCTAACAGTTAATGGATCTAGGCATGTAAGGGGGATCAAGCTACGCATAATATATTGTTGCTCATTGAATGAAATTCACTGTTTATAGCTACATGTTATACCTGCTGTTGCTACATGTTCTAAAGATTATTTGTTGCAAACATGGCATAAACTAACGGGAATTGCGAAAATCATCGGAGATCAGACCCTCTCCTTCATTGATGCTGTCCGATTATTCGAGGGTTTTGGAGCCTCTTGTCTTGACTTTGTGTCTGCTGTGGAAGTGAGTTCCATTCGGCAAACGTGTCGGGATTGTTTCAAACATTGAAGTTCAACTTCAAAATATCTAGAGTCAGTTATGTGTCCTTGTCTTCTGATTTGTGATTATTATGAAATTGTAAATATGAAAAATTTAGATTCTAATGATAATAAAGTCATTTTTATATAGGCCCTAGCCCATAATAAAACAAATTATTGTCTATAAATTATCAAATGTTTAACTTCTGACACCTTGCTTCCGTTTTTATGCTTTAAAAAAAAAAAAAAATTTTTTAAATCAAGCCCTCATTTGTAGTCACGGCGTCTGTATGCATTAAGTGAAAACAAAACAAAACAAGCCTGCTTTTCTCATGAGATGCTCGCTTAGTATAGAAATTAGAATGTCAGACCTCGATTTAATTTCTATCAACAAATTGCTAGACCACTGTAGAAGGGTTTAGACATGAATTTCCTTTCATAATATATTTCATTCTATCTGTTTACATTGTATATCAACTCTAGCTCCATATGTCATTGCTAATCAACAATTTAAACATTTGATTGATTTTAATTAAGGTTCAAGAAATTACTTTACTCGCATTGGACCAGCTGATAAACTGCCCATATTGTATGAATTAAAATGTGCCCTTGGGGATATAATTATCCCGGTAAATTATTACTTGGTCTGAACCCATTTTGACTAATGTCCATTTGGTCTCATCCAACGTGGTCTATAAATGCCATTTCGTTTACAACCAGTTCGTCTAATTGCCACTTCGCATTTTTACCATTTCGTCTAAATCTTATTTCGTCCAGTTTGTGCCAACTTCATCAGTCATCACTTGGTCAATTCCAGTAACAAACTGGTAATAGACCAAATATTCATTTGGACATTAAATGAAAATGAAATTAGACCATTAGACTTTTAGACGAATTGGCAATTAGACCAAGTTCAAACAAATATAGATTCCAGCAACTGCATACAATTAATTCCATTACGTTGAAATTAATATAAATCTTCATTTTTAGCCTTATTAGTGACCTTTGGAATGCAGTGCAGGGGCCGCGGAGCCGGGGGGGCTGGGGGGGCTGCAGCCCCCCCACTTTTTTCAGCCAACGTGTACAAAAATGCAAAAATGACCATACATTTGTGATTTTTAGCCTGTTCAGCCCCCCCACTTCGGCTCAGCCCCTCCACTTTCAAAAACGCTCCGCGGCCCCTGCAGTATACACAGGGGTCTCGGAGCCCCCCCCCCCACCCCCTCTTTCAGCTCAGCCCCTCCACTTTCAAAAACGCTCCGCGGCCCCTGATACATACGCGTTTGTATAAGCTGGATTTTAATATTTGTTTAATTGTATCTGATCTTCCACCCACAGGCGGATGCGTGCTGGAAATCGGATTTGGACTCGCCATTGCAGCTACCAAGATCCAAGAAGCCCCCATCACCGAGCATGTTATCATCGAATGCAATGATGGCGTGTTCGAACGCTTAGAAGAATGGAAGAAAACCCAACCTCATACTGTGACACCGCTGAAAGGAATGTGGGAAACCGTTGTGCCTACGCTACCCGATAATAAGTTTGATGGTAATACCAGATTCCCATAATATTTGGAGGAGCAACACACGAGTGTAAATGGTCATGACCTTAACGATGATGGTCATATGCCTAATTAGATTGTTTTGGTTTTGTGAACATGGATAGATACGATGTATAAATGTTATTTTTAGTAGTAGCAATAGTAGTAGTATCATAAATATAACATAATTATTATAGGCCCTAAGTATTGTTATCTCAGTTTCAGAGGTATTTGTTCGAATACTTCAACGGGAGAGAGAAAAGAAACGGTACTTTTGTAATCTTTGGGGGGAAAAAAAATCATTTGCAGAACGAGCATCCGCTCTAACACAATCGAAGTTACAGTTAAAATAACAGTCTCAAGAAATCCTCCCATGATGCTTATTCACATTTATATTAATTTTTATTCATAATATATTTTGAGTCATCAACTCTTAAATCATATTCTTTATTCAGAAAGATGCTGTGAAATATTATTTGTCACATTAATTTTTATTGCAATTCTAGTTACTATATTACTGTTATTTGGTTGTCGCATCCAAAGACCAAGTACGATTATGTTTGATTGCTATAATTATTTTAATGTATATATTATAGAATTCTCAATTAAAAAAAAAAAAATCGCTGTAGTTTGACATGTACTATTTGACTAAAATTTTTCTGCTTTTCAAAATTATCAAAGTTATAATTATGCCATGACATTCGCCCATTTTCTGATTCAGGTATCCTGTACGACACGTACCCTCTATCTGATGCTACATGGCATACTCATCAGTTTGAGTTCATCAAGAATCATGCTTTCAGATTACTGAAACCTGGCGGTGTTCTTACCTACTGTAACCTGACCTCATGGGGAGAGCTCATGAAGACCAAGTATACTGACATTCGACAAATGTTTCAGGTATTCTACAATTTCCAAACGAACGACTTGTGATCAGTACTTCTTATGATAAATGATTGAGAATTAGATTAATACAGCACCCAAGAGAATTTCCAGTCGTTTTTAAAGCCCTTTGGTCGTACAGTCATCCTTAACTTTACGATCAGCTTTGTAAAACATCCCCAATTATTAACGTATTGTTTTACTTGGGGAAGAGTTATGTCACTCCAAATAGAGTAGTAAAACAATCAGGTTTGAGTTCAACCATCTCACTCTTGAAAAAGTAAGCTCATTTCCCGCGAATATTTCCATTCATTTTAGACGATGAATTTATGTTCATCGGTCTGAAACGAGTGAATGACCTAGGATGTTTCACAAAGTCGTCTCAACTATAGCATGACTTTAAGAATGACATGGCAATCAGTTATTGTGTTAATGATTGAAAAATTGATTAGTATAGCACCCAATTAAGAACATTGGTAAAGTAATTCCTAACTTTACGAACGACTCGTTGAAACACCCCAAGCGTACGTATTTGTCAGGTCTGAAGGAGTGAATTTCACTCAATGTCGAGTAACAAAGTTCTCGGGATTTAGTTAAGCCGTCTTCATCACTGACAAAGGGAGCCTAATTCCCGCTGAATATTTCCACTTGTTTTAGACGATGATCCAAAGTGAATTAGTTGTATTGATTCATATCCACTCGGCGCATGCTTTTTTGGTCTGATCAATTTTCCCCAAACTTCTGGCATGCGCCTCTAATTTAGGTAACAGAGGAAGTTATAAGCTGGTTAACTTTCCAAAATGTGATTGGCGATCCTAAACATTTTATTTTTTATTTTTTAACTAAATGTTAGTTTCCATTTGTTTTTAAACTCGAAAATGGGTTAGCCCTCATTATCTCCTAAGTAGAGTGGAATTGAACTGCTTTTAGTTGTTTTTTTGTTCACTCTTACATTTAGAAAATAATCATAATTATGTACATCGAATCAAGAGAAATGTAGATGTTTATTTTTTTTTGTTTTTTTTTTGTAAAACTTTCGAGTTGGGTCCTCGTCGTAAAAAGGACCGTAGAACGAGCTCAGATATGCGATCTATATCTCATTCATCGCCTTTTTAATCTCCAATGGTGTTGTCCTCCACACAAAAATATTAATATAAGATTGATACTCTAAATCATAAGAGCGTGGCGAATTTAATGCTACCCTGACCTAACAATCTTTATACAGATGAAACGAACCGGAGATGGTCATGGCTGACAAAATTCTAACAAAAATGCTTCACTCACCCAAAATTGAATCGAGTCCTTGCAATTTTCTTTTATAAATCAAGATAAAGAAATACCTTTTAATCATAATGATAATTTTAGAGGTTAGAATTTTACGAATCGGAACAAAGAACTTGAGAAAATACGTGTACCTCACCACTCCTCTCAAGGCTGTGTTCATCCACTGCTGGATTTAGCCCACTTCATAATTTTCCACCATTGTATCTCACGAAGCAGGTCTACCCCGCCTTGACTCTGGCTAGTATTTATTTTTAAAAAATATTTGAGTGATCCTTCATAGCTACGATATGTCCAAAGTATTGTCCTATACCGATGTTTCAGCTTTCATCAAATATTCGGTATTCCAGCTGGAATACTCCTCAGGCAGTGGAGATTGTGCACTGTAAAAGTGCGGGATCGTAAAATGAATCCAATGACCGGGGTAATAATATACTGTAAGCGCTGTGATATAGTTTACTATGAAGAGCGCACTAAATGCTAGTAAAATGCATAGGACCCCACCGTATACTCATTTTTAAAAAAGAGCGAATTGACTCCGTGCTGGATCCGCCGAGGCCATACCCCGTTCCGGAAAAAAAAAATATATCGGAGACGTCTCCGCGAAGGAAAAAAGTATTAAACGGATTTGGGTATACTTTGAGAGGGTTTGAGATTCCCGAAACTCGTGAAACGTCGCGGGGACTCATGCAGGAGACTTCTCGGAGACGTCTCCTCGACAAGTTTCAAGACAGTATCAAAACTGTTTCAAAACCGTCTCAAAGTATTCCCTAATCCGTCTCCGCGAAGTGAAATACCGCCATTAGTGAGCAATAGGCAGCCAGCGACGGATCCAGGATTAGGAAATGGGAGAGATGTAGCCAGCAATTTTGAAATACAAGGGGGGGGGGCAGACGGCAATTTTCTTTATATTATACATTAATGTCCAATAAGTTAAGATAAGATACGTTTTTCTTAATACAATACAAATATTCACAACCAAGGCTGAATTGAGATTCATATAGAAACTAAAATTTTACATTGTAAAAATGTTCAGTACAGTGCGTCCCAAAAAGAACTATACACTTTTGAAATGGCTGCCAAATAAAAAATATATAATTTTAGGTAATGAAATTTACATGTATGGAAAGCTCATTATCCCAACTTTCATATGACACCAAAAAGTCTGAAAATAAGTCATGCATGAATGAGCAGCGTTCACTTTTGTAAAGGGTATGAAAATTAGGGTGCGCAGGAATTGCCCTACCAATTTGTATGAGGAAAGTCATTTGGAGCTTATGGAATTGAGGATGATATGCAGAATTACTGATCAATTATGATGAGCTGGGGTTTGCTAAGTGAAATTTGTGGAACTGGGGATTATAATTTCATGCATGAGTGAACAGGAATATGTATTTCCTATTATAGCATTGTAACTTTCCAAGTTGTATTCAGTGGTGTATTAGTGGTAGTCAGGATGGGGTGCAGAACAGGTGAGATGCAGGGTAAGATTTTTGATCACTTTTTTGATGATCGTTTTCATGATCTTTTTGATTGTCGGAATGTCCAACATCAGTGACATTTTTTTTTCTTCAACAAACAGGTTGTGCATCGACAGAGGAGGAGGACAGTTGGAGCATTGAACGTACAGCATTTTATTTTAATTTTCATTATCAGATTTTTTTCTCCTTTTTGTTTTGTTACAGGATGGATGAAACAAGTGTAAAATCGAATTTAAAAAAAAAAAAAATTCAACTGGAAATAAAGACTGACATGTTATTTCACAGAATTTGTGTTACACCATATTCCTTTACAAAAGTCCAAATTGCTCAAATGACTGGATAGTTGGTTGGTTGATCAATTGAGTTGATTGATTTATTGGATTACAGTAAGACATGGTTGATTGAAATAACTGTATGAAGTGATGTATGCTTGATTGATTATTTGAAAACATTTGGAGGACTGGTACACTGTTGATTAAGTTGATTGCTAGCTGGGGTGTTGATTGTCTAATTTATGTGACTGATTGATTGATAGATTGATAGATTGTCATCAACCATCCCAATTTGGGGTAAATGTGGGAAGGTAGTCAGGATATTATGGAGTAGAAACCAATGAATATGAATGGTCAAAAACACACCCATGAAAGAGAGAGAGGGGAGTGAGACAGGGAAAGAGAGGAAGAAGAGAGAGAGGAGAGAGGATGAAGACAAAGAAGAGAGAAGAGAGAGAGAGAGAGAGAGAGGAGAGGGAGAGAGAGAGAAGAGAGGATTAAACACACCACTGAAGGACCTCGGAAAGTTACAATGCAACAATAGGAAATACATATTCCTGTTCACTCATGCATGACATTGTAATCCTCAATTCCACAAATTTCACTTAGCAACCCCAACTCATTCATAATTGATCAGTAATTCTGCATTATCATCCTCTAATTCCATAAGCTCCAAAATGACTTTCCTCATACAAATTGGTAGGGCAATTCCTGCGCACCCTAATTTCCATTACCCTTTACAAAGTGAACGCTGCTCATTCATGCATGACTTATTTTCAGACTTTTTGGTGTCATATTGAGAGTTGGGGATAATGAGCTTTCCATACATGTAAATTTCATTACCTAAAATCATATATTTTTTATTTGGCAGCCATTTCAAAAGTGTATAGTTCTTTTTGGGACGCCCTGTATAGTGTTACAATAAAAAAAAGTATAGTACAATAATAAATTCGAATGAAGTTGTAAGAAACGTATGACATGTGAAGCATATTTATATCACGTCACTACAAAAATAAAAAAAAAATAATCAACTTAGTAGCTTGATTCCCAACTGTAGAGATGTCCGTCAGAAGTAATTGGCTAACAAAAGATTTTCTCGCTCTGGTGTAGGACTGGTAAATCGAGCTTGGAATGATGGCAGAGGCAAAATTTAACAAGGCCGGACACACACTTGGATAATCATGGGAATAGCCCCGTTATGGAATAGGATGGGTAAATCTCCCTACATGCACGAACTGGCCAAAAGTTGCTTCGTCTAAATTTATGGAGAATAAACATAATTTCTACAGCTAATCTAATAATCTAATACTATATACAATGGAGAATAAACACAAAATTATTCATAGATGAGGTGTTATGGTTCATGTTGTCACTCAATGATGTGCTTGAATGTTGTGGTTAGAAAACCATGAAGAACTTTCGATTAGAAATCTAGGTGAGATCTAGACCTACCGCCGGTCAGCGTTGCCAGGTTCAAGAAGTGAATTATCGTAACCAGACCTCAAAATTTCTAGCGTTCCCCTTTTTTAGCCAAAATTTATCGTACATGCAATAATTCCAAATGGCAATCTTGAAAAAAGTTCAAATCCCTCGGGTGATGATCTCCAGGCCAAGTGGAAAAGACTTTAATAATCGAAAAATGCGGAATTCAAGGATACTTCCATAATTCAATGGCGTGGGGGTCTGGGCGGCGGAGCCCAGAGCTTTATGCATTTTGTGGTTTTGTGGGCCAATTTTAGTTGATTTTTTCCTAATGGATTAGTGTTATTCTATTTATCTATCATGTTGCAAATTATCGTACATTTGCCATTTTCGCAATATTGATCGTACATGTACAGAGCCAAATATATCGTACAAATACGATAACTATTCCGTACGCTGGCAACGCTGCCGCCGGTAGACGGACCTACCAAATAAAATTTTACCGTGGAGATTATACAGTTAATGGATCTAGCTGTAAGGGGGATCAAGCTACGCATAATATATGGCTCATTGAATGAAATTCACTGTTTATAGCTTACATGTTTATACCTGCTGTTGCTTACATGTTCTAAAGATTATTTTTGTTGCAAACATGGCATAAAACTAACGGGAATTGCGAAAAATCGATGCGAGAGATCAAAGACCCTCTGCCTTCATTGGATGCTGTCGCGATTATTCGAGGGTTTTGGAGGCCTCTTGTCTTGACTTTTGTGTCTGCTGTTGGGAAAGTGAGTTCCATTCGGCAAACGTTGTCGGGATGTTCAACATTGAAGTTCAACTCAAAAATATCTTAGAGTCAGTGTATTGTCCTTGTTCTTCTGTTTTGTGATTTATTATGGAAATTGTAATATGAAATTATAGATTGCTAATGATTAATAAGTCATTTTATATAAGGCCCTAAGCCATAATAAAACAAATTATGTCTATTAAATTATCAATGTTAACTTCTGACACCTTGCCTTCCGTTTTTTATGCTTTAAAAAAAAGAAAAAAATTTTTTAAAAATCAAGCCCTCATTGTAGTCACGGCGTCTGTATGATTAAGGTGAAAAACAAAGACAAAACAAGGCCTCTTTTTCTCATGAGAATGCCTCGTTTAGTATAGAAATTAAATGTCAGACCTTCGATTTAATTTCTATCAACAAATTGCTAGACCCTGGTAGAAGGGTTTAGACATGAATTTCCTTTCATATATATATTTTCAATCTAAGTCCTGTTTACATTGTATATCACTCTAGCTCATATGTCATTGCTAATCAAAACAATTTAAACATTTGATTGATTGTTAATTAAGGTTCAAGAAATAATTTATCGCATTGGACCAGCCTGAAAACTGCCCATATTGTATGAATTAAAATGGCTGCCCTTGGGATATAATTATCCCGTAATTATTACTTGGCTGAACCCATTTTTGACTAATGTCCATTTGCGTCTCATCCAACGTGGTCTATAAATGCATTTCGTTACAAACCAGTTCGTCTTAATTGCCACTTCGCATTTTTAACCATTTCGTCTAAATGCTTTATTTCGGTCCTTTGCTGCCAAACTTCATCAGTCATCAACTTGGTCAAATTCCATAACCAAACTTGGTATAGACCAAATATTCATTTGGACATTTAATATGAAAATTGAAATGTAGACCATTAGACTTTAGAACGAATTGGCAATTAGACCAAGTTTCAAACAAATATAGATTCCAGGCAACTGCAACAATTAATTCCATTATCGTTGAAATTAATATATAATCTTTCATTTTTAGCCTTATTAGTGACCTTTTGGAATGCCAGTGCAGGGCTCCGCGGAGCGGGGGGGCTGGGCGGGGGCTGCAGCCCCCCACTTTTTTCAGCCAACGTGTACAAAAATGCAAAAAGAACCATACATTTTGTGATTGTTTAGCCTGTTAGCCCCCCCACTTCGGCTCAAGCCCCTCACTTTTCAAAAAACTGTCTCCGCGGACCCGCGTGCAGTATCAACAGGGGGTCTCGGGCCCCCCCCCCACCCCGTCTTTCAGCTCAGCCCTTCCACTTTCAAAAATACGCTCCGGGCCCCTGAATACATACGCGTTTGTATGATAGCTGGATTAATATTGTTAATTGTATCTGATCTGTCCACCCACAGGCAGGAATGCGTGCTGGAAATTCGGATTTGACTCGCCATTTGCAGGCTACCAAGATCCAAGAAAGCCCCCATCACGAGCACATGTTATCATCGAATGCATGATGGCGTGTTTCGAACGTCTTAGAAGAATGAGAAAACCCAACCCATACTGTGGACACCGTGATAATGAAATGTGGGAAACCGTTTGTGCCTTACGTACCTCGATAATAAGTTTGATGGGTAATACCAGATTCCCATTATATTATTGGAGGAAGCAATGCACACGAGTGTATAATGTGGTTCATGAGACCTTACGTATGGTCATATGCCCTAATTTAGATTGTTTTGGTGTTTTGTGACATGGATAGATACGATGTATAAATGTTATTTTTAGTAGTAGCAATAGTAGTAGTATCATAAATATACATAATTATATAGGCCCAAGTATTTTATCTCAGTTCAAGAGTATTTTGTTCGATATACTTCAACGGGAGAGAGAAAAGAACGGTTACTTTTGTAATCTTTGGGGGAAAAAAAAAATCATTTGCCAGAAGCGAGCATCCGCTTTCTTAACACAATCGAAGTTACAGTTAAAATAACAGTCTCAAGAAATCCTCCATGATGCTTATTCACAATTATATTTAATTTTTAATTTCAAATATATTTTTGAGTCATCAACTCTAAATCATATTCTTTATTCAGAAAGATGCGTGTGAAATATTATTTGTCACATTAATTTTTATTGCAATTAGCTTACATATATTACTGTTATTTGGTTGTCGCTTCAAGACCAAGTACGATTATGTTTTGATTTGCTATAATTATTTTAAGTATATATTATAGAATTCTCAATTAAAAAAAAAAAATCGTTGTAGTTTGACATGTACTATTTGACTAAAATTTTTCTGCTTTTTAAAATTATCAAAGTTATAATTATGCATACATTCGCCCATTTTCTGATTCAGGTATCCTGTACGACAACGTACCCCTCTATCTGATGCTACCATGGCATACATCATCAGTTTTGAGTTCATCAAGATCATGCTTTCAGTTACTGAAGACTGGCGGGTTCTTACCTTACTTAACCTGACCTCATGGGCAGAGCTCGGATGAAGACCAAGTATACTGACAATTCGACAAATGTTCAGGTATTTCTAACAAATTTCCAAACGAACCGACTTGTGATCAGTACTCCTTATTGATAATGATTGAGAATTAGATTAATAGCAAGCACCCAGAGAGAATTTCCAGTCGTTTTAAAGCCTCTTTGGTCGTAGCAGTCAATCCTTAACTTTACGATCAGCTTTGTAAAACATCCCAATTATTAACGTATTGTTTTACTTGGGTAAGAGTTATGTCACTCCATAATAGAGTTAGTAAAACATCAGGTTTGAGTTCACCATTCTCACTCTTGAAAAAGTAACTCCAATTTCCCGCGAATATTTCATTCATTTTTAGACGTATGAATTTATGTTCATCCGTCTGAAGCGAGGAAATGACCTAGGATGTTCACAAAGTCGTCTCAATATAAGGCATGACTTTAAGAATGACATGGCAATCAGTTTGATTTGTGGTAATGATTGAAAAATTGATAGTATAGCACCCAATTAAGAACATTGGTTAAAGTTAATTCCTAACTTTACGAACGGACTCGTTTGAAACACCCAAGCGTACCGTATTTGCAGGTCTGAAGGAGTTGAATTTCACTCAATGATCGAGTAACAAAGTTCTCGGATTTAGTTAACGCCGTCTTCATCACTGACAAAGGGAGCCTAATTCCCGCTGAATATTTCCACTTGTTTTTAGACGATGATCCAAAGTGAATTAGTTGTATGATTCATATTCCACTCGGCGCATGCTTTTTTGGTCTGATCAATTTCCCCAATAACTTCTCTCGGCATGACCGCCTCAATTTAGGTAACAGAGGAAGTTATAAGCTGGTTAACTTTTCACAAATGATGATTGGCGCATCCTAACATTTATTTTTTATTTTTTTAACTAAATGTTAGTTTCCATTTGTTTTTGAAACTCGAAAATGGGTTAAGCCCTCATTATCTCTAAGTTAGAGATGGAATTGAAACTGCTTTTAAGTTTGTTTTTTTGTTCACTCTACATTTAGAAAAATAATCATATTAGTACATCGAACAAGAGAAATGTAGATGTTTATTTTTTTTTGTTTTTTTTTGTAAAAACTCTTCGAGTTGGGTCCTCTCGTAAAAAAAGGACCGTAGAAACGAGCTCAGATATGCGATCTATTCTCATTCATCGCCTTTTTAATCTCAATGGTGTTGTCCTCGCACACAAAAATTATTTAATATAAGAATTGATACTCTAAATCATAAGAGCGTGGCGAATTTAATGCTAACCCTGACCTAACAAATCTTTATACAGATGAAACGAACCGGAGATGGCAGGTCATGGCTGACAAAATTCTAAACAAAAATGGCTTCACTTCACCCAAAAATTGAATCCGAGATCCTTGCAATTTTCTTTTATAAATCAAGATAAAGCAAATACCTTTAATATAATGATAATTTTAGAGGTTTAGAATTTTTACAATCGGAACAAAGAACTTAGAGAAAATACGTGTACCTCACCAACTCCTCTCAAGGGCTGTTTCATTTGCCACTGCTGGATTTAGCCCAGCTTCATAATTTTCCACCAATTGTATCTCACGAAGCAGGTCTACCCGCCTTGACTCTGGCTTAGTATTTATTTTTAAAAAATATTTGAGGATCCTCATAGCTACAATATGTCCAAAGTATTGTCCTTATACCGATGTTTCAGCTTTCATCAATATTCGGTATTCCAGCTGGAATACTCCTCAGGCAGTGAGATTGTGACACTGGTAAAAGTGTTCGGATTCGTAAAATGAATGCAATGACCGGCGTGGTAATAATATACTGTAAGCGCTGTGATATAGTTTTACTTATGAAGAGCGCACTAAAATGCTAGTAAAATGGCATAGCGACGCCCACCGTTATACTCATTTTAAAAAAGAGCGAATTGACTCCGTGCCTGGATCCGCCCGAGTGCCATACCCACGTCCCGGAAAAAAAAATATATCGGAGACGTCTCCCGCGAAGGAAAAAGGTATTAAACGGAATTTGGGGTATACTTTGAGAGGGTTTGAGATTTCCGAAACTCGTGAAACGCGCGGGACTCATGCAGGAGAACTTCTCGGAGACGTTCTCCTACGACAAGTTTCAAGACAGTATCAAAAACTGTTCAAAACCGTCTCAAAGTACTTCCCAATCCGTCTCCGCGAAGTGAAATACCGCCATTTAGTGAGCAATAGGCAGCCAGCGACGGATCCAGGATTAGGAAATGGGAGAGATGTAGCCAGCATTTTGAAATACAAGGGTGGGGGGGGCAAGACGGTCAATTTCTTTATATTATACATTAATGTCCAATAAGTTTAAGATAAGATACGTTTTTCTTAATACAATACAAATATTCACACCAAGGCTGAATTGAGATTCATATATAGAAACTAAAATTTTACATTGTAAAAATGTTCAGTACAGTGCGTCCCAAAAAGAACTATACACTTTTGAAATGGCTGCCAAATAAAAAATATATAATTTAGGAATGAATTTACATGTAGAAAGCTCATTATCCCAACTTTCATATGACACAAAAAGTCTGAAATAAGTCATGCATGAATGAGCAGACGTTCACTTTGTAAAGGGTATGAAAATTAGGGTGCGCAGGAATTGCCCTACAATTTGTATGAGGAAAGTCATTGGAGCTTATGGAATTGAGGATGATATGCAGAATTACTGATCAATTATGATGAGCTGGGTTTGCTAGTGAAATTTGTGGAACTGGGGATTTATAATTCATGCATGAGTGAACAGGAATATGTATTTCCATTATAGCGATTTGTATACTTTCCAAGTTGTATTCAGTGGTGTATTTAGTGTAGTCAGGATGGGGTGCAGAACAGGTGAGATGCAGGGTAAGATTTTTGATCACTTTTTGATGATCGTTTTCATGATCTTTTTGATTGTCGGAATGTCCAACATCAGTGACATTTTTTTTCTTCAACAAACAGGTTGTGCATCGACAGAGGAGGAGGACACGTTGAGCATGAACGTACAGACTTTTATTTTAATTTTGCATTATCAGATTTTTTTCTCCTTTTTGTTTGTTACAGGATGGATGAAACAAGTGTAAAATCGAATTAAAAAAAAAAAAAATTCAAACTGGAAATAAAGACTGACATGTTATTTTCACGAATTTGTGTTAACCATATTCCTTTACAAAAGTCCAAATTGCTCAAATGACTGGATAGTTGGTTGGTTGATCAATTGAGTTGATTGATTTATTGGATTACAGTAAGACATGGTGATTGAAATAACTGTATGAAGATGATGTAATGCTTGATTGATTATTTGAAACATTTGGAGACTGGTACACTGTTATTAAGTGATTGCTACTGGGGTGTTGATTGTCTAATTTATGTGACTGATTGATTGATAGATTGAATAGATTGTCATCAACCATCCCATTTGGGTAAATGTGGGAAGGTAGTCAGGATATTATGGAGTAGAAACCAATGAATATGAATGGTCAAAAACACACCATGTAAAAGAGAGAGAGGGGAAGTGAGACAGGGAAAGAGAGGAAGAAGAGAGAGGGAGAGAGGAGAAGACGAAGAAAGAGAGAGAGGAGAGAGAGAGAGAGAGGAGAGAGAGAGAGAGAGAGAGGATTTAAACACACCACTGAAGGACCTCGGAAAGTTACAATGCAACAATAGGAAATACATATTCCTGTTCACTCATGCATGACATTGTAATCCTCAATACTCCACAAATTTCACTTAGCAACCCCAACTCATCATAATTGATCAGTAATTCTGCATTATCATCCTAATTCCATAAGCTCAAAATGACTTTCCTCATACAAATTGGTTTAGGGCAATTCCTGCGGCACCCTAATTTCCATACCTTTACAAAAGTGAACGCTGCTCATTCATGCATGACTTATTTTCAGACTTTTTGGTGTCATATAAAGTTGGGATAATGAGCTTTCCATACATGTAAATTTCATTACCTAAAATCATATATTTTTTATTTGGCAGCCATTTCAAAAGTGTATAGTTCTTTTTGGGACGCCCTGTATAGTGTTACAGATAAAAAAAAGTATAGTACAATAAATAAATTCGAATGAAGTTGTAGCAGAACGTTATTACATGTGAAGCATATTTTATATCACGCTCATACACAAAATAAAAAAAAAAAAATTAAAGGGGGGGGGGGGTGGTAGATCAGTTT
>CALNVZ010002100.1:47964697-48028698 GCA_940671915.1 Paracentrotus lividus | reverse complement strand
CGGCGAAAGATTTGAGACGGAGGGTACGAAAAGAAATTTATATACTCGAAGTATATGCTTTTTAGCTTGAGGAGCTATGGCTGTCAACTATTCTATAGTAAGAAAAATAATGCGAGCGCGAAGCAGCGACGCCGAAAAATTTTAAGCTAAGAAGTTGCGAGATATTTGTGCATATAAATCTTCTGATTTAGTATCAGCGAGCGCGAAGCGCGCAGCCAACAAATTAAGCTGAATTGGATATGTTTGTTGCATAAAGGTCTATAGGTCCTGTAGTATCCAGAGCGCGATAAAAAAGGTATAGGCTATAGGTCTATAGTTGATAATAGAGGTGTCCGGAACGGATTTGAAGTGACCGGGTCTTGATAAAAAGGGCACAGTTCTGAAAAGGTACACTTCAGATTAGAGCATGGACTAAAGGGAAAGTATTCGGAGACGGAGGAGATACGAAATGAAGAATTTGTCTTTGATGCTTGTTCATGATCATAATGGCTGCCTATGATTACTGTATTTTTAGTAGTGGAAAACTAATGCGAGCGCGAAGCGCGAGCCACGAAAAAATTTAAGGTAAAAGTTAGACGATATATTGGTGCATTGAAGTTTCCATATTAGTATTAGCGAGCGCAAAGTGCGAGCCGAAATTTTAAAGCTGAATATATGTTTGTGCATTAAGGTCATATATATTAGTAACCGCGAAGCGCGAAAACAAAAGTTAAACAAAAACATACAGTAGAGGCGCGGAAAGTGATTGAATAGGGTCTCGATGGGAAAATGCATTTTCTGAATAAGGGGACACTTTAGATCAGAGGCATTCTGACCTACAAGAGAAATGTATTTTGGAGAGGGAAGTACGAAGAAATTTTGTCTTTGAATGTATACTTTTAAGGCTGCCTTGATTCCTATTCATTTAAGTAATAGAAAAGTAATGTGAGCGCGAAGCTTAGAGCCGAATTATTTAAGCTAAAAATTGGAGATATTATTTTGGCGTATAAGATCCTATTTAGTATCAGCGAGAGCGAAGTAAGACCGAAAATTTGATTCCATTTAGAAGAAACATTTTACATGCTTTGTTAAATAAACAATGTAGAACCAATCAAAATCTTTGCTATGCAAAATTTTGTGGGCTGCAGGCCCCAAGCCCTCCAACAACCATCCCGCACACAACTACATTAATGTTTTTGTTTGTCAACGACACCCCTTCCCAGTTGTGCCCTTACCTAAGGTTTTTTCCCAGACGAGGGCAATGGATCCAACATTCTAATACTACGTTGCTGTTTTACTTAGTGCGAGGTCGCATAGCGACCGAGCAGGAAATTTTGGGGTTTTGGAAGTAAAAAAGAGGCAAATTTTAGTATTGAAAGCGTATTTAACCAAAACACAATTATCTAGGTATTTTTTTTCATTTCTTTCTTGAAAACTGGGGGATTTGTACAGGCCATCCCCCCTCCTCAAAATCTGGGGGGATGTATCCCCCCATCCCCCGCGGATTTACGCCAAGTGACCATATGGGTTCAACCTATTCAGTTCGTGTTATTTAACATTTGATTCTGACAAATACGCTAGTGTAAGTTTTAATGATAAATTTTAAGATAGTCGGAATTACTTCCAATTATTTTATAGGATTTTAAGATTCCCTAGTTTCTTGAAGACATTCTGTTGGTAAGTTGTACATTTTGTGCCTCTAAATTTTAATGATATGATATTACGGACCTTTGATGAACACCAGTCTTTTTTTTTTTGCTGTGATACGGGCAGTTGGTTCACTAAAGCTTACAGTATTATCGTACAATGATTGTAAATAATCTATTCACAAACCATATGATCTGAGAAAATTATGCTCCATTAAAATAATCCCTGTTACCATTTGGGTACGGTTGGTTGTATTGGAACTCCATAGTTTCAAGATTTTTTTTTTTTTTTATAATGGTGTTTAAACAAATGGAAATCATCCACCCCTGTCTCCTCTCGTTTAAATTACATATAAACATGACCTTAGAAGTAAAATTGTATGTGTGGCCTTTAGACTGGACTATTATTTTTTAATGGCTTTACTGGGCTTAAATGACACGGGGAATAGGAAGATATTCTATATAGATTCGTCCACACAGTGGCGTAGGAGGTAGGACGAGTCACATGGGAGGGGGGGGTCTCTTTTCAATCTCATTCTTTCCCTTTGCTTTATTGTTGTATAACACTTGTCATGGATGGTTTGAAACGGGGATTGAGACTAGTCGCAGAGATCTCCGAGTCTCCAGCGATGTCTCATGTGCCGCGAGAAAAATGGATATTCATATCTCTGAGGGTTTTTTCCGTCGTGGAGAAATCTCGGAGTCTGCAGACCTCTCCGAGACATATCCGCGACTCTAGTCTCTAAGACGTCTCCGCGACCCTGCCCTTTTAACTACACCATCGTGTTTACATGTTTGCTGATTTGATCAGGTTTAAATGTACCTGAGTTTTATTATGAACTTTGGACGAACTAATTTTTTGATCTTGTGTAATAAAGTGGAGTGTTGTTTGTTTTGGTGATAGCTTAAGGCACGCTTGCCGCATCTGCACGTTTTTTTTTATGAAGCTTTTATTGGAAATTAAAGTTTGTGTACGAATACGCATCGTCAAATATGTATTTTTTACGCTTCATTGATGGAAGAATTAAAAAAGCTGCAAATAAAGGACAAATTCAACCCCAAATCAAACTTTGTATTTTCTTTTACATAAAAAGAAAAAACAAAACCAAAACCCATACAAGCAAAACATCAGGTATGTCAATTCTACTTCTTTCTTCTTCGTTTTTAACGTGTTGTTTATGTTGAAATACTACAAAATTCATTTGATTTAAGGTTGAACTGTCCTTTAACAGAAGGGCGTGGGGCAATAATGAAGAGGGATGGAAAAAGAGAAAGGAATGCAAAATAAATGCTGCAGGGGTAACTGCACTGCAGGGACGAATGCACTGATACTTGAGAATGTTGCGAATGCTGTCTAACTAGCCAACTCCTCAACGCTTTATCAAATGGCTCTGTTGTAAGCAGCATTACAAAAGTAATATGCGTCATATTAACTGAACGGAGCTTCGGGTAGGCTAAGTCTGACACTGTGTTCATTCGGCACGTTCGCACAGCATGAGATAACCCATAATTTTGATCCTATTTAGTATCAGCGAGAGCGAAGTACGAGCCGAAAATTTTGTATCCATTTAGAAGAAACATTTTACATGCTTTGTTAAATAACAATGTAGAAAACCAATCAAAAATCTTTGCTATGAAAATTTTGTGGGCTGCAGGCCCCAAGCCCTCCAACAACCTATCCCGCACACAACTACATTAATGTTTTTGTTTGTCAACGACACCCCTTCCCAGTTGTGCCCTTACCTAAGGTTTGTTCCCAGACGAGGGCATTGGATCCAACATTCTAATACCTACGTTGCTGTTTTTTACTTAGTGCGAGGTCGCATAGCGACCGAGCAGGAAAATTTTGGGGTTTTGGAGTAAAAAAGAGGCAAATTTTAGTATTGAAAGCGCTATTTTAACCAATAACACAATTATCTAGTGTATTTTTTTTTCATTTCTTTCTTGAAAACTGGGGGGGATGTTTGTACAGGCCATCCCCCCCTCCTCAAAATCTGGGGGGGATGTATCCCCCCATCCCCCCGGGATTTACGCCAGTGACCATATGGGTCAACCTATTCAGTTCGTGTTATTTAACATTTGATTCTGACAAATACGTTGTGTAAGATTTTTAATGATAAATTTTAAGATGTCGGACTTACTTCCAATTAATTTTATAGGATTTTAAGATTCCCTAGTTTCTTGAAGACATTCTGTTGGTAAGTTGTACATTTTGTGCCTCTCAAATTTTAATGATATGATATTACCGGACCTTTGATGAACACCAGTCGTTTTTTTTTTCTGTGATACGGGTCAGTTGTTGTTCACTAAAGCTTACAGTATTATCGTACAATGATTGTAAAATAATCTATTCACAAACCATATGATCTGATGAAAAATTATGCTCCATTAAAATTATCCCTGTTACCATTTGGGGTACGAGTTGGTTCGTAGGGAACTCCATAGTTTCAAGATTTTTTTTTTTTTTTATAATGGTGTTTAAACGAAATGGAAATCATCCACCCCTGTCTCCTCTCGTTTACTTACATATAAACATGACCTTAGAAGTAAAATTGTATGTGTGGCCTTTAGACTGTACCTATTATTTTTTAATGCTTTACTGGGCTTAAATGACACGGGGAATAGGAAGATATTCTTATATAGATTCGTCCACACAGTGGCGTAGGGTAGGACGAGTCACATGGGAGGGGGGGGGGGTCTCTTTTCAATCTCATTCTTTCCCTTTGCTTTTATTGTTGTATAACACTTGTCATGAGATGGGTTTGAAACGGGATTGAGACTAGTCGCAGAGATGTCTCCGGAGTCTCCGCGATGTCTCATGTGCCGCGAGAAAATGGAATATTCATATCTCTGAGGGTTTTTTCCGTCGTGGAGACATCTCGGAGTCTTGCAGACCTCTCCGAGACATATCCGCGACTCTTAGTCTCTAAGACGTCTCCGCGACCCTGCCCTTTTTAACTACACCATCGTGTTTACATGTTTGCTGATTTGATCAGGTTTAAATGTACCTCTGAGTTTATTTATGAACTTTGGACGAACTAATTTTTTGATCTTGTGAATAAAGTGGAGTGTGTTTTGTTTTGGTGATAGCTTAATGCGCTTGCCGCATTCTGCACGTTTTTTTTTTATGAAGCTTTTATTGGAATTAAAGTTTTGTGTACGAATACGCATCGTCAAATATGTTATTTTTACGCTTCATTGATGAAGAATTGATAAAAAGCTGCAAATTAAAGGACAAATTCAACCCCAAATCAAACTTTGTATTTTCTTTTACATAAAGAAAAAACAAAACCAAAACCCATACAAGCAAAAACATCAGGTATGTCAATTCTACTTCTTTCTTCTTCGTTTTTAACGTGTTGTTTATGTTGAAAATACTACAAAATTCATTTGATTTAAGGTTGAACTTGTCCTTTAACAGAAGGGGGTGGGGCAATAATGAAGAGGGATGGAAAAAGAGAAAGGAATGCAAATATATAATGCTGCAGGGAGTATCTCACTGAGGGACGAATGCTTGAGAATGTTGCGAATGGGTCTAACTAGCCAACTCCCTCAACGCTTTATCAAAATGGCTCTGTTGTAAGCACATTACAAAAGTAAATGCGTCATATTAACTGAAACGGAGCTCGGGTAGGCTAGAGTCTGACACTGTGTTCATTCGGCACGTTCGCAAGCATGAGATAACCCATTTAGTTTACAGTATGTTCCTTGGGTTCGCGGCACCCAAGCCCCCCCCCCCCCAAAAAAAAATAAAATATATATATATAAACCCCTCAAAAAATGTCTTGCAATTCAACTTTGAGTCCTCGTATCTTTTTTGTTAATTGTCTATAATTCATTAATTTTATACCATTGGAAAGTTCATTTATTCCTCTTTACACTGATACCCCATTTGTAAAGGTTGTGCAATGCTTGAATGCACAGTATTCCCGAATACAAATCAAAGTCAGAAGTGGAAAGTTGCCAAATGAATGGCTATTGTTGAAAGGCAGAGTTTCTATTGAGTATCATTAAATGGGTCATGCATTATTCCTCAATGTTTTCACTTATTGTTTGGAAGATGAAATGTGCCTTGCCCAAGCTTTTTGTTTGGCAGTGCTTATTTTTCATGAGTAGAGACAGAGGAAGGGGGAGTGAAAGAGGATAAATACGGTTCAAGAACAGAGAACGATTGTGTGCTGAAATGGACAAAAAAAAAAGTTTGTTTTGATACTGCTTGCTTTGTTTGTTGGAGATGGATGAAAAAGAGATGAGTAGCGAATTTGTTATGCTGGAAACTTGCAATAACCTGTATGTAACCAATACACAAGTAATGCTCAAACCACTCGCTGGTTATTAAAACAGTTCTTTTTACAAACAAATTAACAACAAATACTACCGTAAATTACCTGAAACATTATTTGACATTCAACCAAGAGTATCCAACATTGTATTGAGCGCCTAACGCACAAACCAAACAAACACAAAGAAACACAAAAACCTTTTATACAGTTAAGAACTCGATGTAAGCAATAGCCATTCATTTGGCAACTTTCCTTTTCTGACTTTCATTCGAGTTTGCGAGTACTGTGCATTCAAGCATAACATAACCATCACAAATGGGGTATCAATGTGACAAGGAATAAATCAACTTTCCAATGATATCAAATTTAACCATCATAAACAATCAAATAAAAAGATATGAGGGCTCAAAGTTGAATTGCAAGACATTTTTTTAGGGGTTTATATATATGTGTATAACTTGGCAATATATTTCTTCTGTGATCAAGTTCACGTTACGCTCTGTCACGTTATATTCGTTGTATGCACAGTGACTGCAGTAGTAATTTCTATGACAGTTTCAAAATCTGGCCCGCCATCCACGGCAAGAACAGACGTTCATGTTTGCTCATTCCAAAGGGAACATAGTGGGAAAAAAAGCACTGGTATGTAGGGAAAGAAACACATTAATAAAGAGAGAGAGAGAGAGAGAGGGGAGGGGGTGACTCCCTCCAGGGGCGGTAGCTAATTGGGTTGTATATAACTAAAAATAATTCCACCTTGAAATTTTGGGGTGAAATGTACAAAGATCAATGAAGACAAACAAAGCATATACAAACTAGTAAGTTGATTCTTTTATTCTAAAAAGAAAAGGCGATCTTTACCATTTCATGACATCTATGTATTAAAAAAGTGTAGAGGATACGAGTAATCAAATAACTTTGAAAGACGATGATAATTGCACTTTCTTTTGCACCACGTATATAATTTCATGAAAAATTAAACGTTATTGGCGACTATGAATAAATATGTACAATGTTTTTAAGTGTATAATCTAAATATAGCACTCATGTAAACTAGCAGGATAATCGTATCATAGTTCTTAGATGAATAATACTAAAAATTTCACAATATGTATTTTCTTCTTTTGCTAAAAATCTATGAAAGTCTTTTAAAGACGTTTACCTTGTAATCTTCTTTTTCCAGTTCCCTCACAAAAACACATCTATTGCACTTAGCACTATCTATAACTCCACTTTCCATATTTCATATTGGAACAAAAGCATTTTTATTTACATAATTATAGCTATACCTCTGAATCTACATACAAAATCTATAAATACTAAGATTTCTGATTATTCATCTTACATTTATATACATTTATTGCTCATAAGCGTATCCAACTATTTACACAACTGTAGAAAATTGGTTGTTTATACCATTGTTATAAACCATATGTTTTTTTTTGGATTTGGTATAGCGTATATTTAATTTTGTCACTTATTACCAAGTTTGATTGGACACCAGTTATTGCTAATTTTCTCTTATTCAGTCACTATGAATATAATGATCCGTAGCCTCAAACGGGCTCTTCAAGAATGGGAAACTCATCTTATTCGATCGATTAAGGCATGTTTGGTTTTAATTTAAGAAAAGACAAAAATGAATAGTTAAAGATTTTCAGATAAGCATAATTATTCACTCGCAAATTTCCCGAATGTAATTATCAAAATATCCACTTATGAAAATTTGTCTATTTCATGCAAATTTAAAAGACAAGAAAAAGAAAAGAAAAGCGCAATGCTTTAGTAAGGCACCTGTAAAGTGAACATCCAGCATTTCAAAGATTAAGGGTTATCCTACCTTTATTTCAGATGCTATTATTATTATCATTACGATAAACTATGATTTCAACACGTTCAATCCGAAAGGCAAACTTTACATTTCCTGTACAGGGATATACAAAGCCCTATTTCAATTGATATTATACTTATATGAATTATGATTTCAAACCCAATATGAAAGGCGTACTTCATATTTGCTAAACAAAGATATAAACATTCTTATTTCAATTGCTATAATTATATAATGCTATGGCCACAAACGTTCGTACGACTCTCTTCGAGTTCTCGAGTTTGGAAAGATTCGTAGATGGAGCTTACATTCTTACGACTTACAAAGTTTTTACGATGATCGTACGATCGTCTTACGAAAGGGGTGGGGGTTTGGAGGAAAGTTGAATATAATCTTGGACGAGACAATCGACCAATCTTCGAACTTACGAACGGTCGGCGGACGATATAGTTTCGTGCGAACTTCTTACGAAGTTCTTATGAAATGGTCTAAAAATCGTTCACAGGGCGTCCTTAATGGCATTTGTGAAATAGGTCTAGCCCAACATATAGTTATACGAACTATGACCCCAATTCGGAAGGCTATCTTCATAATTTGCTATACACGGATATAAAAAGCCCTATTTCCCCTCTATTTAGACAGCGAATGTAGCAGTGGTTTGTTGGGTGCTACCAGAAGGATGGGAACTGGACTCTGGTTTGAGGCTGGCCTCCGTCTATTCATCAAAAAGAGAGGATGGAAGAAAGAGGGGTTATAGACTTTGATACAACAATAATTAATGATTTACAGTTATCGATGGTATAATACTGATACGTAAATATATGCAAAAATTGCATGCGTTGCTCCTCGCACATTAAAGTTCCATCATGCGGTTTGACGAATCCAAAATTAAGGCAGTGATCTACTAGAGAATCGTCTCAATAACAGAAAAATCGAAAAATGTGGACAAAAAATGAGGTGACAATCAATGATACATTATCTAGAAATATTCACGATTAGAATAACATACAGTAGACCATGCATCTTGAAAACATTCATTTGCCACATGAGTTAAAATGGCAAATTTATAATAAAATTTTTAAAATTTCTATAGCGGAGGCTCGTTTCTATCGTGTACACTGTAAAAAAAAAAAAAAAAACGAAGCATTTCTTGTATTTGTACAGCAAAAATGTTGTGTCAGCAGGGTTGCCATTAACTTCGATGAATAAAACAATTCGTTTTTTTAGTTTCTCTTCCAAAATATATGCTATAGATCTGTTGTACCGTAAAGCGGAACAAAATGTGTTAGTTCTGATGTTTATTTTGTATACGCAGGAGAAAAATAAAAAATTCTGTAATTTTACATTCAATATTGGAAGATATGGCGACTCTCCTGTCACCATATTTGCTGGAGAAAATACAGAAATTTGTTACAGTGTAGATCTAATCCTATGGGAGCCTACCTTAATACCTTGCATCTCTACGTTGTTTTTGCCATTACCCCCCTCCGTCTTGCTCGATCTCTTCCAGCTTAACCCCTTGGCTGCGGCACCAGCCTGTACCGCCTTCTCCGTTGCGGGGAGGTTGCGTTCCTCACGGCTCTTCCTGCTCGCCTCACGGTTCTTCTGACGGGTCTGCCAATTCTGGTTTATCTGCTCGCATTTCTCCTGAAGTAGGTTTTGAGACAACATTACACAGATGGATCAGATAAAATCTTTTTTAATCGGGCCTGACCAAAGACTACATTATCGATATTAAAAATCAAGCAGTAACTGTTGACCTGATATGTTGCCAATGCCAAATGGGCGCACCCATTGGCGGAGATCCCGGGGGAGGGGGGGGGGACGTGTCACCCCTCGATTTTTTTCAGGGGGGATCGTCCCCCCTCGATTTTTAAAGCTTAACATATTTTAATGAGTGATTAGCTTGTGAAGCTAATAAAAAGGTAAAATGTATGTCAAATACAATGCTAAATGTTTTATAAAGCAAAATTTTCAGCTCACGCTTCGCGCTCTCAAAAATTTTCATTAGTTTCTGCCTAATGTGCGAAGTATGCGAATTTTGAGTGTATATATTTTTTCTCTTTCGGGTGTTTTTCCTCCTCGCCCCCCCCCCCGCGCCCCGTCCGTGAACATGAAATCGCCGCGCTTGGGCGCACCTATAAAACGGCTTTTATGGAGATTCATCATAATTTTTATCCCTAGTTTTCACAACATTTTTTAAAATTAATGTACGAATAACGAACTGTTAACCAACGATTTAACAATTACACTTCGAAAACTAAGTCTTGAAGTTTTTATTTTGTTTTGCTTTTCCTTTGTGTGTTTTGATAATTCTATGAACTCGGTCTACCCGAGCATTATCCCAGAAACGAATGATTAAGCAACCTTTGACGAAAATATTTTGATTTACACTTCTGCCGTATACCATTTTCTTCACGATGGAACATAACTTATATAATTTTTCGAACATTTGTCAATTATTAAAAATTATTGCCAACATCAGAAGTAACGTCTTGTAAAATCAAACCAATAATTTACCAGGTACTCAGCTGTGATCTTCGTCATTCGTTGTGTTGTCTTTCTTTTCTGTAGAAATAAAATCAAAGAGAATATTTTGTCAAAAATAAACAAAATTATGCATCTTCAAACAGCTCACAAATAAGACATGTAAGACAATTTCTCAAATGCTTTTGAAGGAAAATCAATCGGGGGTCAGAGAAAGTAAACTAATTTCACATATTTATACTTAAAATGATATTTATACTTAGTTGGAAAATGTTACTGGATTCTAGTTCAATTCTTGGGTAATTCAAGTGCCAAGAGTTGGCTAAAAGTTGGGCAACTTTTAACCAATTATGTAGTGGTATGTAGTAGACGCTATTTTGCTCAGTGATGGTTAAAAGTTGGACTTTTTTTTTGGTAATGAATTGTTTTTACCCAAGTATGTTATGAGTGAATTAAAGGCACAGTCACTGAAATTTAGCTTTATGAATTTCTCTCTTGTGTAAACTAAACCCCTAACAAAAAGTTTCGTAAATCGACTTTGGGCAATGATAACTTTCCAGGTATGCTTTAGTTATTCTTAATATTCATACTATTGGAAAGATAATTTATTCCCCTTTTGATTGATATATTTGTAATGATTGTGTCATGCTTAAATGCACAAAATATCAGAATATGGAGAAATGTAAAAAGTCAAATGTTGCAAAATGCATTTTTATTGATCAAATTGAATTCCGAATCCCGTATTCAGACCCTCGTAACTTTTGGGGTATTTTCTAATTTTTATTGAATTTTATACCATTTTCAAGCTCGTTTATTCCACTTTTTGATGATACCCTAATTGTAACAATATTTTTGTTCTTTTATGCACAGATCAACTGAATCTTAGGACAAGTCAGAAGTCAAATGTTGCAAATTGAAAGCCTATTGTGAGTGTTATTGTCTGTTGCGAGTTACTGAATTTGAGCAATAACAATGAATTTTGCAACTTTTCACTTTTTACTTTGCTATATATTCATGACTTATGTGCATTCAAATATGATGTTACCAATGCAAATAGGGTATCAATAAAAAGAAGAATAAATGAACTTTTGAATGCTATACAAATTGATAGTGATTAAAAACCCACATTAAAATGTATCAAGGTTCAAAGTTGTGTTACAGAATATTCAAACTGAACATTATCTTTCGCTTTGCCTTGCATTCAGGGGGTATTCAGGTGTTCTGTAGACCCGGGCATGACATCAACATGACAAATTAGGTATCAATAAAAAGAGGAATAACTGAACTTGACAATGGTTAAAATTCAATGAAAATTATAAATTACTACAAAAGTTATCATGGCACAACGTCGATTTGCGAAACTTTTTGGGAGGGGTTTATAGGTGAAAGTAACCTATTTTTCTATCGTACGACAATTTTTCATTTTATATCGGTGATCATTTCCACAGACTCTATACAACACTACCCACGTGAAAGTGACGCCCCTGAATAAACTGTAGCTAGCTTGCTGATAAATTATAGCTATATCGGTACAACACTAATCACTCCCACACAGCTAAATGTATATAAAGATATCATTTGATTTGTGGAATAGATTTGAGAGACGAGTCCATTTTGTTTGCCATCTATCATCAACGGGAGATTATAGTATGACGAATTTCCCTTTTAAAGAAATTCTTTCTTAATTACCCCTTTCCCGCTAAATTCATGTACAGCATCCCTATTTCCTGCTCGAATAAAATTTTCCTTCGAACGCTTGCTATATACTATGTATGCACAGTAAGCCTTACCTCAGGAAAGATGGTAGTGATAATGATGGTGTATATAGAGCTGATGTATTTCTTATTCTATACTATTCAGGTTTTTTACACTTACGAGATAAACGAGTGTTTTTAAACACATATTCACTTCCAAATACTTTATCATTGTTGACTAAATAATATCCATTACAATTTCACGAATTTTTGAAGGGGATAATCATATCAATACCGTATACAGGATGCTGGTTTTCCTGCACAAGCCCACTTTTACTGCTACATGTAAAGTGTTAACACCAGCCACAAATCTTTCTTATTCAATTACTTTTTTTTTCTCGAAATATTGACACTGTCCATGAAAATGACTGTTTGGTCCACTGTAGGATAAGAACCTCGATTTCATCAAAGACAGTACCTTAGCTGCATATCTATTTTCGAAAAGAGTGCTACATTTGATTTAATCTTTGTACTTGCACAACTACTATCATTAGGTAAACCCATATATTTTGCTTCATAAATCATTATCAAAAGTTATTATAAAAGAACCCCGTAGAAGTGGAAATATATTTATAATGATAATTAAAAAACATTGTTAATATCTATCTATTAATTTATTTGTATCATCATCGTCATTCATAAGCATTGCCATGACAACCCATCTTCTTCTTGACCATACTATCTTACCCTTATCGCACTGGAGATCATGAACCCGACCGTGATATTGAAGACCATGCCAGCGAGGACGATGATGGAGATGAAGTCGAACCATTTAGCCCAGTCTTTCTCCTTATCGGGGTCGTTGATCTCGACCACGGCTGATAGAGCGTTTTGTCCGACCACCAGACATTGGAAGATGAGACAGGACAGTACATACTTGTCCTAAGAAGACAGAAAAATATAAGAGATATGTCAGTAGTGGGAATGGATAAGAAATCCTGCTGAACATTGCAGAAAATTATACTCGATTAATCATTACTCTGCGAAGATATTTTGGCGAACGCAAAATCTGGTCAAACTCAGCGATAGGCTCAGACAAATCCACGCATACGAGCTCGGCGTATCACACACCATTCCCGTGGTGTATGCGTGATAATAGAATTCATATTTAATTTAGACATGTGATGTGAAATTTACCATAAAAGTGCAACCAAAATTTGAAATTAAAGTGACTCATCTATTTTATTATAATTGTGATTTATGCAAATGTATAAGACAAGACATACTAGGGTTGGTTATTGCGCTCTTCAACAGACCTTGTTTTGTTTGTTTGTTTTGTTTTGTTTTTTTGTT
The DNA here is from genome assembly GCA_940671915.1 of Paracentrotus lividus. Taxonomy (NCBI): domain Eukaryota; kingdom Metazoa; phylum Echinodermata; class Echinoidea; order Camarodonta; family Echinidae; genus Paracentrotus; species Paracentrotus lividus. The sequence continues at coordinate 48,015,425 of CALNVZ010002100.1, read as the reverse complement.
TTGTTTTTGTTTTAGACAATTTTGATAGTATTTACAAAGACTTGGAATTTAATCTTATACATTATCCTGCAAATGTATGTAACAATAAAATGTGTTACTCACCAACATGGTCAGATAAGATATAAGTGGAAGAGATTGACTGACGACATACTTGAATGCTACAGCTGTAAGAAGCAGAGTTATCGTGACACTCAGCCTATCAGCCGGAGCTCCTCGCTCAACCACGAACGACGTGAAGGTTAGGATGACGATGAGGAGCTAGTAAAATGATAGAGAAAAAGAGAGGATAATGGAAGGATTAAAACAAAAATGTAAAAGATATAGTCAGTTGGCCATCCATGTCTCTTAACTACTTGTTTTAAAAACTTATGCAAGAGGAATTGTCCCAGACGAGCTAACCACCCCCCCCCCCCGAATTATTATTATTAAAAAAATATGTTTGTTATACTGGAAGGTTCCTATTATAGATCTCGGCAGTTCAGCTGACCTGTCTGGTAGAAAGGTAGGTAGGTATACGAAATACAGACAGACGAATAATCACCTGCATCAATATCCATTGCATGGAATTGGTCATTATAAGAAAATTACAATAAATTAAATGTCTTTCCTTTTGGGTGAAAATTATCTATCAATCACTTCCATCGCTTTCACGACGTCGCGTCGATAAAAAAAGGAGAAGAGTTTTGTCTGCCCTGTCAAAACTATTAAAGTTGGAGGGAGAAACGAGAGTGTAACAAATCACACTCTCTGAGACTATATATACCCAAGTTTTGATGATATCCAGTATAATAATTTTTTAATTTGCAGTATTCATCTTTATTTGCAGCCAGTTGACTTCCATCTATTTTTTTAAAATGTTAATAACAGTGAAAGCCATTCAATATAACTTGGTTACCACTTATATTTGTCAAATTGTCTGTCTATAGATTGGCAGTACGTACCATTATGAGGGCGATATTCCAGATGTAGAAACCTGGTCTTCGTTGTACGTGCGTAGTGATATGATAGATAGGATATGAACGATGAGCCCCTGTCAAAGCTTTGTCCTCTTCAATTGGTTGCCCAACTACATGTTTCCATAACTTCCATTGTTGACCAGCTATAAGATATTCATAAAGGAATATTATGACGAGTATGAAATAATGGAAATTATGTCTAAACGCCAAGTACCAAATATGCCGCAAAATGTATATAAAATATATAAACATATTCTCGATTTCATATTATAGAATCTTGATCAAATCTCATTCATCTTTGAGTGCGTGTGCAAAAAAAAAAAAAATATATATATATATAAAATAAATAAAAACATTTAAAAACAAACATTGTAAAACAAATTTCTGTTTCAGAATTAATTCAATTTATTAATTTTTTTATTTTTTTTTAAGATCGAGTTTTAATAAACATTTTCGAAAATATAGCGAAGTCCCACTAGTTTATTTTTGTTTCATTATTATCATTGAAAGATTTAGTTTTAAATACTACACCATCGTAGAACCATGTTACCGATAACTAATTTTAAGCTTTGAGATAACAATATTTTCTTTCAGAACTAAAACCGAACTTATTGATCGAAACTAAATGTTCCGGTATTTCTTTGAAAATATTATGTCAAAATAGTTTTATCTATCATTTTTATAAGGGGGTTTGTTTTAAGATGTTTTCATCTTCAGTTTTCTGTGCTAAATATGGTAAGTCTTAAGAAATGTGACGCACAACATACTCTCAAATTAGTTGCCCCAAGGTAATGTTTATAAACAAATCACATATACAAAAAAGATCCATGATTGACGTCACTGGACAAGATGGATGGACGCAACAGGATATTTCACTTTCAACATAGCCTCCGATCTTTTCCTCTATAGACTTCAAGCCCAATTACAACTTTCATGGGTGATGTGCTTGTGAGACAAACCACTTAACCCATCTTCTCACAAGACTATTAGAGTCAATGCTTGGTGTAATGGTGTGAGCAGTCAATAACTTAAGCCTATCATAACCTTCACAAAGCGTATAGTATTTACAACTGATTGAATAATATACGAAAACAAGAACGTCAGTGTTGTGTGTGGGCGAAAAAAGTGTGTGAAATATGTGTTTAGACATATGACATTGCTTTCATAAATTCTTAAAGAGTAGAAATTGAACAGAATAATGCTTTAAAGCAGTAAAGGATCTAGGGGGCGCAACAGCCATATGTATGCACCCCTAAACAACTCCTTAACAACTAATTTGACTGCATGTCAAAATCAGAAAATTTGGGCTGCGCCCCCTATTTTTCAAATTTCGGGCGGTGCCCCCCCTCCCCAATTTTCAAATCCTAGATCCGCCCTATGTCTGGAAAAGGCCGTGTCTTCCAAATAGAACCATCAATTGAATAATTGGGTCTGAATTAAAAGGGTTATCATTATTTTTAATCTTCAAAAAGATAGTTGGATTTCTGAATTGTGATCAACACATTGGTATACATTATAATAATCAAAATTTGTGACTGTTATTCATGCAAATATTTTCGCGCATTTTTGTTGTTGTTTTTTTTGTTGCTGTAATATTAAGTGAAACAAGGTGGCACTGCATGGGTCGACAATGATTTTAAGCCCCCTTTGAAGGTACTGAAATAAATCTGATATCTATTATGGCGCATAATCGAAATATTAATATGATATATACCTGTGAATGTGTCCAGTCTAATACTGTCCTTGATGTTCATGTCCTTTACAAACTCCACATCTTCAACAGGCCAGTCAGACATGAGCTTGATCGTCAGATCCTGATCAAAATATAAATAAATTAACGTCATTGGGAGGTAACAGGAAGTTAAATTGAAGATTGACCAAAATGACAAAACTGACACGATTCATTTGGGAGAATGACAATGTTGTTGATTCGTTTTCGTTGGTTTGAATACGATGAAATGTTAAATTTAGATGATAATGCGGTTAATATTTCAGACAGAAAAAGAAATCAGAAACATAAGTCGTGAAGATGCAGTCAATCATCCCTTTTTCCTTCAATGTATAATTTAAACTCCTTCAAATTGGACACCGTCTATTCAAGTCATAATTAATAGCAACTACAAACAATAATTATTTGTTTACAGAGAGATGGACAAATTTATAAATATATCTAAAAGGGCTAACCTGACAATCGAAATGAGAACAGGTCTAACTGTATTTCAGAAGACAGTCCAACCTGAAAATTGAAGGAAAGTCCTTAAACTACATGCTACTTGAATGCGAAATATTATGTTGACACTAACAGTTCTGTTTAGCACCTTTAAGGGTGTTAGATTTTGCCAAAATAGGGGCACCTAGGGAGCCTATTAGAACTTTTGACATGGAATGGAGTTTACCAGCACCCCAAGAATTTTTAGGTGCGGGAGAGCACCCTTTCAAGTACAAAAAGGTACCAATTCTCACCTTATCAAGGTGCCGATATTGTTGTAAATTAAAGGTGCTCAGTGGAACTGTTTTTTTTTCTTCTGAGATTGTAGACCATTAAAAAAAAAAAAGAAAAAAAAAAAAAAAGGGTCTAACCTGACAATCGAAAGGAAAGTCCTTGAGCTGCATACTACACTTGAATGTTCCTTTCATCCTGATTGACAGACGAACATCCGGGACACCATTAGGATCATCATCTTCATTAGGTAGTATGTAATGATTGGTCTGCATCTTATCAATGGTGACTGCATTGAAGAAGTAGATCCGAGGATCCCATTGTTCGTCCCATTTCACATCCTGAATGATGATTAGGACGATGAAAAGGAAGATGATGTCAGTGAGGTTGTTGCTAGCTTAAGCGTAAAATTTTAGACATCGATACCGCAGCCACATGGACTGTATTTTGGTGTGCGAAAAACGATTTGCACTTTGATTCAGAGCGGATAACAGGGACGAACCGCTATTATTTAATTATTTAAAAAAAATGTTTATTTCACCATGCATGACTGATTATAAAAAAGGGGGTTGCAATTTTTCTTCAAAGATGGAGAAAAAATTAAATTAAATAATGAGCAAATAAAATTGAGTTAAATGGTTTCAGGGACGAATGTCATCATGGGTTTGCCATAGTTCAGATGGAAGAGCGCCTGTCTATTAATCAGGTCTCAGGTTCGAATCCCGATCGAACCCCATTTTCTTTGCTCATTTTTTTCTTCATATTATATACATCAGTTTACTTCATTGTTCGAATTCTCTTGAAAGAATTAGCCTACATTGTGATCCAGTGCAGAAATAGAGGCGAACCCTTTTGCTTTATCATGCAGGACTGGTTATTAAAAGCGGGGTTATAATTGTTCTTATTTTTCCCCCGCGAAATACTGCTGTGAGTATAAAAAGGGGTAGTCATCAAAATTTGGGGGACTGATCATTTCCAAATAATTTAATATTTATTCAGGAGAAGTAATACACTGACCTCTCTCTTCATGCCGGCGACCTTTGGCTCCTTCCACGTCACGCTAAGGTAGATTTCTGCTGTAAATTGCTGAGTCACTGTGTCGATATCACCCACAGTGATCACGTTACACCGAATCCGTGCAAATACCTACAATAAATAAATAATAATAACATTTGTTATCAATAGTTCATAAATTTCACGAGATCGAATCTGGTGTAGACGTTGGGACTAATTTTTTAAATAAAGGGTAGTGATCAGCTTAAATTGTTTCTTGGTCAAAACTCAACATGGTTGATTCCCCCCCCCCCCACCACTCAGGCGTTCAACCCATGGGTCAACCATACCATGCTCGTTACGAATTCTTAGAGAGAGAGAGAGGGGGTGGGGGCGGGGGTTGATTCATGTACACTCAACCGAGTTCTCTAGATGTATGCCCTACTTTGGCAAAAGGAAGCAAGTGACATACTAATCAAATTTGAGTTTTTAATGTTTCCATATTTCATTTGGGTGCCATCCTTTTGCGGTCCAAATTTCATATCTCAAGGTTTATCCATCTTTGAAATATTTAAGTTAAGACATTAGGAGATTCCATTGACATCAGTGTAAATGATGGACACATTTTGCTCTTTTACAGGAAATGTCACTTTTGTTAATTGCTTCCTTTTGCCAAATATACAGGTACCATGCCTTACATGATTTTGAATTATTTTAATAAAATATGCACACACAAAAAATAAGAATCGGTAAATTATGAGTTCATGTTTATTGAATTAAACGTTTTAAACTTCTTTCACTCATTCCTTGATCATTAGTGTCATCAAATTAAAAATATAATTTTACTGCATCAAAATGATATCAGCAAAAAGTTAAGATCATTGCGAAACCAATCAACATAAGCTTATTTTCGACAGTTGACATTTTGCAAGATGGGACAGGTTCCTTTCCTTCCGACAGCCTTTATCTTGAAGAAAATCCTGATCATTTCAATATTTCTGTCGCTTCTTCTAATTTTGTCACACGGCTGCTCGGACCTGATAGCACTTTCCGTTTGACGCACTTGGCGATACTAGTCTATGCATACAGACCTCATTATTGGTCTTCTAAAAAGACAGTGATGACTGACCTAGCAATATTATGTTTGTGTGATAAAAACATATTATCTACTGAAGTATTTGTGATTTTGTTGTTAATAATCCCAGTTAATGATATTTCTTTTCTATATTAAGGGTTAATACAAGATGATGGGCTTTTAAGATAACTATTTATGTTCCCAACATATTTCAAGTATTAATTTCTTTGTATATGTTATCCTGAAAAAAACATTTGTCATGCATTGTATATTAATGGATATGTGGAAATAAATTCATTTAAATTCAATGTCAAATTAGCAATCTAAATACAAAGGCTCTTCTAAAACAACGCACGATAAGCTCTATCACCATGCCATTACCTTGTAAATTTTTATTTAAAGTACTATCAACTAAAAAAAAAAAAAAAAAATAACATCATGAATATAATCATGTATGTGAGAACTTTTCACGGTATTATACTTCAAATACTTCAAAACAGAAAGACCCCCCCCGCAAAAAAAAAAAAAAAAAAAAAAAAAAAAGTGTTTAGTGGTCAATGATTTAAGAGTAAATATCCTATCCTCCATTGGTGGAAGTTACATGGTTAAGTTCACGGTTATTCTTTCCGACATGATTTAACCACAATCTCCTAATTCTATCATCTTTAATTGGATGTCAGATCTCATTTATCTGCAGATATTCTGTCTTTACCCCAGCAGGTGCTGGAGATTGATTCATAACTATTCCTATACAGTCACCCGTGTGTGATTAATTGAACTCATGGATAGTATATAACAAAATGTTGACCACGTGGGTTTGAACCTTTCCAATCTGCTTGTATAGCCAAATCCTTCAAAAACTTACTGACTTTATTCCCCATTGGAAAGGGTAACCTACTATCTAAGTTTTAAGATATTAATAACAACAGATTGCTCGATGCAAGGCTATCATATTATAAATTAGAATATCAATAAACGATCATTAAACGATGTATTCTCAAATTACCTGATTTATTCACAATTCTCACTGTCTTATTGACAAATTGCTTGGAATATTAGGTATCGATTTCGACATTCTATACTAGTACATTAGCGTTCTTTATTTATTTTTTTAATTTCTATTTTTAAGGGGGTTATTATTGAATATGCTTGTTATGATGTATAGCCTGTGGTATTTCAAAACCCGGAGTACAGATAATACTTGTTGAAACTTTTAACATGGTCACAACTTTACATGATTTAATATGTAAATTCAATAACTAATCTCAATCTACAAACGGACATACATGTAATTCCTTTATATATTTTCCCCTTTGGCCCCCGTTCTCTCTAAAAGACAAACGGCAAACAAGAAAGAATTGTGGGGGCACACACAAACACGGAATAATAATCAAATTATATATAAACATTAATATATAGTACAATCATTTTATATGCAATACGACTGCCATAAATGAACAGCAGGTGAAAAACATCGTCTTAATTCTTTCCTATCAAATAAAATCTTGATATTATCGAAGTATAACAGAGGTTTGTCATAATTGTGGCATTGCGCCATTTTAGATTATACTTTTATTTGAACAAGGACAAAAGATAACATTTTTACAGAGCCAAATTGATCATTATGATATTAATATATCGATTATGATAACCATCAGTAAACTTCGATGGTTATATTTGTAGTGATGTTTATCTTGAAGAAGATCTGAATTTGCAACTCTCTTCAGTCTATCGCAGGGCATGCTTTAATGGTAGAACTTGGAAATTATCCAACTCTTTGATAGGCCTATGTTACACTGAACGAAAACACGTGTTGACTATCATGTCTATTAGATTGTGCATGGTTGAACGTTTCGTCTAGCTCCTTATTCACAAAAATGTACATTTTCATTTAACTAAATTAAAAAATAATTTTTAATCATCCCCACATGGAGATTATGATCATACACATTATGACTGTATTCATGCTTTCTCTTTTGTCACGCCTGACACATGCTGCTAATTTCTTTCGCTTTATGTTCGTTCGAATAATTCCACATACTGTCTCTTCGCTTTGTACATTAAAGTATTAAATGACATATTAATAATGTTGTAAACTGTAAAAACGCTGTTTAAAATATTTTAAACAACTAAAAGTGTTGTTTAAGCCGGTCACTCTACCAACTTCTGTTTAAAATTTTAAACAATGTTCAAATTTTGGGAAATTTTAAAAAGCCACCATTGAAAATCTGGTTTCAATATTAAATTTAAACTTCGGTTGTTTAAAATTTTAACGACATTGTTTAAAATTTTAAACAGAAGTTGCTAGAGATACCGGCTTAAATAACACTTCTAGTTGCTTAAAAATATTTTAAACAGCGTTTTTACAGTGTAATATCATATCAATTCTACTCTATGTAAAATGTAAAGTTAACGTATACCAATGTGCGGCATTATAGCAAGGCGCGTCCATTATCTAAGAGGCCAGACGCAACGAAGTGCATTGGAAATACGGCTGACAAGCGCAGAAATCTATACAGCTGGCTGCAATAATAAATTAGCTCACAAAAACTCGCTTAAGAAGACTTCCCTGCAGCTGGAATGGTATTATCCGTTCGGTTCAGCAATCTACTCGTACGTGGAGATGAATGAAATTGATGAACTTTTATCATGTTGTTAGTCAATAGATTCTCCAGACCTGATGGAGGAAATACACATTTGGGCAAGCTTATAACATTATTGTGATGAAGTTGTAATCAGAATCTTTATTTCACATAGATTGATGTTCCAAACGATTATTGATATAAGTAGTGATCTTTTCACCTCTTGCAAAGACGCCGTCCACATGCGATATGCATGTGATATGCGGAAATATCGACCCATCGAGTAAAGATTTTATTGTGACAATGTTCAAAGTGACAGGACTTTTTCTTAACCAATCGAAATGAATGTACCATCTTTGGAAAGGTGAGAATTCAAGCTTTTAAAAACTGCTTGATCATTAAGCTGTAATATAATTATGCGTTATCCAGGAATATAATTATGTGGCGTATGAGCTATTTTGATGGCAAAATTGGCCATATTGTACAGGAATTTGCTCTTTCTAGGATTTCGAATTGACTCAAGTGACAGAACTTTTTTTTCCCTTTGCAATAAGTTATTCCTATTTTTGAAAAAATCAGACTCTTAGCGTACTTATTCAAGTTGATCATTTCTTTGAAAAGGTAGTTGCTCGCCATAATCAAGAAAACAAAGTTAAAAAAACTGTGCAAAATACAAAATGTCTATGGGGGCGTTTGCTTTGCGTAGAGTGATAGCGCCCTCTTCCTCTTAAGTTTACAACTAGAATTGATATGTTACATCGACCCGACATTTCACCAACTTCTTTTACTGGCATCAGTGTGATATTGACGAGTATCTCTTTTGAAGAGGAATGTGGGTCAGTTTTTTGTGTGTTACAATATGTTAATAAGATAGGAGAATGGTAAATAAATTATATTTATGAAACTTCCCAAGCAGCTGCATGACGGGAAAAAGTGAATATGCTGAATTATATCCCAATAATACACATGGATAAGGAACATCCATACACGTCTATCCCGAATGCTCTAAAAGTTCTCCTCGAAAATGTTGAAATATTGTACAACCTCGTATGAATCATTGAATCTATGGATTATAGTGGAGATCAGAGTGCGTGTTAAAGGATCTGTGAGGATTTCATTAGATTTTATTTAAAATTATAGAGAAAGAGAGAAATATAGAGATAGAGAGAGAGAGAGAGAGGGAGCGAAAGAGAGAGAGAGAGAGAGAGAGAGAGAGAGAGAGAGAGAGAGAGAGAGAGAGGGGAACATCAGGATGAAAGAGAGATCATACTGTTTTGATGAAATATTGAAGATGTAGAATGTTCCTGTACCGGAATTAATTCATCAAGGAACAGTTTTGGGATCGGAATCCAAGTGAATCACCCGTATATTGGTGCACGCCTTGCCTTCTAGTCACAGAAAATTAGGGCTTGTTTTTAGACCCTCTGATATTTCCCTTGCATTCACTATAACAAATGTTTTTATTTCCCCTTTTCTTTATGGTACAATTATTTTATACATCTTTATCTTGTTAATAAATAGTGTATATTGTCAGCCCCATGACAAAAATTAGTTTTTAGTATAATTATGTACAATTTGAATAGCCTTTGAAAGTGTTAAGGCCCGTTTGGCATAGTAGGCCTATATCATGTTTCATGATAATTACATAGCTTATTATACAACGAACATGAAGTTACAAAGATGCATACGGGTGTATTTAGCGAAAAAAAATGACACACCCAGTAAGTGTAAGTAACTAAATTTTTAGGTGTCTTGATCGATTCTAACGTAACATGGAGTAGTCACATTCGTAATATTAACATGTTAGTAGCAAGAGGCACAGGCATTTTTGATAAATTAAAATATTATATCTCTCAAAGATCATTACTTATGCTTTATAACTCATTTATTTTGTCACATATATCTTATTGTAACATAGTATGGGGAAACAGTAACAAAATAAAAATAGATTCATTATTGCGCCTTCAAAAGAAAGCACTTCGCATTTGTTCTCATTCCCATTATCTCGCCCATACCAATCCTTATTTCATAATTTCAAAACATTGAAAATTTACGTATTCACACTTATCAAACTGCTATTTTTATGTACAAAACTTCTAACAATACTATACCAACATCTTTCAAAATATCTTTATTTACAACAGAGACATTCATTCATACCCCACACGACATTCATCTGACTTTCATTTAACAATCCAAGACTATTATTGCTCACAAAACAATACGTCATCATGGTCCTGATGTTTGGAACACATTACCTATTAATATTAAACATGCTGCATCTCTTTTATCCTTCAAAGTTTTGTTAAAGAGGTACCTTTTATCTAAGTATCTGTAAAACTCGCACTTGCACTCGCACTCACACTCACTCACATCACTTTGCCTGTTTCCCTTTCCCTTTATATCTTATTTCTTAGAAATATAAGTGACATCCCTGTTATAATATAGACTCGTTAATTTTAAATGGTTTTCATAAGCCCCTCCCCCTGGCTGCTATTCGGTCAAGCATTTTTGCTTATGATAGCTGGCCCCTGCATTTGAAGTATTAGTATTTGTTTTAAATCTATATGAATTATGTCTATTATCTATTGTTATTATGTTAATGTCACCATTTGTAATCTTATCAATTTTTTATATATTTCATGTATATGTATATCATGATTAATGTGATATGTTTTCGAATCAATAAATGCAGAAACAACCTCGACCTAAAAAAAAAAAGAAAAAAAAAAAAAGTATAGCCTGTATAATTTATATGTAGGTAGATAATATCTATTCTGTGTTAGGAAAAGTGTGAACAGAAGCATAAATAAAAATCACTGCTTGTATTTATTTGAGAGACACCCGTTCATGGCCTTATAAGGACAAATACATTTCTGTTAAAGTTCACCTAGTGCACTGTGCTATTTACAGATCATGCGTCCTTATGACGAACTTCTGCCTGCAAATTTATTCTTTTTTCCATACAGAGCTCAGAATTAAAATGTAAAATTATAATTCCTTTTACATTTTTTTTTCTAAATAGAGCAGTACAAGGGCTAAATAATGACAAAAGAAAGAAATATGAATCTAAGAAGTTTACAATAAACTTCAAGAAAAAAACCTCAAGAATATGACCTTGAGGTTAAAATCCCCTTGGGATACTTAGTGGGTGTATAAAGGAGTTTCATTTCCCTTATCTCAGGTGTCCAATGCTTTCCTGTAACCAACCTCGTCTCTAAATTAAGTCAACAATAGTAGTGAAAATGCTTGTGATATAAATACATTTAAAATGTATAAATCTGATTGCTGATTTGATATAGGCAAAAATCGAATAAGATTTAAAAGGTAATAAAGGGAGATAGTTAAATAAAGAGAGATAAAGAGAGAGAAAGTGGATTTGAAACAGAGAGAAAGAGAGGTAGAAGTGAAAAAGTAAACACGAGGATCAAATAAATTACGTTATTATTACTCAAAGAATATTTGGAATAAAAAATATCCTAATAATGACCCTTGTACTTGTTCTAGGAAATTAATGAAATCAAATGGCAAATCTGTAATAAAAATTTATTAGGATTTGAAATTATCACAAAGACTTCTTTACAATACAATCCAAACATTAATTTAAGATGAAAAAAATATGCTGATTTAATTTTCTTACGTTGAATAGATTGATCAAACAGAATTATTAAGGTCACTAATAAGTAATGAAAGTGAAGAGTATAACAAGAGGATTTAAGTGAAGATTCTATAATGAAACAGTTATCTGCACGTTTAAATGCGGTGTATTACTGTGGTTTAAGCAACCAGGGTAAACAGGAACAAGCTATAATACAAACCATCCGCCCTATCCACTTCAGCCCCAAGGACATCAGGGGGCAAATCTTCACCCATCAACTAACCACAATATCCTATAGCGCGCTCTTCAACATGTTCAAACGCTGCTTCGTGCAGCATTAAAGTAAAATTATTGTTCTGGTCATGACATTGAAATGTGGGAGACACTGTCTAAAAGTGAATTGGAAAAGTTGATAATAGTTCACCTAGGCATTAGTTTGTTTGTGCTGTGAAGTTTTGGAATCGCCAAAATGATAAGAAATTAACCAAAGTCAGCTTTGAGTACGTCATATGCACCTAAACAGAAATGCATGTATTGGGCAACACAAAATGTTTAGGGACCCAAACATATTAGCTGTTTTGGTATATATTTTGGGTCATATTATGAATATACTAGGGAAATTGAAAAGCACTCTTTTATTGTGGAGCTTTTTTTTAATCATAATTTTCTTCCCAAATAGCATGAAAATAACAGGAAAGCTCACAATATTTTTCTTCATCTTACCCACAGCTTCCTACTACCCTTTAACAACGCGTTTGAAACATTGCTCAACCACACACAATACTGAATGTGATACTCCATGAGGGAGAATTCGCAGAAAGGCAACCATTTGAGCTGAGGCATGGATATTTTGTTTACATGCTATACGAAAACATTTTCTTTTTAATTATACTAGTAATTAATATGATAACATGTCAACAGCACGATCTGGAGTAGATGTTAAAGAAGTATATTGCACACGTGACTCAACAAAACAATTTTCTTAAGGTCTGCAAAATTTCATTTCATTGTTCCTTTTTTACTGAAACACATTATTTCAATGTCTTATAAACATTACGAGTGCAATTGGCTATTGTTACTATTGAATTTCCCCTGATCACTGAACCAAACAGATCTTCAATGGCCATAAAAGCTTCCGCACCCAATTACTATATTAAGAACCGTCCTTGAACGGATACTACGTTCTGTGAGATGCAATTGACCCTGGACGGGAATCCAACCCCTAATCGATATGGACAACGAGAACTGAGATCAGCGGTCTCATCCTTCCACCCAGGATTGTCTGGTCCTAATTACTGGTCCTGTGGTTTCCTTAATTAGACCTAGAACCAGTTGGGTATCCCGTATAAGACACTGGGTGACCTCACCAGTCGACCTGAGTCATTAAATATAAAGAACATTCCAAGCAGCGTACTTGGTCTAACTGTATCCAATATTTCATTAGTCACGAATATGACCTCTCCTATTCTCTACGATGTCTAAGGAGTTAAGTGTCTCCTGCAACATGGGTTAAATGAAAGAGTACACAAGCTTTATCGTCAGCATGTTCAATACTGCTTCCTATACACTTATCTTTTGGATAGTGTGGTGTAGTTTTCTAAATAATGAAATAACGGATATTATCAATTAACGCTTTTGTTTGTATTGCACTGTTGCTCATGAAGGTTGGAGATGTTTTGGGGCTCTTTTTTTTTTGCCCCGGCTTTAACCCCTTGAATGTGTAACATTTTGCTCCGGCTTTAACCCATTGAATATGTTTGTCTCCGCTTTCATTTTTCAGGACCCTGGCTATTATCTTAGACGTTCCCAAACCCTTCCGGGGATTTTTTGAAATGTTTTAACCTTCATAATGCCCATTTTTGCAAGTTTTCTCATTTTGGAGCCCCCTTTTCTAGCATGTCTAAGAGAAGGGTCAAAGTTTATTTTGATTTGGGTTCAAAATTGATTTTGTTCATGTTTATATAATGGAAAATGAAAATATATAACCTTCATGACCAACGGTGTAATATGTCTGTCATTATTTTAATCAATTTCAATCAATATTCTAAATACTAATTGGCTGAATTTAATATTGTAATTGTTTCAATTGATGATAGCATGACTCCAGTAGAATTAATAATAATAATTAATTAATGACTCCAGTAGAATTAATAATGATAATAAATTATATTTAAAAAAAAAAAAAAATGCAGATTTTAGCAAAAATTCTTGTAATCCTTTTTGAATTATATTCCCGTTTATCTCCAAGATCTCCCCTCTCTCTTTTTTTTTTTTTTTTTTTTTTCCCTATTACCTAACTTCGTATTAAAACCCAGCTCTAATTACAGGCGTCGCCTTTCCCCCAGCTAGGATATGGCGCTTTCCCGCACTTCCCATCTTTTGGCGGGAAAACTTTGCAGTGGGTGATAGATCCCCTGACTTCGGCATCCTCTCTGCAAAGTTCGGGAGCGAAGCTGAAGATTTGAAGGGTTTAGGCCGAGGACGTGAGTCAATGGTGATAATATCATTTTTGAGGAAGATTGTCGCCCAACTTGAAAGGTAGTAGTTTTTAGGATCGAGGTCTGCACATGCCCAGGGGTAAGTGAAGGGTATAGATATTGGAAGGTGGAGCCCCTTGATGATGGCTTATCATAACAACTTTAACATCATTTCATTATAAATGAAATTACGCTTATCTTAATTTCACATCACGATTTGAACTACAAAATGAACGAAATGTGAAATAAAAATCATCTTATAGCATTTTGAAGTCAATTTATTAATTATAGAGCTAGTACTCGACTTAGATCTTATCAATATAAACCAAAGCTCTCTTCACAAATTTCTTGGCTAGCTCCCAGGTCTGTTTTTGTTTTCATTTTTCTTCTCTCCCTTTTATTTGGCTACTATACCACTTTTTACTACTCCCCCTCCTTCCCCTTTTCCTACCACTTCTGCAAGCTGCTACAACTGCTGCTACTACTACTGCTAGAGTACTACTACTACTACCACTAATACTACTACTACTAACACTATTATTTCGACAAATATACATCTAATACTATCAATACTTTTCCTGATACTACTAATATTATCATTGTTATTATTATTACTATTATTATTTTTTATTATTGTTATCATTATAATTATCATTACTGTCATCATCATCATCATTACTAGAACCACTACTATACTACTTAATTTACTCTCTTAAACTGAGGTTAAAATTTTGTTGTACAAAGTCGCCAACACTGCGACTCCTTCTATTACTAACAACAACAACTACTACTACTTTTACTACTACTACTACCACTACTACTACTACTATTACTATTACTACTACTACTACTACTACTAATACTACTGTTAGGCCTACTATTACCATTCTACTACTACTACCGTTGCTTCTATTTTTACTCTCTTAAGACAGGTTAAAATTTAGCTGCACAAATTCGCCGCTTACAAAAGTTGGGTGATCTATATCAAGCAACCTTGTGTTAAACACAAGTTTATTGTCCACGAGTTGCCAAACACCACTCACGTGTCAAATTTTACTCAACAAACATGCATATTAAACTTTTCAAACATTACTGTACAAGATTTGGGAAACCCTACTCCTAGCAGAAGCCCCTTTTCACATACCCATTAAAACTAAACAAAATTTGTTTTATTACGCTACCTTTTGTTTGTCATCTCTCGGGGCGTAAAACTCCTCCGAATCTCCTGGTCGCCCATTCACTTCAATCTGTTTGAGTGTTCCCTGGATTTGACCCATGCTTTGCAGCATGTTATCCAACTTCTCTGCACTTTGATCACCTGACATCTTGAAAGTTCGCCACACCCTGAAGAGCTCGTGACAAGCTAGACCACTATCACCGGTCGATTTGAGGGCAGAAGTAGAGAGCATGCGAGGTGGTAAGCGAAGTCGTGCACGACCGCCGATGTTGGTGCGAAGAACGAACGGCTGAGGGAGGCTGTTTCGTCGTGAATCAATCTGCCTTCTAGGGGAGACAGAGTACAAGTCCATGAACGCGGAAACACACACCCCGCTCTGCCAATGAATGACAAACTAGGCGAGCCTTACATAACGAGAAAGAAGGAAAGAAGATATCCTTGAAAATTCGCCTCTTCCCTTTCCTTTTCTTCTAAGCCCTTAATTTACGAAAACTCTCGCGGCTGCGTTCAGATGTATAGCCAAACTTGAGTTGTGCCAACGTTCAACAATTTGCTAACATCGCTGGGCCTTGTTTTGAAGGAGGAGGAGCTTGCGTCATGTCTCTACCCTGTGCGAACGGGTTGACGGAGATCAGCTAATTGGCAAGATCCGTTAAAGAGCTAGGGGTAAAGGGAAGGGGTGCGGAAAAGGGAACGGGACGTGATGTCACAGAACAGCTTGCCAGGGACGCGCTGTGTGATGGAGAGATGGTAGTGGGGCGAATTGGTGATTTGATTAGATTTGATTACCTGCATATCACCAGATTCATGCCAATTATTCTCACACCATCTAAAGATAATTATTTTCATTAAAGAAATTACGGTTTAGTCATAATCGTTTTTTTTTTAAAGAAAAAAAGTTGGCAAGTAAAACCGGGTCAGAAATGGCACCAATCATCGACAGTCACTTCCCAAGACCAACAATTCTAGATTTATGTCAGTTGACACTTCCGTTGCAACTTTTACCTGGTTTCTTTGTTTTTAAGTCAATAGATTATCTATACATAATTTCAGATAAAGAAAAAACTATATATGTTTACATCTTGGCACAAAATAGTGGTATTAGTGGTATTATTATTATTATTATTTTTATTTCTTATTTATTTATTTATTTATTTATTTATTTATTTTTTTTTATTATTATTATTATTATTATTTTTATTTTTTATTTTATTTATTTATTTATTTATTTTTTTTTTTATTTATTATTATTATTATTATTATTATTATATATATATATTTTTTTTTTTTTGGGGGGGGGGTGAAATAGGGATTATTATTTCAATAAGGTACCTTCCAATGCATTGATGACAGAATTAAGTATAGGAAAAATAATGGTAATAACTGTGATATTGTTTTTCATTATCATTATTCCTGATGTTACAATGATTTGAACAAGAGGGAAACTAACCCAAATTATGCAATATACAGTCATGGTCACGACAGTGGTGGCCAAAATTATTAGAACACCTGAACCTACACAAAGTCTATGGGATTATCGATGCCCTAGTTCATTTGCCGAAATCAGATTTAAAGATATCTTTTGTGTGCCATGAGCTTTCATGGCTTTTTAGCATAGGGCCTTACGTATACGTAGACTCCAAATTTATATAGTTTCGACCATCTGGTAATGCGCAGCATTAAAAACAGTTGCGCTATGCGCTTTTGGTTTCCCCGTAGACTTGTGTATTAAACAGTCATGTAGTCCAAATGCAAAAAAGTAAAATGCCAATTACATATGCCGATTGCTCAATAAATATTTGAGGTAGAAGTATGAAACTTAGCAGGCTTATTTATTCTAATATACCTCAAATACATGCTAAGTTTCAGAAAATGTGGTCAAATGGGGAGGGTGGATTCGCCCCCACCCTTGGTGGTGAGATGACCAAAATACCATGGTTAGGGTTAATACTATTTTTTCATTTAATGAAGACAATCCTTGTGAATATTTTTTTTTTAAAGGAAATTTCTTTAGCAATTCAAATACATGTTATGTTGAAATAATAGGGTCATTGGAACGGGGGACTTAAATAGGGGCACTGAATTAACAATTTGGGGCCCTTCAAAAATAATTTTAAAATCCCCATAAGTTGTAACTACTTTACCCTGTGTTTTCCTTTCAGAATATATATACTTTTGTAGGAAGAGGCTTAAAATGTTTAACGTTGTGACACTTTGATAATGAAATTGGCAAGATTTTTTTAAAATTTTTCAATCGGTGGTGTAACATAAAAAGGGCGACTTGGGGGTGAGTTCCAAACGCATGGCTTTGTTATTTATATTTTTAAAGCATATAATGATGATATTCGGAGACATTCCAACCATTTTATACACTGTAAAAAAATATTTGTATTTCTACAGCAAATCTGCTGTCAGCAGAGTCGCCATAAAAAATGTAATTCAAAAAACAGTTTTGTTGTAAATTTCTCCTCTAAGAATTTATGAAAGAGAAGGGGGAAAATCATTAGATTTCTATAGCGTACATATTTGGTTAAAACGGAAAAAATGTGTTATTACCGATGTATATTTTGTATTTCTCATGTAATTATTTGCAGGAGAAATTTACAACAAAACTGTTTTTTAAATTACATTTTTTTTATGGCGACTCTGCTGACAGCAGATTTGCTGTAAAAATACAAATATTTTTTACAGTGTATCTATAATGATCCATCTGTCTTAATTCTAGAATGGGAATTAAAGCTGTCATTTCTTAGTGGTATTACGAAATGCAATGATTCACTTTCTGCCAGATTCATGACATTTCATTCTTGTTCTATATCAACGATGGAGTTTCAGAAAGAAAAACAAACAGTATTAACCTCCTATAAAAGTAGGGCACACGTTAAACACGACCCCGCGATTTGTTTTGAACCCTGGCCTGACAGCTAATTTCAAAATCTTTAAGATGACGCACTCGACTAATAGCCGCCCTGTTATCTATCTCCTATTCGTGTGTCACATATAGGGCCGAATTTCCCCCTCTCCATTTCTCCGGATTTACCCCCTATTCCAATTTGACATTTCGTTGAGGTAGTCCAGTAGTCTGTACCGTCAGACCTATTTTACAAAATAAGGCTCGATACAGGACTATTATTATTATGTTATACCTAATTTGAGAAAGGCAAAAGAGAGAGAGAAGGAAAGTGACAGGCACGAGAGTACAAAGCGAAAGAGATGGGAAGGACTAAAAGAAAATTAAAATGGCGTTTTTTTAAATGAGGAGAAATGAGAAAGACATAATTGAACGAACAAAAAAAACACGCATGGTCGTTTAGATCTAAATATAACTCCATTGACATTTAAATCTTGGCTCCTTATTGCAAAGAATTGTAATCAAAATGCAGAATGGCATTGGCCTATAAAGATCATGGTTGAATATGCTTTTTGTTCCAAAGAATGACCAGTAAACAATTAGACTCATTCTTCCATGTTTGCAATTATTGATAGTAAATCTTGGTGTTGCGGGCTATTATAATTAAAACAAAATATACTGTGTTTATTTGAATCGGCGCATATAATAATTTTATCAAAAACATTAGGAAATGCATTTCTTCATCAGGACAGAAAACATAGTCATATGGAATTCGACTTCATTTTGTCGAACTGCGATAATTTGAGCTTAGTAAGTAATCACACACAAAGTTTTGATAATCTACCTTAGAATGATAAATTTATTGTTTCAATAATAAAAAATACAGCAATAAAAGAATAGTGAGGTTTCCCTTTTCCGTTAAAGAACACTTAACGAGTTCAGGATCCACATGGTGCTTGCAGATAGTTCACTACCACACGTATAGGAGCGTGTCCAATAATTCCCATGGGAAATTGACCTATTTCTAGAAAGGAAATTATCAACAAGTGAAAAATAAGTTCAAGATTGCCAAATTAGTACGTTGAAGGTCAGAATTTATTGACACACCTTTGAATTTTTAACAGCTTCACTTTCCTCAGTTGTTATTATTTAAATTTTTCATTATTTGAGCGGATTTGTGTATTGGTCACACCCACAGAAGTATTAACACAATCTATAAATTTCGCCAAGTGGGCTGAGGACTAAAGCTAAATTTGTAGCTTATGATTTTAAAATGAAATTTTTCACATATTCTTTATACACTGATTTTAGTGAATATCATACACTGTAAAAAAAATATTTGTATTTTTACAGCAAATCTGCTGTCAGCAGAGTCGCCATAAAAAATGTAATTAAAAAAACAGTTTTGTTGTAAGTTTCTCCTGCAAATAATTACGTGAGAAATACAAAATATACATCAGGAGTAACACATTTTTTCCGTTTTAACCAAATACATATGCTATAAAACTCTAATGATATATTTTCCCGTCTCTTTCATAAATTCTTAAGGGAGAAATTTACAACAAAATTGTTTTTTAAATTACATTTTTGTATGGCGACTCTGCTGACATCACTTTGCTGTATTTTTTTCTGTTTTTTTTTTTTTTTTACAGTGTAGTGCACTTTGGTCGAAGGCGGATTTTGAAAACAACATGGCTGCAGGGTCCTATTAGATGCTGGGACTAAACTGTCAAACTCGTGAATTTAAAAGTTGTTTCGATGAGATAAAGAATACATAATGTTTGGAAGCCGGATGGGCAGACAGAGAGAGATGAGAGAGACCGAAAATAAAACAAAAACAAACAAAAATATATAAAGATAAAGATAAAGATACAGAGGGGGTGGGGGTAAAATAATGAATTGATTAACGTTTCATTGGAAGGGCAGCTTAGTAGGCGTAACCACTTAGACAAAAATATATAATTATTTTTAACGGTACTTTCACATAAAAAAGTTATATGATATCGATTCAGATTTATATTAACCATAATCAATACAGACAACAAAAAAAAAATCGATGATCATTTATTTATAAGATATCGGGTATTTTAATGATCAACCTCTTCATACGGAATATTCATACAATCTTGATATTTTAGAATAATGTTGGGCAAGATTTAAAGTCTTAAATTATATGTCAAGATCAACAGGAATCCGAAGCAAATTCATTCCAATCTCGCCAGTATTGCAAGCAAAAACAATTATTTTTGTGCCTTGTTTAACATATTCTGGTGTCCTCTTCCTTAGCGCCGAATAAAATAATACAGAAAAGTACCTGTAAAAAAGTTGAATAAACGTTTGCACTAAACTTTCGGAATATTAGTATTCATATCACGATCCTCATCTCAAGAATGTTTATAAACTATTAAAGACCTACTCATGTGCAAACTAAACTTTACGAAAGATAGATGCAAACTTGCGGTATTTTCTGTTTTATTCATATGATAGTTTTTTTTTTTTAAACAAAACAAAAACAAAACCCGAGTTAAAAAGTTCACACTTGACGGAATGAATTTTAAAATAAGTAAATTTAAAGTGAAATTCGAGAGATTTTGGAGTGAAAATTTTAATTTTCATACATTTTCAAGTGAACAAAGGGATCATTCGAAGATCTTTGAGTGATCCCTGAGGTCATTCCAAAATGAGTGAAAATACAAATTTTCAATCCAAATTCACTCGAAATTCGCTCTATTCTGATGTTCACTCCTTAAAGAGTGAACATTTTACTCTTATTTTTAAGAGAGTAGATATCAAACTACAAAACAATATCGAAGATAATGATTTATATTACTGCAGGGTAAATGTATACGCAAGAGGTATTACATACATTGATAAACGTTTTTTTTTTAATTTTTATATATCATCCGGAGCTTCGCAAGCTGTGAAGTAAAAGTTTAAATCATTACTATATTCTTATAGTACACATAATTAACAATATTCTTTAAACGTCAAAAACAAATATATACAAACATAAAGGTCTGATTGGTAATCATTAAAATTGAAAATATAAAATGTATTTTTTAAAACATAATAGCATATTATAAGTTGGCGTGCAATAGTTGTTAGCTGAATAATCGATTTTAAATTTATACATCTCTTATATCAAAGGCGATGCACGATTCAATTTATTTTGTAACTAACTCGTATTATGTCAATCAAGAATACGATTGTATATACTTTACAAAAAAATCTGAATAGATTTTACTTAGTACTTCCAATGCCCTGAACGCAGTTATTGATTAGTTTGGTCAGTTTTGTTGATAAAATAGCGTACTACTTAGTGTCTATCGAAATGAATTTCATAATGTAGATATGTTCTTCTAAACACGTGAAAATAAAAGGAAAATTTTATGTTAACTTAGGCGCCTTCTCCATTCAAAAGGCGTGAGTTTCCCTCGGGTTCCTCTTCCAGCCGGGAAACATCCGACTTTCAGGTTTTAACATGTTTAAGCCGTATTGAGATTTCTGGATTCTATTCAAAACCCGACAAATCGGCTTTTGGACCAAAGGATGCGGGAAACTGACACCTTTTGAATGGAGAAGGCGCCTTAAGCTTGCTACCACTTACTCCATGACGGTATAGAAAGAAGTCATACACCTATAGCGCTAAATAAAAGATACAGGACTCACAAAAATAATCTCATAATATCGACTGAGTTACAATCTGCAACCATTCTATACTAAGAGTTAACACTAAGCATTGCATCATCAAACGAGTCTGCCCTTCCATCACGACTACTCTCATCATTAAAAAGCTGCTCTGGTGCGACCTCCAGACCGGCCACCGATCGGAAGTACGCCACCATTCTCTTCTGACGTCGTAATGTGACGACGAGTCCCGCGACGACTACGATGAAGACTACGGCGCCCACTGATATGCCAACGATAGCTCCTACACCAAGGCCACCACCTGATTACAGACAGAGAATATAGTTCACGAGATCACGGGTAACTTTGGAAATCACTACCCCAGCAAATTAATAACCAGTAGCCAATCTTTTTTTTTCTTCTGTAAACATTTAAAAATACTTGTTATCAATACATAATGAGTCACATAAAGACTATTTCTTGGAAATTTTGTGAACATGTACTGTATGATAATATTTTTTTAATTTCTTGTTTGTCATATTCTTGTATCAAAGATATTTCCAATGTCATTCTATCGAACAATATTTAGGCTTTCCAACAGAAGTTACATGATAATTATGTAACTTCTCGTGTCTTGCCTTCTTACGGGATTATATTGTAATAACTGTCATGTACTATATACATTTAACTGTATTCCTGTTTTGTATCAAGAGATCTTATTTAAATAAATGTATCATTGAAATGAATTGAAAAAGTTATTTCATCTCTTTTCATCTCTTACCAGTTGGTTATTATTGTATTTAATTTGTATAATGATTTATTCATTTTTTTTCTTTGATATAGGGTGGGCATTTCACTAATGAGTGTTGCACGTCTTAGGGGCCTCATTGATAAAATATCCATATATCAATATAGCAGGCATGAAAATGGAATAAAACAAAAAGAAATTTAAAATGATATGTTTTTTTCTTCAATCCTCTCATTAAAGCCATTTTTTAATCAGTTATTACAATAATTTTTCTTTCGAAACCAAATCTTTGTTGACAAAAAAATAAAATAAATAAATAGAAATAAATAACCCGAATGAACATAGCCGGTATATTTTCAAAGAATAAATCGTGGAATATCCCATTTTGAGCCATACAAAATAAATATATTTATATGCTTACCTAACGGCTCTGGCTCAGTCTCTTGTGTAGTTCGGTAAACGGGACCTCCTGTACGGGGGTGAATCATGTATTAATATATATCTAAGGGGTATATGACAAAGGTAACAGCAACAAACGATGATTATGAAAAGAGGATTTCATGAGCTTCTAACACTTATATGAGACACTAAATGTTTTAGGACAATGTCTAAATATCTATAACATTGAATGTTATGACAAAGGGAGCTTTTGAATTAGTAGCCTACAGTTGACATGATTGAAAAACCTTTTCGATACAAGGAGCTAAGCCTTATAGTAGAGTCAACGCTTTACTGTGTTTAGAGGCCATGGTAGCAATATGAATTATGGGTCAATGAAATCAAATTATTTATAATTATGGACATTTTTTTTAAATAAACAATTCATGTTCTTTTTATTTGACGAACCAATGTTTCAACAATTTAAATAATACATGCTTTGATACCTGTGCTGTATTTGCAAACGAAGGGTAATTTTGTGAGGCAGTAGAGATCGTTCCATGCTCCAATGTGCCCTCCACTGGTATACATCTCTGTGCATTCCTCATCTTGCTGGTCCCCATCGGTACCACTAGGTTCTCCAGGGGCCCATGAGAGGTACTCGAGTGGGCTTTCATCCTCCCAACTAAACCCTACATGAGGGAAGAGAGAGATGGACGGAGTGAGAGAAAGAGAAAGAAAGAAAGAGAGAGAGAGAGAGACACACACACCCAAATAATTAGGATTTATACAGAATAATGATGGCTTAATTCGTAAATGCGGTCCCACTGGCGTTTAGGAAGATTTGCGTATAAATTGCGGGGAAAAAATTGTTTATATTCTTTAAACATCCGCAACATTCTTGAAACATGCTTGTTTTTGTTGGCCGACATCGGCACAAGTCCGCAAAGGCACGTTTTTCCGTTCCCGTGATTTTTGAGCAGCTCAAAAATCCTGGGAACGGAAGCATCCGCCACACATACGCAATTCATCCGCAATACATACTTAATCTATGCGCTGAATATAAAGGCGCGGTCCCACTGGCTTTGTAGGATGATTTGCGTGTGAATTACGGATTGTTTGTTTTTTGTTCTTTTTGCGGACGAACGAAATTTGTATACGCAACTCATGCGCAATTAATCCTCCCGCCAGTGGGACCGGGCCTGAAGATGTTACCTGCTGATATCCGCAACTGACGGGGGTATCGCGACTTGGCGGAGGAGTGGGACAGTGTGTAAAACGAATATACAGCGTGCTTATCACGTTTACATCCCGAACTAAAATAACCTGTAGCGAATGCATACTGACTTGCCGTGAATAGTGCGTTTGCATTACGTCTGCTTTGTATCTGATCTGCGAATAATCCGCAACCGTATTCGCTTTTATTCGTGAAATATCCGTTTTTATCCCTCATACTATCGCTATGCATTCGTAATTCATATGTGGAAATTTGTCATTTTTTGTCAATTTCGTTGCGAACGAACGAAATTTGCATACGCAACTCATGCGCAATTAATCCAGTGGGACCGGGTCTTTGGAGCACCCGTTGACAGCTAAAGACGCGGTCCCACTTGCTTTTTAGGATGATTTGCGTATGAATTGCGGATTGTTTTTGTTTTTGTTTTTTTTTGTTGCGGATGAACGAAATTTGTATACGCAACTCATGCGCAATTAATCCTCCCGTCAGTGGGACCGGGCCTTTACCTTGTGTAGCAGGTCGTGAGTTCGATTCCCGGCCGAGTCATACAAAAGATTTTAAAAAATGGTACCTAACAGTTGCCTCGTAGCAAGGCATTTGGC
This sequence comes from Paracentrotus lividus, assembly GCA_940671915.1. Lineage (NCBI taxonomy): Eukaryota > Metazoa > Echinodermata > Echinoidea > Camarodonta > Echinidae > Paracentrotus > Paracentrotus lividus. Next base: position 47,990,684 of record CALNVZ010002100.1, on the reverse strand, counting down.
TTCTTGGGGTAATAATACAGTGATCACAACTGAAATGGTTACTCTTGGTAAATTCAACAATATAATTAGCATTATAATCATTATTTTTATATCATTTTAAAATTGCGGTCTTTTTGTGCTGAAAAGCTTCTTTTTCTTTCTTTTTTCTGAGGATAAGAAAGTTTTAGAAGAAATACAATTTTTTTTTTAAAGCTACCAATCTACTAGTATAACATCGACTTGATTTTATTTGTGAATCCTTCTTACCAATGTTATTAATGTTGTTCAATCCAATCCATATAGCATAGATACCACCAGGGGCAAGGGAGGCAACAAACGCCTGTTCTCTGGAATTATGGATGCTGACGAGGCTCGCACGGTCCTCCTTGCACACGTAGAGGGCAGCAGCCCAAGGCACCAAGAATTCATCGTCGAGGTAGGCTTTGTAACAGGCACTTCCATAGACGTTCCATTCAGGACCGGGACAATCTTCCGGTGAAATGGATGGCTGCACCGGTGGGGTATCTAGATATAAGCAAAAGAAGAGTTTAAGGATCAACTGGTGAAGGGGGTGGGGGGGGGGGGTCCTACCAAAATGGTCCAGTTTCCATGAATTACATCTTTATTGGATTAAGAACAATCGTCCTATTTGCAATCATCCTGACACAGATTGAACCATCAACATTTACCTCTACGTGGATTGCGTTGGATCACCTCTGGATTGCGCCTGTTATTCAGCTAACAAGTGAATGTTACAAAACTGACACGGATCGGACCCTGGATTTCACATCTTTTGGATGGTGACGTTAAAGGTTGGTCCCAGACGCAAGTAATCATGTTTGATTGGTACACGTCTGTCAAAGCCCCACCCCCATGTGCATGTGAAAACAACTAAATGTGTGTGAAAAAAATCTAAATGCAATAATTCATAGATTTCAATTTCACGGATTCACAATGTGTATCGTAATTGGGGGTGGTTTCTAAATAGGTTACTATTAAAATTGTAATTCACGATGTTTCCTATAGTGACACACAGCAATATATCGGTACTCTATGCAGTCATAATGGAGCAGCCCTTTTTTAATTAAAATAAAAATGTGGAGATCTCTTTTAGATACCGTGAGAATACTTGCAAACGGCGCCATAACTGCTTCCACACGGTACATCATCCCACGTTCCAGTGCCAAGAACATCTAGATTAACCACCACACACTTTTCATCATCCCCACCAGAAGGCTGTCCCGAGGCCCATCGGGTGTACAGCACGGGCCATGTGTCATCCCAACTGTACGTGTTATTAGCCTGGAAGAAACAAGACACAGTGCTTCAACTAAAGAGAGAAGGGATTGATGAATGTATCATCATGACTATTCATAATTGACTTGGCATACCATATATCGATATATAAAATGGGTGGTATGAGAGAAGGCTTCTGATTGGTCAATTGCCCTATTTTGCAATGCCGTAATTCGGTATAGTGCACCGCGTGCACTATACCGGCAATTTCTGCACTGCCTTGTTGCGCAAGTAAAAAAAATGGTGCGCACAACAATAGATACGCGGAGCAACAATATACGTCACAATAGCTTAATTAGCACCAAAAGTTTGGCAAACATATTGGCAAAGATAAAACCAGATTAGGCAAGGTCAAATATCTAGGGGTCTATTTACTATAATAAATACTGCATGCATCTATTAATGCAACATTACTGACTATGTGAACTCCAAATACTAAATAGAGCTACTAAATAGAACTAAATACTTCCAGAGCTGAAGAGAGGATTCATCATAGACTAGTTCACGCGTTACATTTAACTTTCAAGGTTTAAAAACTCTCCTGTTTTTACGTGTTAAGGGATTTTCAAGTCTTCTTGGAGAGAGGATTCATCATATAAATAGTAAGGTAAGTTCAGATATACTTTGATACAATTTTCTGTTCCCATCTAATATAACATATAGCACATGCTTATTGTCGTTCAATATACAATATCATTCGTGTCCATAAATTTCAAATTTATGGACACTCATATTATGGTATATTGCACTCGCTAGCATGCACTATTTGTATATTAGTGAATCCTGCAGGAAAAGAATGAAAAAGAGATGACAAACATGGTCTTTGTCGACAGATGTAAGAAGTAAAAGGAAATGAGAAAACTTTTTTGCTATTTGTAAATTTTTTAAAGAGCCATAATCCCTTTTGAAAATTAAGGTTGAAATGTTATTGGCTTCAGGATAATATATTTTTTAACAATATATTTCAAGTCACCCACAATATTACATTCAAAACTATCAATGTTCAATATTCAAAATCTATAAAACGCATCTGCTGTGATGCCATCTTTCTACTCACATAAGTCAACCCAATGTACATAGGTGAGTCGATTCCAGCTTCTCTCATCATAAGACTGATTTCGTTGTCCTCATAAATGGAGTTTATGGATGCAAGGGTAGAACCCAATCCGTCAGATTCACACAATCTGAAATGAATAATTCAGTTTGATATGAATTCATAAATTTTGTAATTAAGGAGATGCTAATTATAGAAGGGTGCATGAAATTTTTTTTTTTTAAGTGTCTGTTCAGAGAAATATAATTCACAGCTGAGGATTTACACAACGACCCTCTCCCTTACAGAACGAGTTTGCACTTCATTATTATTTTCCAACAGGATGTTGTCCATATTACAACAATCTTCTTTGAAAATATTACAACAGAGTATTATGATTTAAATACAATTTTAAATTCTGTAAATTTTAAAAGAAATAAAACGCATTTTTTCGCTTTTTTTCTCTTGTAGAGGAGCTCTACAAGAGAAGAGATTTTAAGAATATTACTTTGCATTATGAACGTCTATTGTAGATTTAAGAAAACTTATCGGCATTTAAAATGAAATTAAAAAAAGGGAATAATAAGAATTTTTTAACGCTTAACCACTTGGCTGCAGACCACGTAATATTACATGCTCATGCTATTGTCTAAGCTTTGTCTGTTTGAAGCTCCAGCGCCACGCTGGTCATACCCGTACTGTGCAATTAGCACCATGCAGCAGTCAAGTGGTTAAACGTTTTTTTAAAAACGTACGTCTTAGCTTGGTCCCTCGTGTATGATCCGTTGTAGAGTTTGTAGCAAGCGTTAGCATAGTGACGATAGGAACCACACAGTGAAAGAGTCGGTGCAACAGGGGTTCCCTGTGGATCTACATGGAATTTTAGAAAATCCAGATACATAAAACGCTTTAAGTCGGCAACTTATATTCATTTGTCCTATGGACTGTTGTTCCACTAAAAACTCCAAGTTTAGTCTTGAAATGAAAAGGGATAGTGATGAATGGTAAGTTTTTGAATTATATGACTTCCTGTTTTAAAATAAACAAGGTCCAAATAAATAGTCGATAGCACCTTATATAACTTTAATTTGTTGCTTATTTAAAGTAAAATATATGTGGAAAGTAGACATAGAGAGACAAGATGAGTAATGCTGGTGAGAGGCGATGAAGGCTGCCTTCTTATCTGGTATACAGTCCTTTCCAGGACTCAACCAAGAAAAGACGATTTCTACTTCCTACTTCTCCATTTCCACCTTGTGCAGCGATCACAAACTCTTCACCCTCTCCCCTTTCTCTCTATCTCTTTACATATTACTTACACTATTTTCATGTGTTTTACCACGCGTTCTCAATATCCAGTTCACAATAATGACTGAACAGACGAATATTTCGTTTACCTCTAGGTATCTGGCAAAGTGCTCTGTATCTCTGGCTACATTCAGCATCATTCCATGTCCCTGGATTTCTACCACTGTTAGATCCAAACATATTGATACAATCCTCCTGCATGATTGGGCAAGATAGATGGTGATGATTAATATGATGATATAGTACATTACATTATAGTGTGCTGTTTGAAAGCTAGTCATCACAACTTTAATGGGCTTTACAAACATCATCACTTAGGCGCCTTCTCCAAACAAAGTGCGTCAGCTTCCCGCGTCTTTTGTACCAAAAGACGATTTATCGGCTTTTGAATAGAATCCCGAAATCTTAATACGGCTGAAACACGTTAAAAGCAGAAAGCCGATTGTTTCTCGCGTTGGACCAGGAAGCTGCGGGAAACTGACGCACTTTGTTTGGAGAAGGCGCCTTAGTAACTTTATAAAAATCTCTCGCAATCCGAAACCCCAGGCGAGGACCGGGGGCGGGGGGGGGGGGGGTGCGGGCGGCCCCGTAAGATTGCAAAAACAGCATACCTTTTTTTTTTTTTACATAGACCTTTCGAGCGCACCCCGCGTGAAGACAAAACTTGACGTACCTTTTTGGTTGTCCAACATAACGGGAAAAAAAATTTAAGGTACCTTTTCAACCCCCGTCAAAGTCCGTCTCTGGATCCGTGCCTGCGATACCCCTCCTACCCCTAAAGCGCTTTTACTTTGAGTCTTCTATTTGTATATCAAGAGCAACATCTAAACTGAAATCTTGGTCTCCTAGTTGGTGAAGTATACTGGAAAGCATTGCAATATTGACTTTAAGAGTGGTGGATTTAGGCAAGGGCGCAGGGGACGAGCACTCCCTATAATGTGAAAATCACAGATTGACAGTACACGTAAATATGAGAAAATTTTAAGCTGCGCCCCCTCCCTATCGGACATGTCGCCTCAATAGTATACAAAAAATACATACATTATCATTATAATCGTTGGGTTCATTGGTGTCCCAGTTGGTAAAGTATACTGGTGTTCCATCAGCCCAGCTGAAGAGACCTTCACTGTTACGATCATTCAGGCCGATCCACACGGTATCAGGAACATTCTCCAGCAGTGTCACGATATAAGCTGTATACATTGAGGTGCGAATGAGAAATAGGATATGTGAGCTGTAAGGACTACCTTTCTTGAAATTTTGAGAGCTCGGTTCAAGGGGGAGCTTTATGATTAATTATCATCTATTTTATTCTGTATGAGCTGCATGTAAGAGGTTTGATTAGAATGACGGATGCAACTACTTTGTCGATGATATCGATCACAAGATACATTGCTGTTGTTTTTCAATCATATTTTTTTAATGATCACCTATGCAACGAATGGATAATCTGTTAAATCAACTATATGGAATAAGCCCAGCTCCTCCATTGAATTGCCAAACTTATTGTCTGTCTTGACAATACTGGTCACTCTAAACAAGATTTTGAAGTTGCATTTTGACCATCAAACTGGCATGACAGTTGCAGTATTTTCTCCAAATCTTTTGATTTCGAGCAAATAAAATGGATCCCAATAGGAAACAGCAAGCATGTTTATTGAACCAGCAATGGACCAAGCAATGAGAACGATTACTTATACTTCCTATATTCACATCTAAAGTAGATGAACTATTACTATTACCGTTTTGTAACTGCAGAAGTACACACAAATCATTTGGCAGAAAATATAGGATTAAAGCTAACGCACTGTTACTCATTAATACATTTCCTTTGTGACACAAGCTAAAATATTCAAATAACAACAACGTATTTATTGTCACACGAACTATCTATAACAGTAAAATCTGTTTAGTGATATAAGTATTTTGACGAACCTTGTTCAGTCCTATCTCGAATACTGGCCAGGTCTCCACCATGTGTCTGGCATGTATTCCTATGGTTAGTCCAGGAATCATAGCTATCTAGGAACCGAAGGCACTTGTTACCCCATGTAAACCAGTTCTTAGGGCAGAATCCACCAGCCTGCTCGGTCGGGGCAGGGGTATAGTTGTGCCCCCCTGGGGTTCTCTTGCACACGTATGCCATCTGCGTGTCGCACTCGGTCAGGCGCCAGCCACCTAAATGAAAGGTAGGTGCATATTTGTTTATCATCGGTGTACCATTTACAAATGAGGGTTCTAGAAGTTGTTTGTCATCGATATACTTATTAATGTTTTTTATTAATTTTTTATCATTGGAGCACAAAACGGTTCTAGAATTGCATGTCATCGATAAGGTTTCATGAATGTGTTTCGTCGATAACGACAATGATAGAGTGGAAGAGGAAATGGAGTTGATGAGAGAAGAAATGGAAGGCGAGATAGAGAGTAGAGTAATTCTTTTCTTTAACGAGTCTCAAAAAAATCACTGCAAACCAGACGAGAAGACAAGAAGGCTATAGTAGTCGATAGCCTTTATCACCTCTCATCTTCTCATATGGTTTACAGTCCTTTTCAGGACTCAATCAAGAAAAGAATTACTCTATTCTCTACCTCGCCTCTCGATTTCTACTTTGCTCAACCTCGTCATCCCACAAACCTTATCACAGAGACACTGCAGAAACACTCTTGCTCCAACACAGGACTATTCACTATATGTCACTCCATCATAATATGACACGCATAATTCAACATACACTGTTCGTCATAAAGGTGGAATATTTTTTTCTGGCTCAATCGACATTATGTTGCTCCGTTATTAATTTCTTGAATGTGTTTGTCACGGCTTTCATTTTCTGGTATCCAGGGTCTATCTTGGACATTCCCTCAACCCTTCCCGGGGATTTTTCTTCAAAAAAGTTTGTCACCCCCAGAAGATGGCCATTTTCGTAATTTTTTCTTATTTTGGGGGCCCTTTTTTGTTCACACGACCCACCAAGGCCCCCTCAGTCCTACCCAAAGGAAACATGTCTGAGGTGGAGATTTGTTATTGTTCTTTAAATTAATTCTAGATTTATGGTTACAGGCTCGACCCTTTTGTCTAGGGGAGGAGTCAAAATTTATTTTGATTTGGGTTCAACATTCATTTTATTCATTTTTGCACCATGGAAATTTCTATCTTCCCTAAATTGTATTGTAAAATCTCAACCAAACATAAATCAAAATAAAATATTATCAATAATGACTATTTACAGCCTTGTCATCAAGGCTAAACAATATTTAAGGGGAAAATGATGATATTTAAGGGTTAAAGGTGGTTTTTCATTTATTTTGTTTTCAGCATAAAGATGGAATAAAATATTCCGAATTTTCACCAATCTCGTTTTTTACTTCAACCCCTCCCCTAGACAAGAGACCTAAGCCTGTCCCCAGAAATATAGATTTAACTTAAAGAACAATATAAAACAATACACCTCAGTCGCGTTTCCTGGGGGTAGGACTGAGGGGGGCTTGATCGGCCGGGAAAACAAAAAGGGGCCCCAAAATGAGAAAAAATGACAAAAATGGGCATCACGGGGGTTGACAAAACTTCTTTGAAAAAAAGGTCCACGTGAAGGGTTGAGAGAATGTCCAAGATATAGCCAGGGTCCCAAAAAGTAAAAGCAGGGACAAACATATTCAAGAAATTAAAGTCAGAGCAAAATCATGTCGCTATAGTGGCAAAAAAAAATTCCACCTTTATGACGGACAGTGTACAATGAAAGTAAAACTCATCAACATTTTGTTTGATGCATTTTGTTTGAAACATTGCCTATGTCCGATCTGTCAAATATCGCTATTTTGCTTTTACAGAATAGTCGGCCTTTTGCCAAAAGGGCCTTAACATTTTTAAAGGCCAGTCATTTTGTACACATAATCGGTAAGGGCCTATTGGCATAAGGCCTACGTCAGCCGATAACAAGGCAATGATGAGCTCATACCCGTAAGTGCATCCATCTTGATACATGATGTGACATCATTGCCAGGTTCTTCTGCATCCCATTTAAAGTATTCGGCGGGAGATCCATCAGACCACCTGTCAGAAGGAATAACATCATGAAAGAAGAGAATAAATAGACCTACATCTAAAGAGGGCCGCAAAGAGGCGTGATATGTATGCAGCAATGGTCATACCCAAATGAAATGAGACGTGAAGTCTGGACACCTCACGCCAGCAAACATCAAGACAATTTAGACAATTCTATGTGTAATAACCATCACCATGGCATTTAGTTTATTATTCTAATATAATGTTGTCAAATTAACGAAAAGAGAAAGAGAGAGAAAGAGAGGGTGGGAGAAAGGGAGAGAGAGACAGAGAGAAGAAGGATTATCATTGCTAGAGAAAACTGTTGGAAGCTCTTTTAAGAGGGGATATAAGTGAAACAACTTTTTGTAAAACAATTATGGACTTACACAAAACCGCCTCTGTTTTGAGTATCATACATGCCAGTCCAGATAGCGTCAAAGGAATTTGCATTTACCTGTAATGAGAAGTTATGGTTGAATCGGGTTTTGACAGATGTGTACCGAGCGCATTATGATTATTTAATCGTTACCATTTGAGATTCGAACCTTGGTCCCATTAGAGTCGAATGCAGCGAGCTAAAAATGACAATATACCACTCGACCACGGTTGAATACAATATCACTGACCGTATGGTATACACATTTTGTCTTTACAGTCATGTAAAGTCTATTTCAATGATTTCAGAGACCTGTTGTCAATTTCTGTGAATCACATCAGGGTAACTCCAAGCTATTTTACAACTTTGAGCCGTGAAATGATTTATCTCGATTGTTTCTATGGTTTTTGTTTTGGGTCAATGTTCAGAAGCTTTACCCGAAACATGAAAAATAATTGAGATTAATCACTTTGCAATTGGTGAATTATTCTAACTTCTACTACTTCTAATTGGTGAATAATATGATGAATTATTCGTCGGTAACACACGGGACAAAGTTGTAAAATAAATTGGACTTCACCTTCAAATAGTGTTTTATTTATCTTCTCGCAAAGACAAGTCTATATATTTTAAAGAAAAAAGAAAAGAAAAAACAAACAAAAATGGGACATTAAATTTTAATTCTGGAATGGCGTGTTTAGATGATACTACTCACCAATTCTTGAACAAATTTATTTTCAGCTGGACTGTGTATAGACACTAGATGAGCATTTTGTCCTAGACATTCGGCCTGGCCACCACTCCAAATAGCTCGCTCCTGCTCAAAAAGGCCCATGAATCTATAACATGTGTCCAGGTTTGCGTCGTATGTCCAATTCTGCCAATTATCCCCACATTTCTTAGCTATTCAATGAAAAAAAAGGGCACATCTATTGTCGAAAATTTCCTAGTACAAGAGGCACATTGACATTGGAACAAGTTTTGGATGAATTGTCAGAGCAAAATAAAATTTCAAGGACAATCTAAATAATTCATATGCACATCGTACAGCCGATCTAGCACCCTGAGAGTTGACTTATTTCTTAAAAGAAGTTTCTGAATGTTCATAATGTAGGCAAATACATTATTTTTATGTAATATCTTTATTTAAAAGTCAAGGAACTTTTCTCTTACACATACGATCTCCAATCCATGGAACAGGGCAACATGAAATCGTATATTCTAACGAATGGTGAACAAAATGAATACGAATGGAAAATAATAAGATAAACAATATTTATACTGTCTTTATATCCAATACACATTCCAGTACCAACTTTACTTATACCAATACTATACTTTTACTTACACAGGCTGGGTGAAATATTCGGAAGGGTGGTCATCATATAGGTGTCTATTAATGAGAAAAAGATTATTATGAAAAAGAGAGAACACAGAATACAGGACAAATTGCCCATTTAAATTATTGCACTTGGTATTGAATTTACAGCTTTTTAAAAATTATTATTATGCAGAGACAGTACAAAGAGTTTATAAGATTGGATTTCAGGAACAACATGGCATATGCTCTGTTTGTATGTACGGTTTGTGTATCCAGACAGACAAATTCAAACACCCATTTGATAAAGTTTACAAGCAATATCTTTGTAGATTTTTTTAAAGCATGAAATGTTTGAAGGTATTACTATTTAAGCTATTTATGCTAAGCTACTATTAGCACTATTTAAGGTATATATTTCGGACAAATAAGAAAGCTTCATTTTTGTGCTCCGAAAACCAACTCCCATCCCAGACCCAACAATTGAAACCGTGTGTCTTGTAATAATGACAGAAAAACATTCATACCTCTAGGTGTCTTGCAGATCCAACTCCTCTTAGAATCTGCATCAATGAATTCCCAACCAGAGTCTACAGCTCCAGGATATGCCACCAGTGCAGCAAAATCCACATCAGGTTTCCCATCAGGCATATCCATACCCCAGTGGACATACTGTAATGGGCTGCCGTCATCCCAATAATAATCTGTGTTTTTGTTTAATTGACAGAGACATAAACATGAGTTTTACATGACACTGCAGAACACTACAAGGATAGGAAGAACGTCAACTAGAGTGCTGACAAGACCAGTGCCCTGTAACATAAAGATATACAATCAATCACACGATCAACATTATATCTACAGTATACAGTTTACGATAGACTTACGATTGATATCAATCGTAAGATTGATCTTATCTTTTATGTTACAGGGCACAGGAAGGGTCGTGAAGCTAATGCGTTTTCGGCGTCCATTAATTTTGCGTCAGGCATGGAGAATAGTGTATGATATTTTAACAATGTACAGGTATGCTCACGAATGCCAAAGACAGTCATCTTCAAGAATATGCAGATACCAAGTATATGAATCAACATAGTAGTTCAGTAGTTTATCAAAGGGCCTATTTAGAATTTGGCTCCCCGGCACAATTTCTATCTCAATCCATCTGGTCAGGAAAAGGAAGGTGCATACATCAAAACCGTTACTGAATGAATGTGTAGCTACTTGATCTTACAAGAACTTTGAATTTTTTTTTTTTAAATAGAATTAATCAGCGAAAAAGAAAATCTATATTCTTACATTCATAAAAGCTATAAACTGAAATGCCGATCCAGAATCCTTCATCAGGGTCCACACTACGTAAAAAAAAATTCAACAGAACAAGTTATTTAGGCGTGGTATAGCATGGAGCTCTTTATAAATATTGCATGTAAATTAGTTGGTCTAGAATTTTGTTCATTAATTTGCTTGATAATTATCAATAAAGGTATAACAAATAGAACTCGATTTAATTTCTGTTTGCTCCCCTAAGCTGTTAATCATGCGTGAAGATTAGTTGACCTTAAATTCAAAATAATTTACATTCATTACTTTTAAATCCATTCTTTGCTTAATCATTTGTGACGAAGGAAACGCTTTTCGCTTCCCTATATACCAAAGGCATCGGTGCGTTTTTGAAAGTAGGGGCTGAAAATGCAAAGAAATGACAACTCATGGTCATTTTCCCTTTTTTAGATAAACGTTTATTTTGCTGAAAAAAAAGTCTCTCCCATTCTGTGGCTATGTTCACATGCAATCGTTTATAATCGTGCAGAAAGGCGAGTCATCGAATTTACAAACGGTTACTTCTAAACAATACGGTGACCCAACTATTTCGCGCAGTAAGAAACGGGTTTGTGAGTGAAAGTGTTGAACATGCGAACAGAGATTGCATATTTACAGAAATATACATGTAGATCTACAGAAGTTGAATATCTACATCGCCAACACCAGGATTATATAACTTTAATTTTATTTGATACGATGCTATAATCATCATAGATGACTAAATAACTTATTATTATCTTTCTGACTAAAAAATCACGGTTGATCTACAAAAATGGGTTGTAGTTATGAGTGACGATGATGATTATTATCTGACCTTGGTGTCATGTCATTCACCAATCCTGCAACAAACTGCTCCTCTTCGTAACTATGGAAACTAACGAGGTCTGTGGCCCAGTTATATGTTCTCAGGAAACAATCATTGTAAGCATCAAAGTATTCCAAACGCTTTGTTTCATTCGTTTGTCGAACCACCTTCAAAAAACAACACGAAATTAACAATTATCAAGAGGACAGTTCATAAATATCAAAGCCTGTACTGATAATTTACAAATATACAATACAATAAAAAAGGGATGAATATAAACTTTCCAAGGAAAAAGTTGACAAATTACTCCGTGGCAGAGCACTACTGTCTTTTCGTTTTATGTAAATCTACTTTTGATTGGTTGATTGATTGATTGGTTTATTTTACCTGACTGCTACAAAACAATTAATGCTTATAAGTTAGCAACCAGGGGAGGCCTACGTCTGTAAGTCCTATCCTAGGGACTTGGTATTGGGGATTAATGCCTTACCAAAGGGCACTAACGTATTGACTTGATTTCAACCCAGGGATCTCCCCGTTACGAGACCAAGGCTCTACCGACTGAACTATCACGCCTCTGGGTCGATTGATATGAATCGCTCGACCCAGATAAAATGGGTATATATTGCAATGCCCATTTCTGTATATTATTTTCAATGATCCTACCAGGTAGCAATTGCTTTGGAAGCCAGACCATCCTGCAGGACATGATCCTGTAGGTGACGGTGTAGGTGGTAAATCAGGGACTACTCCTGCACGTCGAGGCTTCTGACATATAGCCGAGTACCTACTGCCACAGTCCTGGTCGTCCCATTCACCAAAAGTGGCTTCACCTCCAGAAATAGCTACACAAGGATGCTGGTCATTACCTATCAAGAAAAGAAGTTGTTATGAAGGGTTTTATTTCAAAAGGGATTAACTCCACTTGTGTAAATTCAAAGCAAATGACTTTTTTCTAACCAGAATTTGAACAGACGTCTAGTGAAAGATGTTATTAAAAGGCAAATGTAAGTTATTGTTGCTCTTAAATAAGTTCATACTGTTGTTCAATGATAGGTACCTGCATGAAGAAAGATCAGGAATCAATAATTCAATTTTCATCAAAAGTGATTTCGGTTTCTTTTGGAAAGAAACTTTTCATATGATAGATTGGAATGTTGGGTACTGCATCCGATCTAGCGAATATTTACTGCTTATGTATCCTGGTAGTGGGTATGTTTTTATATAGCGAAATCAATTGATTAAAATTGCTGTTTTCACATCTAATGCAGATATCCAGAGAATCAACATAGTTTCAGGTTCGCCAAGATATTTGGAATTATGGGCCTACATTTCGGCATTTTGTGAATAAAAATTTCAAATTATTAATTTGTTAATCTCCTGGGTTCATCGCGATGCCGGGTCGCAATGTAAGGATATCTCATCGAAGAAACTAGTGTTGTCCAAAGATCTCTCTTTGCGAGAACTGACGTCGTCATTTCACTGCGGTGCGGGAACACAACATTATTCTACATTTTCTTGCGATATCTATGCCAGCTTTGGTTTATCAATGTACACTTTGCATATTTAAAAAACTAAATCATCTTAATTTGATATGATTTTAAACTCACTAACTTCTGGTAATTAAAATAATCATATTTACCGGGTTGCTTCTCATCCCACGGTGTGTAGGTGACAGGTTGGCCCGTAGCCCATTCATACTTTACTCCAGTATGACCAGATCCATGCAGTCCAATCCAGTACAAACCGGTTGTCTTCCTTAATTCGTCAGTCAATGTGCCCTGCTCTGCGCTGTGTTTAAATCGAAAAGATAAATGCAACTCATCTCCTATACGCCTCCAACATTAAAGCCATATATTTCAGAACCCCCCCCCCCCCCCAAACAAAAAACAAAAAACAAAAAAACAAAAACAAAAACAAAAACAAACAAACAAACAAAACAAAACAAAACAAAAACAAAAACAAAAACAACAACAACAAAAACAACAATGATAAGACTTCCGTCTTCTTAATGTGGTTTCATAAGGTATAGAGTTTATGCCTCAAGAGGTCTTATAACCCTTGACCTCAAACTACGTACTCCAAAACCTAATCGGATCGTATTCTTATGGGATGTACACTATCACAAAATTTGAAATTCAAATCGTAAGTTGATATATTGTTTTTATCAAAGTAAACTAAATATATATTATATGACATTTGTCTACATTAGCATTTACGTAATAATATGTCTAAAAATATGACAAGCCTTTATCCTAGTAGAAAAGATATCTAAAAAGACAGAGATTTATTATTAATGTCTTTACGATGTAAAAAATCTTAAAAGATTTAACCTACGAATCTGGTATATAGGCGAGTGTTGTGTTGGTAGATACGCCATGATCCATATTATTTGCACAAGTCTGAAATGCTTCATCCCAAGTCATCTGCCCTTCTAAGAGTTTATAGCAATAGATGTCACTACCAATCCAACCCTGGCGATCAACGACAAAGAAAAATATAATGACCCACACGGCTCATAGACCAACAAACAAACAAATAACTGAGCAAGTAGAAGCATTTTTTTTTTTTTTTTTTTTTTTACATCTCTTTCTTTAACATGACATTTGATTTTATGATTTGGGATTGAATATCCGGATACTTAAGAAAAATAATAGCGTCCTCATTTCCATTTTGATGTCACAAAAAAAAATGCATCAAAATAGCACAAATAATCGTTAGAAAATTTGTTCTTATTGCCACCTTGTCCGGACCACAGATATGTAACTCTATGGTCCGGACACCAATCCTGTCTGGACACCTAACTACTATTGTAAAGCTAAGAATCTTAAGTTTCAGAAAACACATAAAAACCAACCACCGGTGTTTTGAGCCAGCAGGTCACATGCTATCAAAATGGTGTTGGTTTCAAGTTTTTTTCAATATCTTTTCAATAGAAAATGCAGACAATTCTTTGAATTTGCATAATACTTGGTTTCGGAAGTTTGGTTTAAGACAAGTGGTAAGCTATTTTTAGATTTAAAAGGGTTATAAACATTAAAATGGAATTTAGATTAATATTTTGGCTAATTCTCTGGATATCTTCGAGGATTTTAAATCATTATTTTCAATTATTTCGCTACATTACAACATATCCACTATTAGAATACTTTAAGCAGTAAATTGATCAGGAGTACTATTGGATCGAGAAGTATAGTACAAGAGGTAGAAGTAGTAGGAGCAGCAGCAACATTAGTTTAGAGTTTAGTAGTAGTAGTAGTATTAGTAGTAGTATTAGTATTAGTAGTAGTAGTAGTAGTAGTAGTATTAGTAGTAGTAATAGCAGTAGTAGTAGTAGTAGTAGTAGTAGTAGTAGTAGTAGTAGTAGTAGTAGTAGTAGTAGTAGCAGTAGTAGTAGTAGAAGTAGTAGTAGTAGTAGAAGTAGTAATAGTAGTAGTAGTAGTAGTAGTAGTAGTAGTAGTAGTGGTAGTAGGTAGTAGTAGTAGTAGTAGTAGCAGGGAAGATGTTCCCTGACACCTTCCCTGGTAGTAGTAGTAGCAGCAGCAGCAGCAGCAGCAGCCAGTAGCGGGCGCAGACCGACGTTATACAATGAATTTACCGGGCCCATGCGTAAACACAATAGAGCCGCTTTTGTCCCCACACAATTGGGCCCCCGAAATGCATTCACTTCGGTTTTCTTGGATCTGCGCCTGGCAGCAGTAGTAGTAGTAGTAATAATAATATTGGCAGCAGCATGTTTCATTATCAGGAAGGGAACGCTTGGTATTTTTTTTTTTTAGAACTGGCAACATCTTAATTGTATAAACTTACAATTAGTATGCTCCCGTAAACATAGGTCCCACATTATTTCATATTAAATTCTCACAAATATTTCAATATTTCATATTTACCATCGGGCATTCATATTCAGGTGGAGGGATCTCAGATGGTCCAAAGTTACCCTTTTCTTTTTGACAAACGTAACCAAAGTCTTCTGCTGTACAGTCATAGTCAGCCCATTTTCCAGCCATATATGTCATCCCTGTACTGTCTTTTCCACTCTGTGAAGAGAGGGTACAATGTAAACATAGCATTAATGATGAAAGGCCTTAATTTTCCTGATGTACTCTACAAACTAGTTGAAATGACTAGAGTAGTAGTCAGATGGGTGCAGCTGATGTCTAGTCATATTTCCCCCAACTATTTTCTAGTAAAACAAATTGAGTTCTAGACAAAATGGACTAAAAAATATTAAAATATTGCTAAAATAACAGTTGCATATTTTCTCTTTAAATATCAAGTAGTGTCAATTCCTAGTAATTTCAAAAGTCCTTTTTGTACCAAAATGTATCTTTTATCATCCCTCTTTTAAACCAAAATCTAGAAAACATTAAAATATCACTAAAAAAAACAGTTGTACGGTTTAAATTTTAAGTAGTGCCACTTTTTACTATTTTCAAACGTCCTTTTTGTTCCAAAATCCTTTCATTTAACATAATGTGATTATACCTGTGAATAGGCGAATACACAATCTTGTGAGTGTGTGAAATCATCGGGTTCTCCTGCATTCCAGTTGGTATACGTGACCTCTGACCCATCAGCCCATTCAAAGGTCATCTGATGGGAGATGTCATTCAGCCCAAGCCACACCCCTTTACTCGATAGGACTGTAAAGCATATAATGGTTAATATATTCAATTCAGATTTAAAACAGTTTCATCGGGTTCTCCTGCATTCTAGTTGGTATACGTGACCTATGACCCGTCAGCCCATTCAAAGGTCATCTGATGGGAGATGTCATTCAGTCAAAGCCACACCCCTTTACTTGATAGGACTGTAAAGGATATAATACTTAATTCAATTTTTAAAACAAATTTTGTTTCGCATCACATGGCAGTACGTTGTTAAGATTATATCAACGTTGTAAGTTACAAGATTGTTAACAATAATTATTATCATGATTTTATTTTAGCAATTTAGTTAAATCAATATTCTATCAATAATGGTCATTTGATTAAAAAACAAAAACAGGACAGTTCTGTCAGTTATAGCGAACAACAATAGGCTGATGTTTCATTTCACTCATTTTACTACTGGTTAGTATTAGGAATCAGTAGAGTAAGCTTATACGTTTAGTGTTGTCAACAGACTGTTGTTGGATGACATGTGAAATGATGAAAGTATTGTGGTAGAGCTATTGTGGCGTAAGTTTATATAAAAGTAACATTGCTATTTGATTCTTATATCAAATCTGCAAGGTCTATTCAAGCATTTAAACGCCTTCTCAGAAAACTCCCATTGTATGATATTTGGTTATTTTGATTTTGGTTTGTTATACCCCTCCCTCTCCCCTTCCCCATCTCCCTCCCCCCCCCCCGCACTGCACTTTTTCTTTAAATGTAATTTCTGTTTATGATATATGTATATTTATATGTATTTTGACTGTTGTTTGTTTCTAGATGTATTTTTAACGGACCCCTTAGAAGAACAGCTATTTATAGCTGAGAAGGGTTCTCCACCCATGAGTTTGGAATAAATAAATAAATAAATAAAAATTAGGGAGAAGTGAAATAATAACGTTGCTGGCAAGGTTATTGTTATAAGTTTTATGCAACGGGCCCAACGGTCATGTATTTATTTATTTATTTATTTTTTTTTTTGCGCAATTCAATTTTAGAAAACAATAAAACATAGTTACGTTTTTGTCCGTTATTAGAAATCATGTTATCTATTGTGTAAAGTGCAGGGATGATGAACGGTGGTCATTAGGAACTAATATACAGTATGGTCAACTTACGCTTCTGTCTGTTATTGGACAACATGTGATTGATGACGTTTGCTTGATCCCATTGAGTTCTAACCTGTGCCAAACGACCTCCTTTAGACTTACAGTAGGAGGCAGCCATGTCCCAGCTCATTGCCTCATTTACCACGGTATACCGGTGATCTGAGGAAAGATAACAATGAAATGATTAATTGGCTCTCTTAAACAGTGCATACATGTATATCGTTCCTTAGATCATTACGTCACCCTGTTACTATGAAACAGGATTTAGATATAAGAAGAAAAATAGTTCTCCAATGACACTAATTTGATAAATACATTTTTTTTTCATACGTACGCGAACAGAGGGGGAAAACAATATCACATTCCCTACATCGCAAGCCCTAAAAAAAAATAAAAAAAATTGTTAAAAAAGCTGCCTCACTTCACCGTGATCCCTCGCATTTACCCCAAGTTGATTTCTATCCTTAGGGTTTATGCCATGTTCTGTAGCTTCTGATCACTCGAGTATTAAAAGCTAAGGGGTTCTCTGACACAAACATCGACATAAGGGTTTGTCATAGCTTAGTTGGTAGGGCGCCTGTCTACTATTCAGGAGGTCTTTGATTCGAATCCCATGCAATCCAATTTCTTTTGCTGATTACAAAAAAAACAACACTTTCTTTTCAATCTGTCAGGAAACAATATAACTTACTTTCTGATCCTATATAGGTACTGTCAGGGTCGATATCTTCACAGATAAACCTCTCATCATTATCACAGGCCCAGTCATACCATTCAAACATGTAGTTATCAGGATCTGATTCATCAACAGGCCTATACACCATCAGAGAAACACAAAATAATTAGTGAAGGCTATATGCATATTGAAGTATATGTGTCAGAGAAATGAAAGTTATATTTTTGTGGTAATATCGCAGAAAATGTGACTTCGATATAAAAATCAATCACTTTTTTTTAAATAAATGTGAAATGAATGATTCATTTCACATTGCCTACTCTAATCGATAACTGCTCCGCGATCAATCCCAAATATTAATCAATGGGCCTGCCTTACCCTAAAAATAACACAAAACCATTTCCAGTCAATCTATTTTCATTTATTTTCCATATTTAAAAGACAATACACGTAGAATGAATAATCATACATAACCATGTTGAATAAGTATCTTCTTCTTCTCGAGTCCTTTCTCCTATTATTCTGTTTGATTATTTTGCAATTATACCTGATTACATTTAGAGATAATTGTTTACATTGTATAGATTGTTTCTTAGGGGAATCCAACTCTGAATTAGACTCTACCCATTAAGTACTGAATGCAGGCGATCCCATTGGGCGAAAGAGTAGTAAGATCAGCTTGTGATTACAATATATTGTATACAATATACAATATACAAATATACAATATACATATTAAAATAATAAGATGGATGAGTATACCCTAAGGAAGCACGTTCTTATAATCAGGGCCCCAAAGCAATATAGCCTGCAGGAATATCCATAAAGTACTAGCAACTATCCACTAAGTTATTCAACGCAGAGACATCGCCCTTCAAACGTCTCTGTGTATACATCTTGATGTAAACGTTTGTTTTTTTTATTGTAATTGTTATTTTACATGTTGAATAAGAATGATAAAGAATGATCGGCGCCGCAACAAAACGATGTCGGCGCCGTTGATGACAACACCGACGGGCAAAACTCCGATTAAGAAATAGTGTAAGAAAGAGAAAGAAATAATACTTACGCCATGAGACCACAGTGCTCGCCAACTTGGATCGCGTTATTAGGCTCACCGTCCCTCCATTGGAAGTAAGTCTGAGTAGTAGTACCATCTGGATCACCACCCTTGACCCAAGTTCCCTCTTCCTTGATATCATTCACACCAAGCCAGAAAACATCAGATACTACAGAGTTCAAGAAGATGACAGAAGGAAATATTTTTAAATATGAAGATTCGTTGTTTGCATCGCTGGTCAAAACGCCAAAGTTTCTCTTCTTCTCGTCTTAAACAAGGCGCCTAGGCGAGTTTGTTCAAAACGCATTCTTGCCTTTGGACAAATCAAGGCGGATTGAGAGTTACATAACTCGCGTATGCGCTGCACGATAAAGCTTCCGTAAGTAATGCAGCAAACACCAAATGTTGTATGTTAAATCTTTTCTAAATCAATCAAACGTAATTTTGACATTTCATCAAAAGCTTGTATAACAATTTACGATCTACTGATTTTCAAAAGTGCCTGGTTCCAACTGATGCAGTAAACTTATATTATAATTGCAATTAAAAGAACTTCGGTGTTAACAAACCCCAACAACACTTACGGAAAGGATCATATATAGAATTGAGGAGTGTAACCATATCTGCCTGGTCATTATCGTTGTTAATGGTTGCCATGGTTCCCTCATATTTGACACAGTGCGCCTGCGCGTCAGCATAGGTCATGGTATCCAGATGAGCGGTGTATCGGCCAAACGTAGCATCGCCATCGTTGTTTTCGTTTTCACAGACCACCTGGAATTTCTTCTCGCACACTTCGTCATTCCATTGCCAATTGAATTGGTATCTACATGATAAAAAGAAAAAAAATGGGGAATACTACAAACAAGAACAGGAGCAAAACCTGATTGATAAACCCTTTCATCAATACTATTACAACCAGGTAAACGAAGTGACAGCGAGCGAGTTAACAGCATGAGAGATCGTACTTCAACCCACAGCTAAAGTGACTTATTGCGAGCTTATTTGTGCTGAATGACTCCTGCTAAACCAAAAAAGGACAAATTAAAACGTGATGCCATCCTAGAATAGGTATTTTAGTTCCCAAAGGCTATTGCATCCATGGTTTTAGCGAATCTGGCATAACTAGTGATTACATTTTTTATAATACAGGGTCATAATACGCATTACAAAACAACAACAACAACATAGCCAATATTTCGGTTCTTGAACATTATATGCATCTCTGCGCAACATCCCTTTTTAAAAACTAGTAGTTCATACAAACCACTGAAGCATTCACAATACTTTTAACCAATACGTGTGATGTGCCCATATCTTGAAGGACATCGTAGCGATCTTACTGTGGACTATCGTCTCCCCTCCCAAAACTCGCACAACTGAGCATTTGTGTCTCGGTTCCACCCCCTTCCTCACGTAGGTCAACACCAAAACCATGCATCGATTCCAGCATCTCTTATAGATACCCACACTGCGCGCAGGCTTATTGGGAGGGGAAGCCGCTGTACAACACATACTCCCCCCATATTAACAGGATTTCAAAAAGGGCAAGCTTGCACTCACAAAAATTTTCCCCTCACTACCAGCTTATTGACTAGAGGAAGCCCAGCAAAATTACCCACCCTTCTTCCATGTTTTTGGACCATGTTCGGGACCTATTTCAGAATTTTTCCTTAAAGAATTGAAAACTACCCCGAATTAAGAATAGGTCGGGGAAGAATATGCTAAAAGACCCCTTTTCAATGATTTTTCTGGATTTTCCCCAATACCTGAGCCCCTAGAATGTACCCCCTTTCCGGAGAAATCGTGGACGAGCATACGTGTATGGTTGACCGCCCGAGTGGGGGGGGGGGTCCTTTCTCAGAATTCTGGATATGCTGCAACAGGTGCAACAGTCAACTTACTGCATACTAACGCAGTCTTCACCATCACCACCCATGTCGTCTGGTTGTCCGTCTGCCCAGTTCAGGTAGGTGAGTGGTGTGTCGTTGGTCCCATTTCCGTACGTCCATGTACCGTGCTTCTGAATATCGTTCGCTCCAAAGAAATAGTACTGTCGACTTTCTGTGTTGACATAGTGGTAACGTTAAGAAGATAAGCGGTGAGAATGAGATAATGTATAGTTCATCATTATCTTTTGCTGTTGTCAACAATTTACAACATTTAAAATTATTTAGTGACGTGATATAATGATAATGGGGTAACAGCGTCAATACAATTTGCCCTTTTCTTAAACGACTTCCGTCTTTTCTCATGAAAATTCAATATATCCAATAAAAATTAATTGCAATTTTTTTTTAAAGAAACATGTCACATTAAAAAAGAGATTACTTTGAGATTTTAGTTGCTTTCGTTTACTCTTCCTCTCTTCTACTTTTCCATCCGTCTCATTCTCTCTATTATTTTTTTTTCTGCCTGCCTTGTGCATCCTTCTCTTTTCACACATCTCTTTTTTTTTTGTGTGTGTTCTTATTCTTTCTTTACCCAACACTTTCTCTCTTCTTTTCTTTCTTTCTATCTTTCTTTCTGACTATACCTTTCGACGTCATGCTAGCGATGTGTGTCATCTCGCCTTCACTGTGGACAGTTGCAAGGGTAGCGTCTAGATCTGTACAGCTTGACAGTGCCTTGTTCCACCCGACAAAATCCTTCTGGACCAAGTAACAATGGGACCCAAAACCTTCCCAGTCCATTGGGCAAAGAGATCCAGGAGCTGTATATCGTGGAAAAATGAGATCGTTCGTGCTTTAAAAAAAAAAAAAAAAAAAATTTTTTTTTTTTTTTAATGGAATCATTCTTTAATGACAAAACAAATAATGTCATAAGTTGACCTCTGTGCCCCTTGACCTGTAATCTTCTTTCTCCCAAATTTAATCATATCATTATTCTCGAATGGTGACTAAAGTTAGTAGGAATACTAAATACGTCACCCTATTGTTGGAGAAAATAGAAAGGCCTACTAAATACGTATTTAGTAGGCCTACTGAATTTAGTCACCCTTCGCCAATATCGGTCTTTATCAAGTTTGAAGTACACGAACCTATCTTAAATCCTTCTTGAGATATGCGATAACGAGCTCAACGCCTAAAATCTATAAGTCAACCTCTGTTACCCTTGCCCTTTAACCTACGCATCCCAAAATCCAATCAGATCGTCTTCATATAGTGATGATTCATTAGGCCTATTATCATCAAGTTTGAATTTCATGACTCAAAATGGTTCTTGAGAAATCGCTTTTTATAAAATCAGTCTACATCTACTGAAGATCACACTATAAATATCATACAACACCATGCTCAATATTAATAGGTGTGACTAAAATGAAAATACTATAAAAATGGGTATTAAAGACCAGAAAAAGAGTATTTCATTTCAAATCCAGCACAAACGTGATAAGTGATAATAGCAACTATACATTGTAAAGACTTGTTTTACATCTACTGTAGATCACAACATACTTTAACATTACAGGAACCCATTGTCATGTACATTGGTAATTGCAATTTATACATAATGCTGGAAAACTATATTTTTAATTTTCACCTCAACAAAATAATGACAATTGTTAATAACGACTAAGAACTTGTGCTACATCTACTGTAGATGACAGTATAATATAACATTAATGGAGACCCTTCATCATGCATATTGGGGTTGCAATGCATATGTTGAAAATACAAATTGAAAAAAACAAAAAAAAAAAACAACATTGTCGAAATCCTTTATGCAAGTCCTTAACTGGAAAAGTAAGTAATAAGAATATGAAATTTTGAAAGACTATGACGGATATCATGATAACGAAACTAAACTACATAGCCTGTAGATTTGTACCTAGTGTTGATGGTGCAACAGATGACCCCATACTGGAAAGACCTGAAAAGCAAGAGCGACATATTCATCAAGATAACAAGGGAAATAAGGTATGAAAGGTAAATTGTCATAAGATTTAACTGTAATTTTGGATAATTCTACACACATCACATTTCCCTACTAACCTCCGTAGACTTCTTTACTAACTATGGACATTAATACAAATTTATAGATAAAGTAATAGTTGCATACAAAAGGTACTAGATTTCGAAAATGATAATAATGATGAGTTGCAATTTGTAAAGCGCCTATTATGAAACAATGTCGTCTCGAAGCGCTTTAAGATTATTATTGCCTTGGTCATCGGATGCTTGTAATTCTTTCTGACACCTGTCTCATCCATATAAGCTTTTGTATACCAAATTTTGTAAATACATATTGTTATAATTGCATTCAAAACACACAAGTGAATATTGAACTATAAACTACAAACTCGTGTGTAATGCTCTCAGATCGTCATACCATGATCAGCTCATGAAGTGAAGTAAAGACAGTGAAAATGGGGACTGGATGTAAAAAAAAAAAAAAAAAAAAAAAAAAAAAAAAAGATATTATTTTATGGAATTTCCCTAGAGTGTGATTCTTACTCCTTTTCTTGCAGATATGAGGGTATGTCAGATCACACTGTTCGTCAGTCCACATTCCGTTTCCACTCGCCATAAAAACACATTGTTCATTGCTGTTCACATTATCAGGTTGGCCTAATCAAGATATAGGATAGAAAGGGTAAAAACAAGTTAAATTCGCTTAATTTCGTTGGTTGAGGAAGAGAAGGGCATTAACCCATTTTTGCGTTTGCGAGATAATCGCGTTTAAAGTTTTTGAGGGGGTTTGAAACACGTTTTTGGTACCTTTTCGGGAGCTCATGAGAAGTAAAAGTTTGGTTGATGAATGAATAATACATCTTTTACAACATATCCAATAAATAAATAATGACCATTTCCAATTTTAGAACGAGAAAATTACTTAACGCCCTTCTCACTCTAAGAAAATAAAAAATTGCAAAAATTACGTTAATGACCTTCTCTTTCTCAACCAACATTTAACATCAGCATGGAGTTGACGCGATGTGCAAATACAATGACATTTAAAGATACGATTTCCAAACGAATATTATTGATCTATGAGAAAAGTTTTTAAGGCACATAACCAATCTAATTTTTCCTAAAAATTACGACAAATTTCAAGATATACGTAGAAACTGATATCCAACAAATAATAATCATGTATTCACTTTATTCTGTTCTTTTATAACACATTTCGCTTCAGATTAATGATATTGAATAAAATCGAAAATGAATGCTATCTCTGGAAATGTATCTTCAAAATAAATATTTTCATGTAGGGTGTGAAATTAAACTATAATGCACTATTGAAGAAGGGCGCTTTGAAAATAAGTGAACACCAATAAAATGTTTACATCGGAAAACATGTAAACCCACCAATTATGACAATGTTATTTTTCTTTATGAATAAAATGAAGAACATTTGATGTTTCCTTTACAAAAAGATTATTTTTTTTGCATTACCTGGTTGCCAATGGAGATAAGAGAATGGACTGCCATCTGTCCACTCCCAGCCTGCTTCATGAAATCGATCATTCGCCCCTATCCAGAAACCATTTACCGTTACATCACCCATCATACCTTCAAGAAAGAAGTCATAAAAATAGTTAATTATATTTATTCTTTCACTAATTCATTGGCACAATCGTTTATGGGATACGATCGTTGAGTTATGATGAATAGAAATAATTATGATGGGTTCAAAATATATGCGGGCGTACGTATGTGATTTCTAGGCTAGAATTATTTGGTGACTTAGCTGCCTTTATTGCAATATAGGACATAACATCCGACATGAACGGAATTCTATGAACGTTCTTAATCATCCAGGTAAATCAAACATAAACTGAAGAGTAAAAAACTGTTCAACTGGACTGACTTTTTTGAGTAACGACGTGTCACGTCCTATACAGGACGCTTCATCAGGCCAACTGATCGTTGGCGCCATTTGGTTGTTGACCTACATCGGAGTCAACAGAATGAACGCAATTGTACAGTCTACGAAAGCTTATAGTTTGCACTCACCAACGATAAGATTTAACTCCGCCTGAGAGAGAATACTAAGAAGGTTGCCGTTCTCTCCCTCACACGCTTCTTGTGATTGGTCAAAACTGAGAAAGGAATCCGTGTCTATCTTATAACACCACTCCTCAGACGGGTCAGCCTTCCATCCCTCGCCGTCACAGATTACTATGTTTAAAAAAATGGTGTAAACGAAATAAATGGAAATCATATAAACTATGTGTGGTTAAGAATCTCTAGCTTACATGAACTCGTCGAACTGTCTACTCTGAATCCCCATACTCCGAATTTACTAGTGCAAACTCCATCACGAAATGGTAAGTGACGCGTCAGGCTTTCTCTTCGTGATGAGGAGAGCGATGGTAAGTCATCCTCTAGATCAACTCCATTAACATGATTAATGTATTGGTTGTAGTTCTGCAGTGTTGTTGGCTTCCTTCTTGTACAGTATCCTCTGATATGGTGTGTATTCCGAATTCGCTTTTAAATAACGGCATTACGGTAAACACTTGAAATAGACGCTGACCCGCTCGGTCTCTTGCCAACTGACCGCAACGATGTTGTCTCCTTAAAACTCTTACTTTTGGCGTGAGGACAGGATCACCATTTCGGGTGAGGTTGACGGTATCCCGACGAAAGTTTTCTAGAAGGCCACGCATATAAGAACGCATTATGGGTTGTTTTACGATCAGGGTACACTATTTTGTCTCACTGGACCAAAAAAAAAAGTTGTTTTGTTTTCCCTCAATTTTTGTATATGAGTTCTAGACAATTAAAATGATATTGATTTTAAATTTTGAGGCATGAGGTCACCAACTTATTTTTCTATAGGGGTTCAATTTTGTTATTACACGTAATGTCAATTGCTTCATTTTTCGGAGAGGACGTTTTTGACGGAACGTGATTTGACAACATTGTAATGTGAACTGTCTGAAAAATAAGTGGATATTGGAGAAGTAAACATTATAAGTGTGTTGCATATATACAAGTGTTCTTACAGACAAAAGCATTGTTCATCAAGTGATGTCTAACTTTGTG
>CALNVZ010002100.1:47939869-47959684 GCA_940671915.1 Paracentrotus lividus | reverse complement strand
ATTTTGGACATAGTCAAATTTCGAGTGAAAATCGTGAACGCTAGACACACGTTACCTCAACACGCTCTAGTGTGAGGGCACCATGAGAGGCAGCAGCAAGAGGCTCGTTCCCTGTCTAGGTTTCCAATTAAAACAAAACCATGTAGCTGCGTAACGCAACACCCACATTTTTTACTCTCCATTTCTTACTCTCCATTTCTTAGGCTTCTTCAGCAGATACTGCTTGTAGAATGACTGCTTTCGAAGGGTGCCAGAATCTTATCGACACCGAGTTGGACACCGTGCTCGAAGTCCTGCTGGCAGATAGCAAGGGACAGATCCATGAGCGGTCAGACGTTGTAATGTGGGTCGCAGCCAGCTTGTCCTTGTGATGTGATTCCTTGGAATTATCATTGAAACGAAGAAATTAATTCGAAAGCCGTTAAAAATTCTTTGACATCACCTCCCCGAAGCCTATTGCAGCCAAAGTTCAACATCTCTTTTTCGTCACAAGTCCAAGTGACATGTGAGAAGCAGTGAAGACAACCATTTTCACCTCGTCAGTCTCAACCCACTTATTGAATCACGATCCATCAGATACAAGAGCGGCATTGTCAAAAAATTCTTGCGGATATTTACTGGTTTCACGAGTTATGTGTGCAAAGATTGACTTTGGGTATAATTTCAGTCTTTTTTTTAATTATTATTGTTTATACAATGTGTTGAATGATATAATTTAGCTGGATGGGGTGGAATGACTTTTGGTGGTTAGAGATATTGATTCCAAAATAGAGGGAAATGATACGCATCAATTTTGGAAAATTGATATTGACATGCATTTTAAACTTTTAATGAGCTTATTCTTACAGTTATGACGGAGTTGTTTTTTTTTATCTAGCTTTAAAATGACACCAATTGCATGATCCTCAATGTGGCCGAGATATCATATGTTATTACAAAGAACGAAATTGGAAAAGCGTTACAATATTACCACACTTTCTGGTGCCGAGTCAATACACCTACCTCTTTACATAATATTAATAATGATAAAAAAAAACTTTTATTGATAAAAGATGTATTGAAATATTAAATTGTGTTCTTCTTTTTACGTACCTTTTACATCACATTGTGGAATATCGCATTCTTCTGTCGCCCAACCGTGAGTACCTTGATAATAACAGAACGGACTACTTCTGAATGAAGTCGGGTTGCGGCAATAATTTTCATCCAAACCTGAAATCAAATAAGGGTGATTGTAGGTCAAAAATATAGAAAAAAACAACAAAATAATAGTTCATTTTCAAACTAATGATTGAGGTCATTTATGCACCGTTTTATCCTGAACAAGATTTTTTTTTTACTTTCCCCCATAGGCTTTTCTATCGAATTAAATAAAAATAATATACAATATAGTCATTTATTCATGTATAATTTCTCAACAGAACATTACACATGAATACATGTTTTCATAACAGACGGTACAAGTCATGTACTTACAATTGACACTGAATTATTAGATATATATATAAAAGGAAATAATTTAAGTTGGTAATAGACAAAGTATTAATTGTTAGAGAAATGACAGGCATGGGCATAGAGTCTAAGGAGGATGGGGGGGGGGGGGACTCGTCCCCCACTATTTGAAAGGTGAGGTACGCAATATAAAATTTCTTTCCATTCCAGAGGCACTGCATGTGACTTTCTTATCATATGACAAATACGAATAATAAATCTATAACTTTGATATAATCATTTCTGACCTGAATTAGGAAATCGCTCTGGAGTGTAATAGGTATCAGTCCACTCGATACACACATGTCCTGATGCAGTGGTCCTGGCTGCACCACGGTATGTTTTACCATTGACTGTTGGATCGTAACATCCAACATCTTCAGCTGTTTATCAGGGGAAAATAATAACGTGAAGAGGAATTAAGAGGATTGTGATTCAATTTGATTTAATGACTTTTTATACCCCAATAATCGGTAACGAATTAACACGAAGAATATTCATTGTTGAATGATAATAAATTTCATGAGAGGATTTCTAAAGATTTTACTGTAGCTCCCATTGTGGTAGAGCGGATGCTCGATCTGTCTGCATATAAATGAAAATAAAGTCAGACGAAATCTTGGAACAGGAGGGTCTTCAACCCGCAACATCTACTCAACCACTTTGCCATTTCTGGTCCATCGAGAAGATACAACGATTAAGGAACAGCATTAGCGGATCTGAAGGATTTAGACACAATACCTTGGTGGGGCACTCTAGTGTTCTCAAACAATGTGCCCCTAAATGGTATTGTCTCTATAACCCAGCTAGATCCGGTACTCAACAAATATCCCAGGGTGGTGTTTCACAAAGTTGTTCGTACGTTACTAACTTTACGAACGACTGGTGATCAGTTACCCGATCAGTTCTTGTATTGAATGTTTGAGAATGTGATTAGTACAGCACCCAAGAAAGTGATAAGTCGGTTGTTAAGTCATTCGTAACTTAACGAATAACTTGATGAAACGTCAGGTTCCTTAATTCTGACTCATTAATATTCATGGTCCCAGGTAGTAGGGGATCTAGACGGATTAGATACAATACTTATGAGGGGAACTCCACTGTGTCCTGAAATGGTATTGCGTCTACCAGGCTAGATCAGCAAGGGATAATCGAAAGAAACCATTGAGTGGAAAACCCCCTATATGTAGGGAGGAGTAGTTAATACATTTTCATTCTATATAGAGAAATGGAAATTTTAATGAAAACTTACATTAAACGGGAGATATTTTTGCGCAAATGTAGTCAGAAGAAATACTCCAGATTTTAATAGAAACGAAGAAGTCATTATTCATGAGTTAAGGCTAGGTAAGTGCAAGCTATATCCACATTATGAATAAAAAATTAGAATGGATACAGCATACTTACGATTGCATTCTGGTACTCCGCAATAACTCCACTCAGTTGCATTATGGATCGGATCATAGAAGTAGCACCATGGAGCCATTGCATTATTCGGGTTTCGACAATAATTATTCTCGAGTCCTACGAAATGAGAAGGATTCATAAAAACATTAATAATTATTCATATCATTATTTTGCTCTATTTCACTGGGGATTTTATGTAGTTATTTGCTGT
Source organism: Paracentrotus lividus (assembly GCA_940671915.1). NCBI lineage: Eukaryota > Metazoa > Echinodermata > Echinoidea > Camarodonta > Echinidae > Paracentrotus > Paracentrotus lividus. The sequence goes on along the minus strand of CALNVZ010002100.1, from coordinate 47,956,575 downwards.
TGATAATAGGGTAAAGGGATGTAGAATAAATTAGGTTCAGTTTACTATCCTACATGTATATTTTTTATTATGGTTTATTAAATATAATCCATACCTTTTTGTGTGTTACACTTTAATCTTGCAGGTCATCTTATTTCAATAATGAGGTAAATCCTCTGAACGTTTTCTTTGTTTACTATTATTCTAACTGTCTGACAGTTCGAAGAACATATCAAAATATCTGCTTAAGCGTGAAGTAGGGTAAAAATGCCTCTTTTTGCTGGAAATGATTCTTAATTAAAAGAGGGTTTATATATACCCATGCATTCAAGACCATATCCTACCGTATGTTTGGTTCCTTTCATAGTAGTCCTGTTGTGGATCGGATATTGGTTCTACGTCGTCACTGTTCAAGGAAGTCAGAAGACATCTCGATTCATCATCATCATCACCACTGCCCTGGTAATAATTGAACGACTTGCAGAAGAAATGATCGTTGCTGAGACATTTGGAGGCGCACGATTCAAGACCGATTCCATAGATACTCTCGGCGACCGGACGGATAGCTTTGTTTATCTGTACCGAGAATTCTTTCAGTGGAACTAAGGCAAAGAAATGAAAAAGCGAACTCTCAGATCAGCTCTGTAACACACAATTTGTTTAGTGTTTCACATATTAGGTCGTGGCTGATTATTTTGTAAAGCATTAAGCTGATGTTTTTATGTCCATAATGACTTTTTATTGTGTTTTATGGCGGCAGGGGGCTTAGAAAATAACAACAATACAACAATAACCCGGAGGAGAGACTAAACATACATTTAAGCTAAAGAAAGATTTCAGTGATAAATTTCATATGTAGATCAATCAATCAGAAATCGATTAAGAATCTTTAGGATTTGGGTGATGCTTACTTGGGTAAAACTCGTTGATGAAATTGAACCAGTATGAGCATGTTCGACCTATTGTGACGTAATTGGCCTGTCCACGGTACGACGTACCTCTCCCAACATAGCATCCAACTTCCGCTGTTATAAAAGACAAACAAATATATTTTAAATGGCATGTGCCAAACACGAAATTTGTTGAAAGTTTACGGTGATAAATCATCACATCGTAAGCCTTATAGTAAATTAGGATGGTGTTATTGAGTTGCAAATTTGCAAAATAAAATTGTTTGGAGGATCAAAGTAGGTAAACAAAAATTGCTCATGGGATCAAAACGGTCAGGTCTCGTCCCATTGTCCTTGGAGAACAAAAAAAGAAAAAAATAATATATATCCTTAAAAGTATCCTTAAAAGTCCATCAAGTTTCGCTGGAGTCTTACTTTGGAGGTTTATTTATATTCCCAAAATCACCCACCCTTTGCGAATTCCTCCAAGTTCCTGGAATTTCAACCGGGCCCGAAAAATTTGGCGACTCCGCTGCCTTTTACAGAAATATTTTTGGGGAAAGCGAGAACATGAATTTTCCTTTAATAGAGACTACTTACTTGCACAGTGAGGTACAATGCAGGGCTCCTTAGTCAGTTGTTGGCGACTGTTTAGTACGTAGCACCATGGTTCATCATCTTTGCTGGGGTTACGGCAATAGTTGTGATCCAAACCTGTAAAATTCAATTCAAATCAATTTCACTTTACAATATTTGATTGGTTAGTTGATTGTATGTACACATACTTGCATCAACTTCGGACTGACCTTTGAATTGTCATTCAAAGACGTGACTGAGCTTCGAAGCTTCGAAGCCCATTCAGTCTCCAAAACCTAATCAGATCGTTTACCTTTAAGTGTGACCACAGATCTTATTAGATTTAGGAGTCCATAGGTAGACGTTCTGATTAGATTTTGGAGTCTGTAAGTTAATGGTTAATAGTTACATAGGTCAACTTAGTTCAAGGGTCACATTGGTCAACATATGTATTCAGTTTGAAGAAATTATAATCTTTTATGATTCTTGAGATATCGCGATAGGGAGGCTAATATCTGTAATTTCATAAGTTTAATATAATACATCTTTGACACTTGACCTTTGATTTAAGGTCTCCAAATTCTAATCAGAACGTCTACCTATCATCGCGTTTGAGTTCCTGATCGAAGCAGGGGCGTATCCAGGGGGGGCGCAACAGGCGCGCGCCCCCTATTGGCCGACTAAAAAAAAAAAAAAAGGAGGAGAAAAAGGGAGAAAGAAGGAAAAAGGGAAAAAAGAAGAAAAAAGAAAGAAAGAGAAGGGAATAAGGCTCGATGCTTGTACAATTTTCGCCCAACTTTATTCAATAAAAAGCCGAAATAGGCTTTATTTGGTTCTAAACGACCATAACTAAGGCATTTAATGTGGGGAGGGCCCACGAGGCCGACTTTTCTCATATTGTATTTTGCAATAATTGCTCAAACGCCCTTTTTTTTAAAAAGAATACATTAGTGACGAAAAGTAAAAATATTTAAAACTAAAGTTTCAAAATTCACAAAGAAAAGAGGCCTCTTGGACCCTCTGCCTCCTGGGAAACATAGTTGGCCTCATGGGTTTATTAGAAAGTACCCCTTTATTAATTCAAAAATACTTTTTGAAAACCCCAAATTTTTGGCTCGCGCTCGCGCTCGCTGTGCCAAATCAAAATGCACAATAATAACTCTAAATTTTACCTTTGAAAAATTCTAAACCCAAATTTTCGGCTCGCGCTTCGCGCTCGCCTGACACCAAATCAAATGCACAATAATAATTCTAAATTTTACCTTTAAAAATTTAAACCAAATTTTCGGCTTCGCGCTTCGCGCTCGATGATACCAAATCATAATATAATGCCACAAATAATAACTCCAATTTTTACCTTTAAAAATTTTCAGCTCGCGCTTCGCGCTCGCGATACTAAATTGGGTCTATTATACACAATAATCTACCATTTTCTAGTACTAGAAAATGCCCTTTATTTATTTCATATAACTTTAAAACCTCAACATTTTCGACTCTCGTTTCGCGCTCGCAGATTCCAATTCAGAAGGGTATATAATGCACACATAAATAGGTTCTACGCAAACATACATTGTCTTAGGGTATAGAAACTATGTAACTTTTGTGATATTGAAAAAAATGTGGAATTTCATGTACAATATGAATTAGAAGAACCCCCTCCCCCTTCCCCTGACGGCGATAAAATTTCCTTGCGCCCCCCCCTATTGGGAAATCCTGGATACGCCCTGGAAAGTGGTCTTGAGATACTGCTGTACGGGAAAGCAGGACGACATGAGGCGGGACGGACGTGTGGACAACCGAAAACATAATGGACCATATTCACAAATGTGTCCAAAAGTTAAACCTAGCTAAATCTGTGGTTTAATATTGATTAGCAAAATAAGACACTATTTGTCAACATTGTGATGTTCCTTACTAGGATTTGGAATCGCACTTAAATGTTAGAAAAACTTTTGTACTTATCATTCCCAGGTACTTTTAAACAGTTTCGGTACCAAAAATCTGATACATTAAAAATACTGTTCCAGATTGTGCACATTTTGTAATCATAATAGTTGAACCACAGATTTAAATTAACATTTAGGCTTAACTTTAGGACATTTTTGTGAATACGGGCCATCGAAGCAGCCTTACATTCGGCGGCAGTGGCAATAAAAACAATTCTTAATTTGTATTAAAAAACTTCTAAAATATGAGAGCTGATTCGATTTTAAATCAAATCTGTATAAACGAAAATATACCTGGAGAATCATTTATTTCAGTAGAAACAAAAAAAATAAACATACCAGCATCAGGATAGGTAACCGGATTATATGGTTCATCCCCAGCATCTTCCCATTTCTACAAGTCATCCCATTCTCGCCTTCATTCGCTGTTCCTCTGTAGTTGGCGCCATTTCCTTCGTAACATCCAGTAGCTATGGAGAATCAGCGAAAATAATAAAATCCATATATATTTCATCTAATCTTTATCTTTTTATTCACAGTATTTTTCTAAACCAGGTGGCTCTTAAAATAACAAATATTTCTCTTCAAGGGCACTGTCTATGTACGGTTAAAAAAATATAATTCATTGCAACATAATGACAACACATACACTATCAAAACGGTCTACAAATAATGAAATAGGTAGATTATTGATTTATATATTAATGTCAAGAAAGACAGCATGGTTATATCCAGAATGGTTGGTTCCCCCCCAAAAAAAAAAAAAAAAAAAAAGAAAAAGAAAAAAGAAAAAAGAAAAAAGGAAGCATCTTATTTTGTTGTGTTGTTGACGGCTTTTTCAACAGACGCATTGAACCGATGAACGCATCCTAAATGCACTGTAAACTGGATATGGATAAAATGCCTTGCCCAAGACCATAGGAGTCGGTGATGAGGAATCGAACCCACGACCTTTGCATTTCCATTCATAAGGCCCCAAAGGGCTACTTCTTCTCAATTTTCTTTGTCTTGGAATCGATATATTCAAGACACAATGGTTTTGCAAGTTACTCAACGAGTTACTTACTGTATACACTGAGGAATTCCACACGATGAATACCTGTATCCGATAGTGGACCTCTTTTCATAGTAGCACCATGGACCACTGGTAGACCCTCCTGGGTTACGGCAATAATTCCTTCCAAACTGTCGAAATAGAAATAATTATATTGCCACATTGAACATTATTCTTCTGTAATCTTATTTCCATCATTATATCATATTATATTAATTGTATTTTTGTTGAATTTATTGTTTATGTTATCTTAGTTATGTCAGTAAAAGTACTATCTCATAAAGTTGATTTGAAAAGAAAAAAAAAAGTAATTGCCAGAAGTATATCCAGGATTTAAAATAAATGGGGGGAGGAGCCAGTGAATTCGAAATATAGGGGAGACGAGAATGTTTTTTAATATTTAATTTTAAACAATATCAATGAGTGGTCAAAATAATTATATATATTAAAAAAAATCAAACTGCAACGGGTAATAAACACGGAGACAAATATACTTTAAGCCTATGTTGTATTAAAATTGTAATGAAACATTTTCAACCAACTAAATGGTTGCATTTGGAGTGAGAATTTAGGGAACAGTACGAAGAGCCAAAAACCTTACATAACAATTTTTACCTTCTTCAGGAAACGTTTCAGGCCTATAATATGCACTGTCATCAAGTGAATCCCATGAAAGGCACTTGTCACCAGCAGCTGTCGTGCTTGCCTTTCCTCGATACATGTAACCATCGCCTTCATAACAGTCTACAGGAGCTGCATCCACAGAGAAATTATAAGTTGCATTTAATTTGCAAAGCAAAATAACGAACAACACATATCATAAATACATACAAATTGAATAAACAAAAATGATATTACATCGGATGGTGAAGAATTGGATACCAGAAATATTCCACTAGATAGGGCCAATATTGCACGAATCGAAGATGAGTGCAATATTGGCCTTAACGAGTGAAATATTATAGTATTGCATGAAGTAAAGCCATCCAATATAATTATTATTCAGAACAGTGAAAACCAGTCCTTTAGACCGTGGAATATGGCATAATATTACACAGCTAAAACGCCCTAGACAGTGTGTTCCTAAAAAAAGGTAATCGAAGTTCAAAGGTCAGTCATATCGAAAGTATACGGTTTATCCTTGTGATTTGTTTACTAAAATACTAAGTAACTTATCAGCTTTAATTTGAGATATTGCTGACGTCCAAACTGTAATGGGTCACAGAGTTAGGGTCCTTTGAAGGTGATAGGTACAAAACCCATTTTTTCCCAAGTTTTTGGTTTGTCGGGTAAGAAACAAACCTTTTTAAAGTAGTTGATGTGGTTAGGTCTTTTTCAGCAAGTTTCAATGAAATGTCTTCTTCTCTGCTAAAGTGGATTTCTCACTGGTAATGAGATGGTTATCAATTACGAGTCTCTGGAGTCTCGGAGAGGTCACCGCGACGTCTCATGAGTCTCAAGTCGCGAGAAAACCAAACAAATATCAAACATGCTTAAAGTCCTAGACCGGACCGGTAAATGAAATAACCAAAAACGAAAGCTAATATCGTCTGTTGGGAGCCATAAGGGCGTTATTGCATCTTATAGTTGTTCCGTTGAGAGCCATAAGGGCGCTATTACTGTACAAAGTCAATGATGATAGCGCCCTTCTGGCTCCAAACGGAACATCCTTGATCTGCAATAGCGCCCTTATGGCTCCAAGCCGACGATATGCTATATAATACAACAATTCCAAATTAAGGCGTTTTTATTGTCCATCTAGAAAGTATTTAATTAAAAAGATGACCGAACCTCAACCAGGCCACCCCTCCCGAATACTTGTAAAATTACCCCTAATTTAAAAGTGCGAGTGATGACGTCAAAAAATGTTAATGGAATGCTACAGCAGTCCTGCGGCTAGGCATGATTGCGTTTCGCCTTTAGAAAACACGTTTGTATTGCTATGTCAGGACAATAGACGCCCTGTGAGCTAGAATTCTATTGTTATGAAATGAAAGGGCAAAGTCAATCATGCCTGGCCACAGGACTGCTGTAGCATTCCATTAACATTTTTTGACGTCATCACTCGCACTTTTAAATTAGGGGCAATTTTACAAGTATTCGGGAGGGGTGGCCTGGTTGAGGTTCGGTCATCTTTTTAATTAAATACTCTCTAGATGGACAATAAAAACGCCTTAATTTGGAATTGTTGTATTATATAGCATATTAGCTTTCGTTTTTGGCTATTTCATTTGTCGGTCCGGTCTGGGACTTTAATATTTTAGTAGATTTCTTTCAGACGCGAGCAAGTCTCTGTGACATCTCTGTGGGTTGCCGCGATTTCCCCTAAGTATTCACGAAAGTATCCACGATTTCGCAGAGACGTTGTCGGAACTTGCTAGCAATAAAAAGGAATCGAACAGGTAGAACAATTTTAAAAACTTTTGTTCGATTTGCCACCAAGCTCTGAAGTCTCAGGAGACGTCACCACGACGTCTCCACGACTCAAGAGACTCATTATGGTGAACCCATCTCATTGCTAGTGAGATAGGTTCTTTGGATAATAAGATTGAATTTCACTAAAATTGAAATTGTGAAGAAAAAAAACCCAAAACGATGAAACCAAAAACTTACAAAAAGTTTGTTTCGTAACCTACAAACGAAAAACTTGGAAAAATGGGTTTTGTACCTATCACTTTCAAAGGACCCTAACTCTATGACCCATTACAGTTTGGACGTCAGCCATATCTCAAATTAGAGCTGATGAGTTACTTTGTAGTTTAGTGAACAAATCACAAGAATAAACCATATACTTTTGAAATGACTTACCTTTGAACTTCGATTACCTTTTTTTTAGGAACACACTGTATATATGATACACATGATGGTATTATTGTGATCAATAAAACAGTAATATAGAGAGAAAAAGTGACCATCTTACCATTGCATTGGGGGATATCACAGTCTTTAAAACCGAACTCCACATAGCACCAAGGTTTCTCGGCATTGTTAGGGTTCCGACAGTAGTTCTCAGTCAAATCTATAGAGGCACAAGATAACTATTAAGACAATGACAGGTCAAATCTATGGAGATTGGTGCTCATTTAAGAATAACCTCTTGAATTATCAGAATTCAATTACGGTGTCTGTTTTTCATAACGAATATGTTTGGCTATTCACAATTATAAATAAAAAAGCAAGACAGCTCAAGTGTATTATTATTGCAAATAATATTTGACGATACATACTTTGTATCGCTATTTTTGCATTGAAATTAAAGTATCTGCGATATTTTTTTCTGCATTAAAACAAAATTTAATAGCCCATGTTGACATTTTAAAAACGAAACGCCTCTGTGAAGCAAACAGTTACTCCGGAACATTTAGAATTCGTCATTCACATAATCCAGTATATTACATGCACTAGCATGATAATAAATGACATTGTAAACTCATCGCAATTGTTCACTTATTCACTTTTTGCTGATGATACTTCTGCTCTCTCACCACAGAGACATGCACGATCTTATTATATCCGCAAATGTTGAAATTCACAATATATTTAAATAATTTTGCTGCAACAAACTTTTGTTGAATGCTAGTAAAAATCAAGGAACAAAAGAATCCCTGTTAATATTGACCCGTTGACAGTAGGCCGAGGTGGTCATCAAATCAATCGGACTCAAAGTGTAAAATTTTTTTGGAGTTACAGTTGATGATCATCTTGGAAAGATCACGTTAGTAATGTTTGTACTAAGGTATCGAGGAGTGTCGGTGTGATATCCAAATTAAGGTTCTTTTTACCCCAGTAAACTTTAGTAACTATTTATAATGATTTCATTATGCCTCATTTGATTTATTGCAATGCAGCATGGGGAAATAAATATAAGAGTCACTTAAACAAATTATTTATCCTTCAGAAGAAAGTTATCAGGGTCATAACTAATTCGAATTATAGAAGCCCTGATACTTCTTAATTTTTGCAACTTCAAATTATGCCTTTTGCTGAACTAGTTTCCATGAATTGCTTGATATTTATGTACAAATCACTATCTTCTCAAAATAATTCATTTTTAAAAGATGCTTTTGTTGTTAATTCTACTCTCCATACTTACAATACACGTCAGAGAAACCTTATCCATCAACCGTTCGCAAAAACTCAAACTGTTTTGAGCTCTCTTGTAATTGTTTGTGTAAAGAATGGAATAAGTTACTACTAAACATCAGATCTAGCATAACATTATCGTTATTTAAACATAAATGCCATAAATATCTGCTTGAGAGATTATGCAATGTCTTTAAGTAAACCTGGGAAGCCTCGTGTGTGTGTGTGTGTGTGTGTGTGTGTGTGTGTGTGTGTGTGTGTGTGTGTGAATGTGTGTTTTAGTTTTAGTTTTATTTATTCTTTTACTCTTTAAAATTATTATAAATATTGTGTATTTCTGTTTCTTTTCCATTTTTCACATTGTTTATTATGATATCATGTAAATTTTTTGTATTTTGTTAAGGGGCTCCATTTCACAAGCTTTGCTTCTTTGGAGTCCCAAACCTATCATGTTATTTTTCGTTCTTGACGAATCATTGTAAATACTTGCATTATTGATTGGTTTGAATAAACTTGAACTTGAACTTGAACTTGATATTTATATAATAACATACCTTTATCGGGGTAGTCGATGGGATTGTACTCTCGATTCGCATCTTGCCAATTGTAACATAGATCTCCATCTACAGTCAATAATGCATTGCCTTTGTACGATTGGAAAGGCTCGTAGCATGGGACATTCGCTAGACAGAGAGAGAAAAAAAATAGCTTGAATTAATGAGCATGGATTGGTTTACGGTGGCTTAGCATGATGTGTCTATTAATATAATATATATTTTTTGGGGGGGGGGGGTGGCGGGGTCTAATGTGTAACAATGAGACTGATGAGCTTCTGGCAGGATTTAACTTGGTCAACATTGCATATTATAATCGGTCTGCAGAGTATATCATCACCTAATTTCATTAATAATTCTACTTACGTGGATTAGTCGGCGGGGGTGGTGTTGTCTCATCTGAAAACAGGCATAGAATAAATAAATGAATGAATAAATAACGAGATCAAGAACGGGAGATGTTGAGACACAAAATTATTTACAACATTGTTTTTATTATCATAATTATGCATTCTTTACTTTTTTCTAAATCAAATATTATCCAGAAAGAAGATAGTAAGAACTAAATATGTCCCCAACATAGCATTAAACATATATCTGACAAGCAAGAAGCGCTATTGGTTTTTAAGGAATTATTTCCATAAGAGCTTAATTATAATGCTAAACGAAATTATTGAATACAACTGTATTATTTTCATTGGTAAGCAAAATGCAAGCTCACCAACCCGCCAAATTATCTGGTTAATTACCTGCAGCTTTCTTGCAGATGGATGCGTATTTTCTGTTACATGAGATATCGTTCCAGACCCCAGATGGAGTTATGTAAGGTCCTCTCACATGCACACAATTCTCTTGCTGGCCAGAGTTATTTGGTTCTCCAATGTCCCAGTTGTGATAATCAAACTGATGGTAAATAAAAAAATGATAACAATGATAGTGATTCAGTAGTGGCTTGTTGTAGCGCTCAGGTCAAGCGTGCATTAGCATAATCATGGCGCTTCAACATCATTTATTATGATGGGGTGACCATAGTCGCGCAAATAAAAAAAAAATGATAAAAAATGTGACATTCAATCAACAATTCTTTTTATATTTTACAAAAAATCAAGGAAATCTATCAATACCAAATAAACGGCAAAATTCTAAACTCCGAATCGCCGAACGAAGAAGTGAACTAGGTTCGACGATATCGCGTTTTCAAAATTCTATGCCGATCGATCAGATCGGCATAGAAGTTTTTTTTTTTTTTTTTTTTTTTTTTTTTTTTTCAAATGACCTCCGTCGAGTGAAGACGTACCTGCGCAAGCGGCTCGCCCACAACCCACGTACGTGTATTATTGAATGAGGAATTTAACTGCATGAGAAATATTACACCTGCCAGTCCGCGTACGGGAACTATGTCTAACACCGGCAACGGCCCCCCCTTCAAAAGACTCCGACCAGCCCTGTACTGCTGAGGTTACAAGCATTATACCAATCATTCACCAATGATTGATGATCAAAACAAAAAAACTTCATCAACATTTCGGGAACCGATTACGGAACTGGAGAGTAATATAACGAAAGAGATCAAACAAATTCGCGAACAATTTGCAGACGTAGCGAAAGCTGTTAGAGTACAACTCTAAAGAGATCGCGGACGTGAAAAAGGAAATGGAAAAGATGAAAGAAGAAATGGATACTATCGAGAAAGAATATAAAGAGGAACTAGACAGAATCGAAAACATATGCAGCAAGAGAGAATTTGGTTTTTCTTAACGTCGGTACCAGAAAGGTGCTCAAAGAAGGTCAGAGGGAGAATGTAGAAGAGACTCTGAAAGAATTATGAAAAAGTAAACTACAGTTCACGGAACAGGAGGTGGCGGGGATCGAGTACCAACGTTTACATCGAGTTCAAACCGGGCCAACACCTAAACCCATAAAGGTACGTTACCTTCGTTATAAGGACAAGGTTGCTGTTCAACAAAGGGCAAAAAATTTGAAAGGTACGACAATGTACATATCTGATGATCTTTGAGAAGAGTGAGAATGGAGAGGCGGGATCAACTAGAGGCGTTAAAGGCAGCGAGAAATGCTGGAAAAATTAGCTTTTTTCCAAAACCATCCATCGAAAATTATTCATAGATCACGTCTGGCTACAGAAGAAGGACCAAGCAAAGTTTGTAGAAAAGTTAGAAGAAAGCGTGAGGAACGCACAAGGGGCACTTCAAAAGGCGCACAGGTGGTCAGACCGAAGTCAACAAACCAAGCTAAGGAGTTTCCTCCGATCATGCCGATGGAAACGGATCAGGGAGCTTCGGCAGGGAATATTCCCATTAATTGATCTGTGGAACATTTGTTAGATCTTTGGCACAAATAATGAAACAGTGGAAATTTTGAGTTATATGAAAAAATAGGTCTAAGTTTCGGAACCTGTATAACAGCGCGAATAATGCAGTAATTTCATCGATTTCATCAGAATTAGGAGGAACCAAACTAAATAATTGATTTGGTGAGGAAGCAGAGTGGATTTTGATTTTATATGAATAAAATATGTCTGAGCTTAGGAACCTGTATAACAGCCGAATAATGCAGTAATTTCATCGATTTCATCAGAATTCGGAGCAACCAAATTTTGAATGTCTGGCAATATGTGTCGTCGGTCATCAAAATCATATGAAAGTATTGCGTGGAATGCACAATCAATGCCACCGGTTAATCTGAGAACTTTGGAAATCTGCCAAAACTATAATTTTGACTGACAGTGAAGAAAAGTCCGAAATGAATGTTGTCAACGAAATCAGGAATGGCTGAGAACGGCTGAGAACATGGTACGTGATCTTATGTAATGTTTTGGATATCGAAAGAATTATACACAAAAATAATATTAATACAGGAAAGTTTGAATTTTATTTTCTTTCCTTTTTTTTTCTCTTCATCTTTGATATCTAAATTATGTAAATAAACAAAATATGATGGATCTCGTGATTTGAACAGTTTTCATATATACAGACTATATGTAGCAGTCGGTGTATATACAACATGACTGCACTATTTCAGTTCCAAAATAAGAATGAAAAAAAAAATAATAATGTTGAAAAGATTCTGATAACAGTTACAAATGCACGTTCTTATGAAATTATAAAGAAAGAAAAAGTCTGTATTTTGTAGACAATATTAAAATGCTGTTGGTTTAATAATAATGTAACAATTTCAATGTTTTATCCTAATTGGGAGAACTTGCTTCACTGAATAATTGATCTGTATATTAACATTCCTGATTTCAGGAACAGGTGAAGAGTAAAAGGGGTAATACTATTCTGATTATATGCTTATGAGGCATATGTGATGTCGTTTGACATGTCTTGGGAGTCACTCTGGTTTAAATACAAATACATTGTACATTGTTTAATTTGCATGCACATAAGGCATTTTTCATGCAGATAGCCAGTCACTGACATTTTGGAGGATGAAGTAACTGTGTTTGTATTTAACCTTGGAATTGCGGCACATTCTCATTTGCATAATGTTTTAACAGTAAAGAAATACATCAGTATTTAGGGGATGGTCCTATGACAACATGACTGCACTATATCACGCCTGGCCCACTGTGCGCCGTCCCTGACCTACGTATGAAGTTTTCCCATTTCCTTAGGTGGTTTATTAATGTACTCGTTCTTCAGCTAATTTTCTTTCTTCTTTTTCATTTTCCAGCATTCTTTCTTTATTTCTTGAGGAGTGGGGGTTTATTTTTAGTTCTGCTATAAACAAATATCATATGTTTATTAAAAGTATGATATGATTAACTAACTGCTCCTTACCTAATATCTAACAGTTTTATGCCAATATAAATTCCCTCCCAATTTATACTTTTAATATTCGATAAATTGAATAAATCCCCACAATCTTCTCCAAAGAACTTTTATTTTTTCACAAGTAAAAAATAAATACTCATAGGTCTCTTCATATTTATCACAAAAAGCGCTATATTGCTAATTGAAAATTTATATGTATACAAATGTTTTCTAGTATATATAAGTTTCATATAGCAATTTAAATTGAAATTCTCTTAACCTACTATTTAAAGTACATTTTTCCTGGGTCTTGAATATTGTATGAATATCTTTTTAGAATAATTATATATCCTCTCTAGACGTTTAACTGCATATGACTTTTCTATTCATATTTAACAATGCCACATATATTTTTTTTCGATGTTAACGTCAAGCAATGTATTAACTCTTCCGTTAAATACAAATTCTAAATTTAAATCAGTGTCTCTACATGAATCATTTTTTCTTCAAAGAGCTTTCCATGTCAGTGGAGTAATTTCTAAATAGTTGATTAAGTTTAATATTTCTTGTTCATTTAGTCCCATCCTTCGAAAATCCCTAGTTGATTTGATTTCACTTCACCATCAACTATTGATGTAATTTATATATATTTTTAAGGAATAAACTTTCATCAAAGTACATATGTCCATCTAACGATTAACTTGTTGTTAAAAATAATTTATTTCTTTTACCTGTTTCCTTTTTAAGCAAAACATCTTTCATAGCGACCCAGACGTCCAGCATATTCCTATAAAAGCTTGGCAAAGACAGGTTACTAATGTTCAATGAAAATATTACTAAAAAAATCAGTAAACCTCCAAACTCACGAGTTTTATATTTAAAAAAACGTTTCCATCCCATCTTCGAATCTCCTGATATTAGTCTTTTGATCCACATGATTTTTTGTTGTATAAATAAATAATGGAAATCTATTCATTTAAGACCCCCTTATCATAATTCATATACATAACATTCCTTTTAATTTTATCCTTCCCATTCCATAAAAAATCAAATATTAAATTCTCAATTTCCTCAAAACCCAGGTGGTACTGGGATAAGTGATGACACATAATTTAATTTTGAAAGTATAAACGTTTTAATTATATTGTAATTTTACTCATTACGTTAAGTCCCTCTGTTTCCACCATTTCAACATCTTTTTAAATTTTACTTAGAATTTCTTTATAATTAGTCCTTTCCCACACGTCCACATCTAAAGAGAAGGTTATACCCAATAATTTTAATAGCCTCAACTAATTTACAAAGTGGCAACTATTTTCTTTCGAGAGGGGACCTAACAATAATACAAATGTTTTATCTTTATTTATTTTTAAACCGGAAAATTGTGCAAATCTCCCAAACAACTTTTCTATTTTATCAATTGATGCAGCATCTCTTACAAAAAGGGTCATATCGTCTGCATAAAGTACCTGTTTTACCTCTACATCACCAAAACTAATTCCATGATAGCAGAGTCCTTACGTATTGAAAAAGTAAGGATCTCTATACAAAGTATAATAGGTATGGAGAGAGAGATCTCCTGTCTTACCCCCTTTTTTCAATATTGAAGTACCCTGTAGATATTCCCCATTAAAAGACACAACTCAAAGCGCCCTTATATATAGTGTTTGGATCCATTTACAAAAAGATGGCCCAAAACGAAGGAACGCAATGTTTTTGCAAATATATATGAGACACAGAATCGAAGGCTTTTTCAAAAGTCTATTGCCATTAAATATCCAGGAATGTTATTGTGTGTTGTATAGTAAATCATATCATCTATTAACCTTATTGCTTCACCTATATTTCTGCCTTGAATATACCCACCTGATCTATTAAATTATTTCATTTAAGACTTTTTTAATTCTCATAGATAGTGCCTTAGCTAAAATTTTGTAGTCAAACATTTAATAATGATATAGGTCTATAATTTTTAGTTAACAAAGGGTCTTTCCCATCTTTAGAAACAAAATGATGACCGCTTGTTTTTGGGAAGATGAAAGTTCCCCCTCTAAAAGAGTTTCATTTAAAGCTTCCACCACTACATCTCAAATATCGGCCAGAATAATAAGTAAAACTCCACACTTAGCCCATCGTTCCTGATGTTTTGTTAAGTTTCATTTGTTTAAAAGCTTCCCAACACTCTCCTCTGTGTAACTTTTCCCTCACACAATTCCCGTGAAACTGAATTAGTTTAGGCAAATCCTTAAAGAAGACGCTATTATTTAATATATTATCGTCACACACAGGTTGGGAATATAATTTGCTATAAAATCTATGTATCTCTTGTATTATTTCGTTTTGATCAAACTTACTTTTTCTCCTATCATCATTTTCCGTATTGCTGTTTTTTTTTTTTTGTTATACTGCATCAACTGTGTAAATATCTAGTGTCCCTTTCCCCATTTTCATAATATGATGCTCTAGATCGAATTTAACCCCTTCATTTACATAATCATAACACCTTTTTAAATCATTTCGTTACACTCCAACAAAATTTTTTCATGATCTACCTTATCTAATAAGTCTTTTTCTAAGGACATATATCTTTTTCTAAATTATTAATTCTCTCTTTCCGTTGCCTTGCCTTTTCTTTAGAATACTTCCGAGTAAAATTACCTATTTTCATTTTCAAAAAATCCCATAAAACTCTTTATCTATTATTTCTTCTTGAATTCTTCTTCAGTCTTAAAATTTCTTCTTTCATATTTTTTTTATAATCTTCATCGTTGCATAAGCTATTATTGAATTTCCAGTAAGATCCTTTAAATTTGAAATCGAACGGTACATTATAAAAATGCAGCTGAAACTGCTGAATGGTCCGGTGCTACCGAGAGTATTATATTACATTTTAAACCATCTCTTTCTAACTTTTCAGATATAAACCAATAATCTAATCTACTTTGCATATAGGGATTAACCTGTCTATAAGTAAATTGCTTTTTAAACCATTCCTTTCCTCCATATATCTATCAATCCATGATCATCTGAAAATTTGTCAAAACCAGAATTGAATCTAGAGTGAACATTTTGTTTACAACTTCCATATAGTCCAAATCTTTATCGCGAATCATATTAAAATCTCCACCAATAATTATTGGATTATTCCTTCCGTTTATTTCTATTAATTCTTTTGAAATTATTTAAAAAACTAATTTGTTCCAGTTCCTTCCCACGAACAGGAAAATATACATTCGCAATTATTACCGTAATCCCTGTACAACCGTCCATAATTATAATACCTACATCCTCATCCGTTATTACCTTTAAAATTTGAGCATCTAGTTTTGAATCAATTAAAATAATGACCCCTTTCTGTGACAGTTTCCATGACTAAAATATACACTTCCACTCCACTGTTGCTTCCTATCTTCAATTTTGTACTGTATGTTTCTTGTAAAAAATGATATCTGTTCGTTTTATCTCTACACCATTCAAAAATTTTCTGCCTCTTTTGATTTTTCTTGTATTCCTTTTCACATTTAATGAAACAAAATTACAGACAATAGCTACATTGCTACCCACCATTTAAATTAGAAGAAGAAAACAATGTACTAGCTGGTCGACTGTTTTTATTTTTAACAGGGGACGGCGAGGCAAACACTGATACTCCTACTTTGTAATTTTCCATCAACCTTATTTCAAACACACTGAAGGGCCGCGATATCCATACAAACTAAAAGACACAACTAGAAAAACATACATGTAAATAAAGACACACACACTACGTAACCCCATTCAACCCAGACAAGAACATTTCCAAACAATGAAATTTGCAAGACCTACTCAAAGCAAGCGCCAGCCACACGCCG
>CALNVZ010002100.1:47911229-47939844 GCA_940671915.1 Paracentrotus lividus | reverse complement strand
CAAATCAATTTTTTCATGATCTACCTTATCTAATAAGTCTTTTTCTAAGGACATATATCTTTTTCTAAATTATTAATTCTCTCTTTCCGTTGCCTTGCCTTTTCTTATAATACTTCCGAGTAAAATTACTATATTTCATTTTCAAAAAATCCCATAAACTCTTTTATCTATTATTTTTTCTTGAATTTCTTCTTTCAGTCTTAAAATTTCTTCTTCATATTTTTTTTATAATCTTCATCGTTGCATAAGCTATTATTGAATTTCCAGTAAGATCCTTTAATTTGAAATCGAACGGTACATTATAAAAATGCAGCTGAAACTGCTGATGGTCCGGTGCTACGAGAGTATTATATTACATTTTAAACCATCTCTTTCTAACTTTTCAGATATAAACCAATAATCTAATCTACTTTGCATATAGGGATTAACCTGTCTATAAGTAAATTGCTTTTTTAAACCATTCCTCTTCCTCCATATATCTATCAATCCATGATCATCTGAAAATTTGTCAAAACCAGAATTGAATCTAGATGAACATTTTGTTTTACAACTTCCATATAGTCCAAATCTTTATCGCGAATCATATTAAAATCTCCACCAATAATTATTGGATTATTCCTTCCGTTTATTTCTATTAACTTCTTATTGAAATTATTTAAAAAACTAATTTGTTCCAGTTCCTTCCCACGAACAGGAAAATATACATTCGCAATTATTACCGTAATCCCTGTACAACACAGTCCATAATTATAAACCTACATCCTCATCCGTTATTACCTTTAAAATTTGAGCATCTAGTTTTGAATCAATTAAAATAATGACCCCTTTACTGTGACATGTTCCATGACTAAAATATACACTTCCACTCCACTGTTGCTTCCAATTATCTTCAATATCCCTTGTACTGTATGTTTCTTGTAAAAAATGATATCTGTTCGTTTTATCTCTACACCATTCAAAAATTTTCTGCCTCTTTTGATTTTTCTCGTATTCCTTTCACATTTAATGAAACAAAATTACAGACAATAGCTACATGCTACCCACCATTTAAATTAGAAGAAGAAAACAATGTACTAGCTGGTCGACTGTTTTTATTTTTTAACAGGGGACGGCGAGGCAAACACTGATACTCCTACTTTGTAATTTTCCATCAACCTTATTTCAAACACACTGAAGGGCCGCGATATCCATACAAACTAAAAGACACAACTAGAAAAACATACATGTAAATAAAAGACACACACACTACGTAACCCCATTCAACCCAGACAAGAACATTTCCAAACATGAAAATTTGCAAGACCTACTCAAGCAGCGCCGCCCACACCCCACCCATCTACCTAGGCAATTCTCCACCCGACCGCATAAAATACAAAACCCACTGACAATCAAGGAAACACGCACTTCAGTGGATCCCGGCGAAAACCACACCACGACGGCGTAATGAAAGATACCTCACCTTCTAAAAAAAAACAAAAAACAAAAACAAAAACAAAGCTAAATATTTTTCGAGATATCTACCTAATTGCCAACTTCTTATAAGCCCACCAAACATTCCCGTGTATAAAACTTTCGAATTCATTTTTTGCCAACGCTCAGAGTGCCTATTCAAAAAAACACCTGACTTAACCTCATGACTCCCAATTAGTGTGTCCATGGCAACCACCCTATGACACTTAAAAGTCAATGTATTCTTTACATTCAGTATTACATATCTGGAGATCTGCATATTAAAGGGTTCAATGCACAAACAGTCACTTATCCTTTCCATATCAGTGTGTGTAACTACTTCCAACGCCAACGTAATTAATCACCACATTTGTAATTAAAAGCAAGAATGACAGCGAAGTTGTACATACCCCTAATACCTAATGTATTTCTTACTATTAAAACATTATGCACAATGAGAGTCTGCAACAAAGGTTAAATACAAGCACAGCTACTTCATCCTCCCAAATGTCATGATGGCGTGTCTGCATGAAACACGCCCATGTGCATGCAATTAAACAATGTACAAAGTATTTGTAATTAAAGCCAGAATGAACTCCCAAGACATGTCAAGGACATCACCAGAAATACCTAATAAGCATATAATCAGAATACCCCTTTTACTCTTTCACCTGTTCTGAAATCAGGAATGTTAATATACAGTTCAGTTATTCAGTGAACAAGTTTCTCTCAATTAGGATAAAACCTTGAAATTGTTACATCATTATTCAACCTCAAAGCAGAGACGTGAAGTCAGCTTAAACGATTTCCATTCTTTGTTATCAATGTTTGAAACATGTTAAGCATATTTTAGAAATGCCTCTTTTGTAGCTTGAGCAAAATGCAATTGAGATTTTACAATCAGGAATTTGTAACCACCTTGTGATACCTAATGTATTTTCTTTACTATTAAAACATTATGCAAATGAGAGTGTGCTGCAATTCAAAGGTTAAATACAAGCACAGTACTTCATCCTCCCAAATTCAGTGACTGGCTTCTGCATGAAACACGCCCATGTGCATGCAATTAAACAATGTACAAGGTATTTGTAATTTAAAGCAAGAATGACTCCCAAGACAAGTCATAGGACATCACCAGAAATACCTATAGCATTATAATCAGAATAACTCTTTGCTCTTCACCAGTTTCTGAAATCAGGAATGTTTAATATACCATTCAAATTATTCAGTGAATCAAGTTCTCCCAATTAGGATAAAAACCTTGAATTGTTACATCTTATTCAACCCCAACCTAAGACGTGAAGTCAGAATGTTTTAACGATTTCCATTCTTTGTCAAAAAGCAATGTCTTGAAAACTTATAGAGCATATTTTTAAAATATGCCTCTTTTATAGCTTGAGCAAAAATGCAATTGAGATTTTACAATCAGAAATTTGAAACCACCTTGCGAAAATGTATTCTTTTCTATTAAAATATTATGCAAAGAGAGTGTGCTGCAATTCAAAGGCTAAATACAAGCACAGTTACTCATCCTCCAAATATCAGTGACTGGCTGTCTGCATGAAATACGCCCATGTGCATGCAATAATTAACATACAATATAATTAAGCAAGAATGACTCAAAAGAACATGTTATAAGGCATCACCAGAAATACCTATAGGCATATAATCAGAATTACCCTTTTACTCTTCACCAGTTCTATGAAATCAGGGATGTGAAAAAAGTTCAATTATTTAGTGAAGCAAATTCTCCCAATTATAGATTAAAACCCTCAAATTATCACGTTCAATAAGCAATATCTAACACATGAATAGACATATTTAAAATATGCCTCTTTTATAGCTTGAGCAAAATGCAATTGAGATTTTCATTGGGTGTTTACTGACCTATGTACATTTACCTTCAATAATGCTTCTTTTTAAGATGAAATGCAAAACTATGAAACAATCTCTGGAACTCCTTGTCCGGAGACTAAATTAAAGCACTCTCCCCTAGATATTGTTATAATTATGATTGCATACCTTCAAATTAATAATCATCAACTAATATATGCATGAGAACAACATCTTAAAGATTTCCCCGCGTGAAGGAGGCAACTCATTGCCAACAATATTTTGATATTGTTCTACAGAGTACAGACTTGTTCTTTCTTTATAATTTCATAATAACATGCAATTTGTAAACTGCTTATCAGAATCTTTTCAACTTTAAAATAATTTGTTTTTATTATTTTGAAAACTCAGCAAAAGTGCGCCAAAACTAGTTTCTGGTCACCTAACCAATTTTGTTTTTTTAATATTCTCAGCAAAGATAGCAACCTCTAGAACATGTCCATGAAATATTTCATCATGAAATTGATTTTTAGTTGGTTATTTTTCTTTGAAATGACCAGAAAATGACTTGTTAGTGATACACCATGTGTAAATGACAAATCGTTATTTGGGATTTTTTACTAAATGGGTAGTTCAATATATTTAAAATTAAATTTGCTTGTTTAATAATGATCATTTTTAGTGCCCATAGAATTTAAAGACAAATAATTAATCCATTTGGAAGTAATTTTGGGAGAAACCACTAAATAATGGGGGAAAATTGCATTTTTTTATTCATACGCATAAATTTTCAAAATTGCTGCCGATTGCTGCGCTAAAAATACAATGAGAGTCTTTGTTATAGTGTATGCTTTACATCAATACCAAAATTAGCTGCAACCTCCTGCAACCTTCGGAGATATAACCAATTTTCCATCCGCATGTTCGCCTATTTTACCGTCAAAATCTGCTAAAAGCCATAATGTGCACGTATTGTGCACACAAAAGTATCACCGTAAGTGGCGTAAATATTTCAATTGAAAGCCGACAAACCAAAACAACCAAAACACATGAATACAATGATTTTCATGAAATACAGAAATACATGTGTGCTTATGGGGGAGATTATATAGTCTTTAGACTGCTACCCCCCCCAAAAAAAAAAAAAAAAAAAAAAAAAAATCATGACCATCTGAATTGATCTATATCTTGAAATAGTATTATGGTATTTAATTGGGGGCTCACCTATGTCATGATGGGTTATTATCGTTTGTTTCCAAACAATTAATATGTTATAAAGTCTTAACCGATCATTCTTAAATTATGACTTGTATTCACATATATATGTTTGGCTACTTCGGTCAGGAGAACATGTAAGACTGCCTACTTACAATACATTTTAACTGTGTCTTTATCATTATACTCTCTTTCATTTTTATATTTATAGTTTGATATCATTGTTATTTTGTCTTTCGAATTTCTGGACCCCATGGAAGATCAGCATTGTTATGTTTACAAAGCTGAATGTGCCATGAAGCCATTTGTGCTTTTTTTTTTTTTTTTTTTTTTTTTTTTAATTATTATATGTTTATATTATAACTGTATTTTTTATTGTTGCAATTTGGAAAATGAAATACAATACAATACATTAAGTTCAATTAGAGAAGAAATCGTAGATATATAAATTGCAATAACTTTTCCGTCATAATCAAGAACAATTAGCCAAAATCAAAATGATTTATTACGTATTTGATGAATAGGCCTACTGGTCTCATCAGGAAGATCGTATTTTTATGAATAAAAAAGGAGACTCCCCTTTCCATAAAACCCCATTAAAGTTCCAAATAATATATTAATCTCTCTAAAAAAAAGGGCATTTTTTCCTCGTCCAGGAAAAAAAAACAGTACGTTAATGAAGTCAGAAAAAAAGATACTCTAATCATGTTAACAATGTTTCCGTCGTCTATAAACCCCATACACACCTCACTTATGAAAATAATATCAGTTATGTAACTTTTACAAAGAAATCCGATCTAACCAATCAGAAATGGGTATTTTAATGACGTCATAGACATTTGAAAATACTCTTATGGTGTTTCTCATGTCTTGAAACCCCCTATAAGTCCCACTAATCAAAGTAAAAATTAATATGCCTATGTGTTACTATTGATATTTGTCTTGTCCAATCAGAAAAGAGCATTTTAATGACGTCATAAGTTTTTGAAATTGTTCTCATCGAATTCCGCGGGTCTGAAAACCATAGAAGGACTTCTTTTAAGAATTTAGTTATCCGTCTTCGGTGAGGAATTAGTTTTGTCGCACTTTTAGTTCATTCTGGCCCACTGTGCGGCGGGACAAATACATTTTTATTTTTTATTTTTTGATTGAAAAAAAAAAGAAAGAAGAAAACACACGCTGGAACGGCTGCGCTATACTTTCGCTATACGTGACCCTTTTTGTTTTGCTTGCTTTTGTATGCTGTGTGTGTGTGTGTGAGTGTGTGTGTGGATGAGGGTGTGTGGGCGTATGTTTTGGGTGATCTCAGTTTTCATTTTAATTTTTCTTTTTTATGGTATTATGTATAGGGGAGGGGGGGGGGGGTCATGTGGGATTATACTTTTTTTTTCTCTCTCTCTCTTTCTCAATGGCCACTTTTTGATCATATGCTTTTAAAAAAAAAACACGTATGAAGTTTTTTCTCCTTGTACTTTTGTAATTTATGTTTAAATCAAAGTATCATTTTACAGTACATTCAGTCTTTGTTCTGAAGAACATGTATAATTTTGTCATTTTAATTCGTACAAAATGATTTCTGAGCTAAGAGAAAAATATACACTGTATTTAGTTTGTTGTTATGAAGAATGTTTAATTTTGTCATTTATGATCTGTACAATATGTTCTTGATTTGAGAGAAAAATAAAAACATTATTACAACAAAAGAATTCCGCCAAAAAAAAGGTCATAAAAACAGCGAAACTTTATTTCACGCACGAGAGTTTGACAAAGATTTATCAGGAAATTCTATCAGTCTAAGAAAAGGGAATTACAGTAAATGTAAGTCACAATTTCACAGAATCAGATGATACTTAGCTTAACTTATAATTTTGATAACGTTAAATCGGAAAGATTTCTAGACCCTTGTCAAGAAGGTCGGTTATTACGGAACGGACACGCAATTTTCCGATGTTTGATCAATTATTTCACAATTTGATACACCGTACCGTGACAACAGTTTAGTTCTTAGACAATTTTGGGTCCCTCTCTCTGTTGGTGCTATCAGATTTTCAAAATATTAATTACCTTTTGAGATATCCGACGCGCGAATTATGGTCACACCACCACACTCGGTCTAAGTCTAGCCGCGTCATTCCAGCGCAGCATATCGGGTACACATTTATACCTACTGACACTGAATATCGAAATGAAGTGAGTTGCTAACAAAACTTGAGAGTCAGATCAGCAAATTTGGTGACGTGTTAGATAAATTCATAGAAGCCATGTTTGGTCTTATGTTATATTTTTCTCTCTGTCTGCTAGTTCTTTTTACTTACACATAAAGGACCTTTACTTGAGATATCATTATCAGGGTTGACATACCAAATATGTAAGGTATCCGTCAATTTAACATATTTAATCAAGATTCTATTTAAATAATGAAGTTGTCATTTTCAAAATGATACGATGGAAGGCTAAGCCATCGATATAAATAAGGTAATATATTCATAAGAATAAGAAATATACCTGGGTGCTATCCGACCATGTAAAACTACTAGCTCCAGTCCCACTTCTTTCAAGTCCAATGTAGTAATCATTCTCTTGAAGATGTACTACAAAGTAAAATATACATCGAAATGTGTTGACGCATTCATAAACAGATAAATTATTATTATTATTATTATTATAAATGCGTCACACAATTTATTATTGTGCCCCATATCGGTATAATTATGGAGACATTATTTGCTGAGCACTTGGAGACAAAACCTAATTATAAAGCGCTATGTAAATCCACAATCATTGTCCTATTATTAAATTACTATATAATGAAGAACATTACATACACAATATGGTAATATCATACTATCCATGTGTTACTCAAATTTTGAATTAAAACACAAACTTAGAAATTGGTACACTAAAATACTGTATATGGATGCTAATTAATGTATTATAATTTTTTTTTATACTTTAAAAAGGGCCAAATTAAATAATAGACCATCTATGCCCTCCAGTTGAAGTAAAAAGGCAAAGAGATGTTAAGATAAACAACGAACTTACATTCTATGAAAGACATTTCCTCTGCACTATGTATGCTTGCTAGTTTTCCTCCCTTATCATTACACGTCTGTTTTGCGTTAGTATAAGTATCCCCATCTTCATCGACATAGTAACAGAAGTTGTTGTAGAAATACCAGTCTGATGGACAATATCCAGTTGCTGAAAATTATAAATAAATAAAAGTAGTTCAAATTGAAATATATATATATTTCAATATACAGAATTGTAAATATTTTTAACGTTTTAATGCACTATCGGTTCACTTCATCACAGTTTGTACAACACATGATTATGATATATTCTTTATCAAGGTATGATAGACAAAGAAAAATGATACATTTTGCCAGATAATGTAATCTTTAGGTGATTACGAAGCAATATTGGGTTTATTTGGAAAATTTATTTATTAATGAAAAATATACACCTGTATACTAAAAGACGAATATTGAGTACATTTCAAAATGAATACAGACGGATACTTAAAACAAAAAGCACAAAATCACAGATACTTATCTAGTCTTAAAAGCTTTCTTTCAATCAAAATGTAAATAAATCATTGAAAGGATGATACGGAAACGCCCCATCAATCTGCCACTTACGATTATCAGGATCCACAGGAGTTATTGGCGCTCCTATCAAAAGAAGAAAAATAAATGAAATGTTCTTTGAGCTAGGGATAAATGATTTGTATGGTAATGGTCCAATTACAAATATTCAATAGATGTTTGTTAGGAGATAAATCCGTTTTAAAAGCAATTTTTGGGAATGACATACACGTATATTCATTATTTGATTTTAAATCCAACATTCATCACCATCATTATTATCATAAATACCACCGCTACCATCGTCATCACCAGTCTCGTATTCAAACCAAAGCCTGCATTGTTAAAGCACTGATAACTCCCTGACAATCTTAAAATTAACATTTGCATTTTCCCCATGACGTAGCACCCTATTGGTAACTTTTCCCCTCTATTTTTCATCTCCTAAATTATATATGTATATTATAATATCGTATTATGTTTGGTTTAGACTTTGAGGTTCTGTAATGACGGTTGAGTTTCTGATTTGAACATCCATGTTCAATAGTGTGCATTTTGGAACATTATCTTACCTTCTCGAAGCTTGCACGCGTAATCGAACAAGTTGAAGCAGTCACCGTAATCCCACTGTCCTATGGAAGAACCTGAAAAGAGCCACGCAGAAATATTATCAATAGAATTATAAGAAAACAGTCGATTGTGAGATAAATAAATAAATCATTTAGTGGCAGACGTATGCGTTATGATATGGTATAAACAGAGCCATTAAGATGGAGTGAGTGCTTTACATGCTTATTTGGCAAAATAATTTCAATTTCATTATTTAGATATTGATTATTATTATTATTATTATTATTATTATTATTATTATTATTATTATTATTATTATTATTATTATTATTATTATTAATTATTAGAAACAGGATCAAGTCCGTATTTTTCCTTAAAAAAGACTTTGCTTTAACAAAAAGCACTAAGTGATTTCAAGTGCAACTTTTTAGTGTCCAAGTGTTTTTCGGATCATTCGTAGTTGTGCCGAGAATGGCTTCTTTTTGAAGATCGTAGATCTTGATGTTTCGGGGAGATCTTGGTGATGAGACTCTCGATTCCCTTCTTTACCATCCCGTGTGACCAATTATCACCGGGGTACTTCTGCCTTGGCGTTCCACATTCGTTCGATCTCGATCTCAGGTCTTGAATTTTAGCCGCTTGTCCCTTTCCTTGACTGCGATGTTTATGTCGTGAGGGACGGATACTTCGATGATGTTAACTTTGTTCCCTCTCTTACGATGATGTCTGGCTTGTTACAGTTGATAGCTCTGTCTGTCATTATGCCGGCAGTTCCAATATATGGTACTTTTATCAGCCAGGGTGATTGTCTGTGGCTGATGTCCCATGGATGGTCACATGGTTGAGTCCCACGATCCTTTAGAAGTTGCCAGTGTATATGCTTGGCAATGTTATCATGTCTGCTGATATATTCTTTTTGGGCCAAGAGGGCATCCTGATGCCAGATGCATTAGAGTCTCAGGTTCTTTCCCACATACTCTGCACGTGTCCTCTACATCTGATGCAGAATGGATTTCTCATATGCCCGTGTCTGATTACCTGATCTTGTATGGCAAATATAAACCCTTCCGTTTCTCCTTTCAGACCAGCAGACTTTAGCCATCCGTGGGTGTTCTTTTTTGTCAACGAACTGGCGATTCGATTGTTTTCGTGGTGACCGTGTAGACGTTTTGCCTGTAGATTTGTCTGCAATCTTTTGTTCAAGGAACGTTTCAGTTCTGTTCTCTCTCTTTTCCCCACTGGTAGAGTTATCTGGTGATCAGTCAATGTCTTCAATGCTTGTTTCGTACTTGAGTAAATTGGCTGGGCTTTGTCATAATCGTGAGATATGTTTGTCAATGTATCCTTGGGACTGGATAGGTAATTGGCAAGCTGTATTAACTCCATATTCCATACCGTTTCTATCTGCTGAAGACCTCTTCCTCCAAGGTCGCGGGGAGATACAACCTTCAGCAGCAGCTTTGGGTGGTGTAGTCTGTGCATTTCAATTGCTTCCTTGTCATGACATCGAGCCCTCGTATATCCTCTGATTTTCCAGTTTATTATTCCAAAACTATACCTTAGCACGGGGATAGCAAGTGTATTGATAGCCTCCATCTTGTTTTTGGCGTTAAGTTCAGATTTCATAATGAGCCTCAGTCTTGTTGTACTTCCGTCTTTGCCTTCTCTTTCATTACGTTGTGGCTGATGCTGTCATTCTCTATCATGCCAAGGTATTGTAGGTGGATTCATTCGTCAGTTCCTTGATTGATACTTCCTCGTCAGATAGGGGCATATCACCTGTCTCCACCCTTCTTCCGCGATAAGTGTAATCTTAGCACATTTTTCAATGCCAAATTCCATCCGAATGTCATCTTAATTGTTTAACAATGGCTATAGACTTGAAGTATTATTATTATTATTATTATTATTATTATTATTATTATTATTATTATTATTATTATTATTATTATTATTATTATTATTATTATTTCAGTTTTATTTAACCAGGGTAGTCTCGATTCAAGTCCATTTCAATATTAAAATTATTGGCCAATTCACACAGACGAATGTGTACTTTTAATACTTAAACAAATGGTTTTTCAATTTTATTCACCGATTGTCGTTTGTAATAGTTATTGTAACCATCTCTTCATATGAAACCCTTGTTTGTTGAAAGCTGAAGGTGTATATTATAATATACATTTCAAAATATAAATTTAAAAATATTTATACCAGCGTAAATAGATCCACATTGTGATTCATCCACTTTATTGACAGGTGTTTTATGAGCAGGCCAGTTCTGATAATCTGTTTCATCATACGCTGTTCCATCTGCCCATTTCATTTCTCCGTCTTTAATTGTATCTGAAAAAAAGAACACCCAAAGTTTGTGTTTAACAGTAACACAGGTCGTACAGATTTGAATAAATAATAAAAGCAACAATCGAAATCCGAAACGAAAGAAAATGGCCCGTATTCTTAAAAGCCGCCTAACTTTAAGCCTAGCTAAAATCTGTGGTTTTACTATGGCTGGCTAAAAGGGAATCAATCTGTGTAGGTTGCATGCTCCTATCACCTTCACTGAATTATGGAATTGTGTTTTAATTGTAAGGGTAACATTTGTACTTATCATTCCCAAGCAGTTTTTAATAGTTTCACTTCCAAAAATTATGAATTGAACATCTTATTTTATGGATTGATTCCCTTTTAGCCACCCATAGTTAAGCCACAGATTTAAGCTAGGCTTAAAGTTAGGTGGCTGTTGAAAATACGGGCCATTGAGTCGTAATTAAATGTACTGCGATGTCTGTTATCGAAATTATATGTAAATACAAAGAAAAAAAAAACGATCCACTTTACAAGTTGGCTCAATATAGGTAACGAGTATATGATTTTTTAAAAGACATACATATTTCTCAGTATGATGGAGAAATTGCTATTACTTGTACATCACGTTGCTTGGTAGAAGAATTTAAAAGATAATCTAACTTACCCGAAATTCCAAGCCAAATATTTGATATTCCAGTTTGCCAAAGAACCGGGAGTTGTTCATCAATGAAATCTTGTTCCTTTTCGCTGTAGCCAAACATGAAAAAAAAAAATTATATTTGAAATAAATTATTGAAGAGTCTGAAATGAGTGAGTCCATTACTTTAATCGCACAATGCATTAATCTCTGCATTGGACGCCATAACTTGTTTATCTTCAAGGCGTGACCTATGACTAAAGGGTTGTCATATCACTTTTTATAAGCCACCTTGATAACTTGGTTTCAAATAACATGAATTGTTTTATTCTTCTTTAATAAATTTATGTTTATAACTTCTAAGTTAAGTCACCTTAATAACTTACTTTCAAATAATTGTGAATTGTTCCATTCTTCTTCAATAAATTTATGTTTACAACTTCTAAGTTAAGCCACCTTAATAACTTGCTTTCACAAAATTATGAATTGTTCCATTCTTCTTCAATACATTTCTGTTAATAACTTTTAAGTTATGTTGTAACAAGTATAGGCCTATTGCACGTTTCTTATAATTAGCCTATGTATTGTATAATCTTATTTAAATTATGTCCATGTTTGTTTCGATTTCTCTCGTGTTTTCATACGCTGAAATAGTCAATTAGTCAACTCAAGTAAACTCTTCATCGGTTATTAAACACGAAAACATGATCCTAAACTGTCATGATATATGAACTCAGATTTCGAAATGTATTGTATTTATTTGTCTGGATCCTGGAACATACATTCTAAAAAATTGCTTAAAAAAATTGTTGACTCTGATGTTTATGTTGATGATACCTTTTGATAGTCAATAAGGTTGAGCCCTGTGCCTCACACTGTTGTTTAGCACCCACCCACGTGGTAGCTGAGTTAGCCACCATCTGATAGCAGTAACCATCGTGTATCCGCCAACCTGGGTAACACATACCTGTTACAGAGAGTGAGAATATATAGGAAGAGGCATTTTAGTTGGGGGTTGGCTTGTTATAACTGGTAATTTTTCAGCGACGCATAAGGTCACACCCATACCAATGCATTAACGACATACACGTAGTTGGGGAGGTCTAGGTCATAATGATATATTATATATATTATTCACCTAAGCGAGTGTACGTATTCAGCTAGCTAAATGTCAAGCATATTTAAAAAAAATGGGTTCAGTTGGGGGCGAAGTCCCCTGTATCCGCCCCTGGTAACCGCCCCAACCTGTAACAACTTTTTATTTCAAAATCGAGTGAAAATCTAATCTATTGAAGGAAAGATGCAGAGAGATATAAAGGATTTTAAAAAAAATCTTTGTTATACCGCGAATAGTCTGAATTATCCAAGTGATAGATCATTAAGTAATTTCATAATCAAAATGAAATAATGGGCGGTTATCAACAATTCATTTTATACCTGTTGGTTTTTCACAAATAAATCTTCTGGTTGTGAAACAATCTGCTGTAGACCAGTTTCCAGTAGAGATGCCCGCATAGGTTACCAACGTGCACTTCTCAGGTGTACTGTAGAGGGAGAGAGGGAGAGAGAGAGAGGGTTTTTTTTATTTTTTTTAAATCTCAATTTAAATAGGTTAAAAATAATCATGAATATATAAACATGGCTGTATCGGTCAAGAGAGACAGAGAGAGGAAGAGAAAGACGGAAGAACATGGAAAGATAAAGAGAGAGAGAGAGAGAGAGAGAGAGAGAGAGAGAGAGAGAGCCGCACTGGCGTGATATAAGGGGCTTGGGGGTCCGATGAAAAAAAGTGGATCGTTGTAGCTAATCGTGGTTGAAAAAAAAAAAAGATTGTTTGAATGTCTTACAAAGATATCGACTATATCGTTGCAATAATTTAAGATTGTGCCAATTCCATGAAACAATGTGTTAAAAAAACGGCAAAAGTTGCGTGTACCCTATTTCATTATTATTTTATTATCCCGAGCTGTTGGTGCAACAAAGTATGTGCATTATACTACTGAGAGCACTATTCAACCAAAAGACTTTTTTTTTATTTTAGAAAAAAAAAAAATAAAAAATAATAATAAAATAAAAATCGGCTGAGCTCCACAAATATTATTTCGCTCATTACATCACTGTTGAGACGAAAACAGACATATGAGAGAGAAGCAGAAAGAGGCCGCACTACAGTTACCCTGGTTATTCCTGGTCAATTTGATTTGAATTGAATTGAATTGAATATTTATTGTCCATTTGGAAATTCTTTGTACATCGGTTTTACAAATAATAGAAATACATTATATTTACATTTACAATAGATAATACATTACATTTACCATGTTTACAAGAAAATACACAAATTAATTTCATTAATCGATGACATTGGAAAGAACTGAGTTTCTGCATTAATTGTTATTCATTGTTACTTCATTTATACAACATTTACCGAATTATGTTTAAATTTTCAACGAGAAAGAAGAAGAAGAAGAAGAAGAAGAAGAAAATGAGTGAGGTAGAGACAAAGAAAGGACTTAAAAGTTGACAGAAAGAAAAGAAAGAACATGACAGAAAGAAAAGAAAGAACATGGCAATGACAATTGTAATAAAGCCGTGATAGGCCTAATTATGAAAAACATTTTGCGGTGTAAAATTATTTGATAGCGAATTAAATCTTTCGTCTGATATTGAAATTTATTAAAAAGCCAGGATCGAGTGAGTTACTTTGGTAGCATAATTTATCGAGTAACTTTGCTGTTGAATATGTGGATAGAATTAGGGACAAAAGATTGCCTAAACCGGACTCTATTGGTGCGGGGGACGCAGAGGCGAATTCCAGACCTGTTGTTATTATAGAATTGGTACAAAGAATGAGATGGGTCATTCATTATAACCTGTACTTTTGCACGCATTCTCTCTGTGAACAAGTTCTCAATTGAAGGTAGAATCTTGAAACCGATGATTTTTCTGGGCGATTTTTCGTGGACGTTCAAGCTTACTTTTGTCTTGACTTTGTGAGATTTCCGTAGAAACAAATGAAATTGAACATAATTACTGATTGAATAATGGCTCTATAGAAAAAGTGTCAAGATGTCCTATCAAGGCGAAGTTTTTTGAGATGGCCGCACAAAGAAGAGCATCTGATTTGCCTTCTTTTTGTATTGAGACAGTGTTTTCTGTCCAGTCCAAAGTATTAGTTATGCTGGTTCCAAGTACTTAAACTGCTGACCTGATCAATAGACTTGCCATGAATTCAAGTGGCATGTGTTTCATTTGTTTCATTTATAGCATGTAAAGATTTTTTTATATTCTTTATTGTTTTAGCCATATTACTCTACGTTGGGTTCATTTGTCCCCCAGTTTGTGAAACCTTTGCATGCCCCGAAGTCCATTTGAAATCATCTTTCCAGACTGAGGAATGCATGAAATAGAAAGAAAAAAAATCAATCGAGATCAGTTAATTCATATAATTTTGCATATCTTCCATCAGAATGAACAAGGGTTACGGAACAAGTTACCACAACACGATTGTGAAGTCATAGAATAAGAGACAAACTAACCTCAAAATCTGACCAACCAGGAAACAAAACTCAACCTTTCTGGTTAGTCATTCTTTGTTCGGTCTATTCCCTGATCTGATGTTGGTTTTGACATAGTGGCAAGGTGGAATAAATTCAATGGAATAGTCTTATGATGGTGAAATTCTAAACGATTGTATAATAACAGCGACGATTAAATTGACGGGAGTTATACACCTACATCTTCCACACAGTGAATGAAGCCTCAAAATACAACCTCTTAGAAAATGGCGCATGTCGTGTGATAAGGAGGTGGTATATTTCACAGGAAATGCTTATGTGAAATATACATGCACAGGTGGTGTAAAAATTAGTAAATTACAGGAAGCTAATTGTGAAATTTACTAGCAATCAACATTGAGGTAATTCAGACTAGATTTGTAAACAAGGAAGAATGTGTAATCTACGATAATTAATTAAGCTGGTACACGAGGAGAGTCTCCATGACTCGGGAGAACGTCTCCATGACGGGAAATCCCATTCAATATATGAACATGTTCAATTTCATGAAGATATCGCGAAAACTCAGGAGACGTCTTCGAGAAGTCTCGAGATGTATCCAAGATGGAGTCGCAAACTAGTCTCAAACCCGTCCCATGGCAGGTGAGATACCATCATAATAATATTATGCCTGTTTTAAAACTGCAGCACCTGTTTTAAAACTTTTTTTAAAGAGAGAACGATTAGAGGGATAATTAAGTTACAGATGATTAATTGTATTACAATTCAATAATGTATAACTAATACTCACAATTGTCTTGTAGCCGATCCAACATTGTGTTCTGAGCCTCTTGTACCATTTCGGACAGAAACGCCTGCTTCATCCGTCGTCAACGACATCCATTAGGTTTGCATCAAAACGTGTACAATATTCCTGCATTTAACAATAGAAGATGGACAAATAAGAATTATTGAAACATATTAAAAGCTATATTCTTGTTTATATTAATTTTGTTGTTGTTGTTGTTTTTAGCTATGTGGTTATATGGGAGATAGAACACAATTAGCGTCATTAACACTTCACAGCAGCAGAAAAAAAAAAAAAAATCTTGAACGATTTTTAAATCATCTTAAATTTGGACATATTGGACACTGTGGTATATTTATAATCTGGAGGTGTATTATTAGTTTGTTCGGTCTAATTTACCTGTGCATTCAGCAAAACTCAGCCACCTAGTTGAAGTGTAATAGCAGTTTGGAACTTCCGGTCCCATCCTTACTCTCATCACATCGTACAGGGTCAGCTAAAATTCACCAAAGAAAAATAGAATAATCATTTACAGACATGATATGGTTTCAAAACACACTTGAAGATTGTGATTATAGAAAGAATAATATACAAGACTTGTGAGTATAGAAAGAATAATAATACATTGTTAATATTATAGTTCTACGTCATATCATTTCACTTTAAATAACTCGACTTATAACTATTATTACGAAACCAAAATGATATTCCACCAAGATAATTGCATCATCTGACTTGGTTTTGCTGTTGTCATTTATATTTTTTTTTGGTCATGGATGCATATTTCATATGCACATAATAAATTCAACTTAATTATGTAATTAATGATACACAGTCACGTAACATAATTTCAGATAATTTATTGATTTATTGATTGACGCAGATATAGATCCGACGCAGAATCAGTTGTGACCATGGCAAAATTATCCCTGCACGTTTGGTACTTACTGAGTGTTCTGTGACATATATATGCCTTGATGGAGCCACAATCTTCATCCACCCAAGCCCATCTCTCATTAATGCCCAATGCTATACAGGCCTTGGTGCCCTTACTATGACTTGGACGATCTCTAGCCCAGTTCCTGCAGACAATACAAGAATAATTAAGAGGACACGACTATCTCTATAAACATTCTAAAGTGTGTCTCAGAAAATACGGAACCCGAATGGCGTAGTCATTTTTTTTTTAAATCTAAATTTGAAAATCTTCCTTCTCAACTATGCGTGGCTCTGTATTATTGTACTAGCTGCCAATATTTTGTTTTCAATGGGAAAAAAATGACTGACCATAACTGCTCCCCTTTTTCTGGGACGCAGAGAATATGATACGTTTTAAGTCTTAAACGCGATTACACATGGACAGGATGAGTAGTATTTCAAGTTCAAGTAAAATTCCTTTTCAAAATGCATAATAAAAATAATCTTATAATATGAATATATAATATAATATAGTATAATATAAAGTATTTATACATACAATAATCATGTCTTTACTTTTAAAATTGGTTGGCATCGTTTTCAAAACGGGTTCACTAAAACTCAATATGTGAATTTCGAAATAAATGAGAAAAACTCTGTGTTTGTGCGTCTCATCTGAATTTAGCATTATAATATTTACGAAATTACAAGGGAAAATCACATTGAAAAATAATATGTTGAAATACATTGTGAAATACTTACGCTAAGTCGGGATCATATATTGATCCATCACTCCAGACATAATCCAGATGACCAAAGGGATCACTTAATCCGATCCAGTAATCATCCGAGGATGATCCAAGTTGTGAGATTACCCATTCCTGCACAGAATTATTAATAAAAATCCGATTTCCATAATGCATGAAAGTCAGTATTAACAATTATTGGGAGGTGAAGACGAGCACAGCAGAAATTTCACGATGGTAATTAATCTTTCAGATGTTAGTATTTTCACTCGAACCGGTCCGACCTTCCCCTCTCAGCTCGTTGATTTGGGCATAGATTGATGTGTTTGAGGACGTGAACCAGCCATATTTATGAGCGATATCTTTTTTTCAATAATTCATTTAAATAAAAAATAAAATAAAATATTAAATAAACCTTTTCACATTTTTATTTTCATCGCTCTCGTCATAGAGAGATGAGAGAGTGACATGTCCTCCGAAAAGTTACTACAGATTATTATATTTGAATACAAGGGCTGGATTACTTGTTTAGTCAAAACTACAAAGGAAAACAACGTTACGTTTTCTCCTGCTTTGTCGAGTGACGTGAGATCTGCCTCGTTGTTTTGACAGTAAGCTCTTGCTTGGTCCCACGAGGTGGTTTCTGATCTGAAATCATAGCAATCATAGGTCCCTGGTCTCTGTGTCCATCCACTGGGACATGACTGAGAACAACCTGTCTCACAAATAAAATGAAAGTTATTTAAATTTTGAAGTTAAAGATCGTCATTGATATAGAAACCTTCAATAGACACGTTTTCTGTAAAGTAAATTCAAATATGCACCTGATATACCATGTATACGGTGGTTTCTTTCCAGGGGACCTTGTAAAGAGGTATTCAAGTCACCTGCTTTTAATGAATGAAATAAACATTTACTTAATTTCCTTGTTGCTATGTCTGGAAAGCCCCTAAAAAGCTTTCTCGTTGTCAAGAAAAATGTATGCATAAAATTTGAATATGTTTAGTAAACAGTTCAATCGAACATTGAGTAATATATAATCATTTGTTACGTCATTCCCCATTATTTGTTGTACTAAGTATTTCAATTGTATCATCATGCGCATCTCTATAGGATTTAAAAACATTTGGTCCTCCGATGATTTCATATGTTATCTCCCCATTTTAAAATGATAATTTCCGGGAAAAATATGTCTATTTAATGCGCCTCCTTTTGTGATTTATCAACGCCTACTTGTTTGGCGTTGGGGAGCAAGACCACATACCCCCCCCACAAGACACACACGTCTGCTCAATATGGTGGAGTGGACAATTCCTGATAGGTTTTTATATGTGATTTCATGAGAACATGATTTTCTTCCTTAACCATAATTATGGTCCTGTTATATACAAATTCATCTAAATATTATACAATTTTTACTGGCAAAAAAAACAAAAAACAAAAAAACAAACAACAACCAAATGTATATATTTGCAACATAATTTTTAAATAATTGTGTTCAAGTGATTCCCTTGAAACGTCATATGTGATGCGTCACTCGAAATGAGAGGATTTCAGTATTATGTTAGTTTTATGAATAGTAAACAAAATATTATGAATGCAATGATTCGTTTAACATGGTTTCCTTATTTTCCTTTTCTAATTCCCTTAAGGCGTGCATCTCTGTGGGTACAAATTTTGTTCATTTGTCGCCCTTACATGTATTTGATACTATAGCGAAAGAGATAATTCTATTCAACCTTTAGCACTGCAGGCCTATAGTCTACCTTGACTCTCTATGAGAGCTTACTGACACTTGATCATGTCTTAGTAAACAAAAAATATCACGAGGAAAATATTAATTACCTATATTCATCATCATGAGTTTGTTTACTTGTCTAATATTTTGGCTTGTGAAAATGCAATTTAATGAGCCATTTTATCTCTTCGTACCAACTGGCTGCTGGTAAATCTGTATAATAAAACTTTTATATTGTCCGGTTTATAACGTGTTCCAAATTTTATATTTACCCCATCTCCTAAATCAATATTCAACTAGATAAGCATAAAATAACAGCAGACTTTAGTTGGTTTTAAATCGATATTACTATTATTGTGGCATTCGTTTTGAAAAAAACACATGAATCACCCCCCCCCCAAAAAAAAAAATAGTCTTAATTTTTCCCTTTTTTAAAAATTAGGCTCGAGGTGTATATATGCCGGATTCATGGGGCTGTTTAAAATCACTTCCATATTGATTTCATCTACTAATTTTTTGTTTGATATAGATTGCAATATTACGTGGTATATGCATGTTTTTACCTTCCCACATGTGTAGGATTGTACCTTTTCATGTCCAACCGCTAAGTAGAGTACTTCAGTATGCAGTTATTTTAACTTTTAAACTCATGTAAACACACACACATACACACACACAACGAATAATTAAAGTTACTTTCTTGATAATGGAATCGCTTTCACCTACAAATTATATTCGATTTTAAGTGTAATCTCTAACTTAAAAGGACGAACTAATTAACTCGCCACAAGATCAATTGCCCCCAAGCCAAAGCCCCCGAAAGAAAAATCATGGGGTTTTACCATTTACGTTTTACAGCTTATTGTATTACTTTATTCTGATAACGTTAATTGAGAGATGCATTCATGTGGTTCATGTAATATAAATGAAGTTCAAAAGGGTTAAAATTTCGACACATCGTGGGAAAGCAACTAAGTGTGAAAAAAGCATATTCAATATAAATTGATTTTTCTCATTTGACCATACAGTTGAAAACGAGCACACTAAAAAGTATTGAATCATTGTAAGATGATATTTTTATTTTTCAGATATTTGAAAAGGTGCAATATGATATCAAAGAATAAAACTTAAAAAACAAAAAAAAAACAAAAAAAAAAAAACAAATGGAGAAACGTCAGATACTCCTGTGGTGTTGTTTGGTATTGCACTGGAGTGTTCCAGGAAAATGTACACAACTTACTGTAAAGTATCAGAAACTTTTGCACTGGGAGTGTTCCAGGAAAATGTACACAACTTACTGAAAGTATCAGAAAAGTTTTAAACAAACCCCAAAGAAACATGGCCATTCTGAAGTTAAAATGAAACTAACCTTTTGTATGAAGAGTACGATGGTGAAGATGCCGAAAAATACTTTCAAACCCGCGTCGAAAGCCATTGTAACCAACGTCAAACTATGAACACGAGACGAATTCTTTCTCTCTGTTTATTATGAAGTTTCAGTTAATCCAAGAAACTAAAATTTCAACAAAAAAAATTATCAAGTACAATTCCGGTACTTTTCAACAGTTTACATGGCTATTTTGCAAAATATGAATGCTTTACTGGAACGACCATGTAGCATTTGATATCCGATGTGTTCATCCGATATTAAACCAGATACAAAATATTGGTGACTGACCAAAGTT
Source organism: Paracentrotus lividus (assembly GCA_940671915.1). NCBI lineage: Eukaryota > Metazoa > Echinodermata > Echinoidea > Camarodonta > Echinidae > Paracentrotus > Paracentrotus lividus. Next base: position 47,918,851 of record CALNVZ010002100.1, on the reverse strand, counting down.
TACAACTAAATTGTTGTGCGAATCCGTGTAATAGATGAGAAGATAACATAAAGTTATTCGTAATGATAAGATATGATCTCTTGAACGACTTTTATCTGCAGGTACAAGGGGTAAAGTGCATTGCTTCTGTCTGTAAAGATATTTTAGACCAAGTAATATTGTTTAATCTGTGTACTCAAGGTCAAAGACTAATCGTTTCTTCGATTACATATTTGTCTTGAGGTAAACTTGGTGCTTGGAAGTGCAATGTGACAAAGTGGAAACATCATAAATCTCACGTAAAGGATTTTTATACGCCGTTGGGATGTTAAATAGACAATTATTTTATTCATTTGTCTCCAACGTAGAACCATGCAAATTGGTAGAAACACACGCAACTGCTGTGTGATAATATTGGTATAATTTATATATTATATATTGTGTATAAATGTTGATAAAATATTCGAATCCCGCCGGGCGCGCTATGATTTTTTTCATAGCTGTCTGGTTCCAATATTTATCACACAGCAGTTGCGTGTGTTTCTACCAATTTGCATGGTTTCACCGTTGGAGACAAATGAATAAAATAATTGGTCTATTTAACAAATCCGCTAACTCCTGTGAAAAAGGTGAGAAAATTCACTTTGAAAAAATAGCAAGACTCAAGTTCTCTGAAGTGCTTGGCAATTGACGATGTTAACAGATTTACAATAATTTATGACTATTCTTAACCGACAATTTAAACGAATGTATACCCTTGTTAAATTACGACCAAAAGTAAACGGACACCACGCAATCCCTGGGTCACTAAATCACTTCTCAGATGTATCAACAGAAAAAATAACCTTTACTACAAATATCGTGCTAATCCAACGATCTTAACTCATGAAAATATGTCAAATATAAAAACAATTATCATCCTTTGCGATTTGAAAAAAAGAAATTTTATTTTTCAAAATTTGAATCCAATCTTAATAACATGAAAGACTTGGAAATAATTAATGAAGTTTTGAATAAAAAGAAGTCTCAGAAGAAAAATTAATGGTATTAGATTGGAATATATGTTACTGATAATGATTCTGACATAGCTGCTGGTTTTAACGATTACTTCTCGAAAATTGGCTCAAACCTTGCCGATGCTATACCGCACACTGACAAAATTTTGAGTCCTTTTTAACCAACAGGAATCCCAGGGGCGGATCTAGGTTTTTTCCAGGGGGGTGAGGGATGAAAAAAATCTTGCGAGCGGAGCGAGCAAACGAGCGCGGAGCGCGAGTTTAGACAATCCCCGATTTATAGGCCTATACTGACCTAAAACGAGGAATTATTTAAACAATTTTAGGTTGGAGTTATTTGTGCATTATGATAGGCAGCGAGCGCGAAGCGCGAGCGAAAATTTGGGTTATAAAGATATATGGATAATAAAGGGCACTTTTTTAGTATTAATTAATTTTAAAAAAGATAATTGTGTATTGTAGACCCTATTAGGTATCTGCGAGCGCGAAGCGCAGCTGAAAATTTTGAACTCAAAATTGAAGTTATTTGTGCATTATGATTTAGTATCAGCGAGCGCTGAAGCGCGAGCCGAAAATATTGGGTTTTAAAAGATATATGAAATGAATAAAGGGGCACTTTCTAGTATTATTTATTTTTTTTTTAGCGGAGCGCGAGTTTTAGACAATCCCCGATTTATAGGCCTATACTGACATAAAACGAGAATTATTTAACAATATTTAGAGTTGGAGTTTTTTGTGCATTATGATAGGCAGCGAGCGCGAAGCGCGAGCCGAAAATTTGGGTTATAAAAGATATATGGAATAAATAAAGGGGCACTTTTTTGTATTAATTAATTTTAAAAGATATTGTGTATTGTAGACCCTATTAAGTATCTGCGAGGCGCGAAGCGCGAGCTGAAAATTTTGAACTCAAAATTGAAGTTATTTGTGCATTATGTTTAGTATCAGCGAGCGCGAAGCGCGAGCCAAAAATATATTGGGTTTTAAAAGATATATGGAATAAATAAAGGGGCCTTTCTGGTATTAATTAATTTTTTTTAGATAATTGTGTATTGTAAACCCTATTAAGTATCTGCGAGCGCGAAGCGCGAGCCGAAAATTTTGAGCTCAAAATTTGAGTTATTTTGGCATTATAATTAGTATCCCGAGCCGAAGCGCGAGCCGAAATATTGGGTTTTAAAGATATATGGAATTAATAAACAGGCACTTTCTAGTACTTTCTATTTGTTCGCCACCCTCCTCTCCTCACCCCCCAAAAAAAGAAATAATAATAATAATGATGATGATAATGATAAATAAAATAATACATAAATAAAATAAAATAAATACAAGTTAAAAAAAAGATAAGATTAAAAAAAAAAAAAAAATGGTCCCGGATTTTTTTTTTGGGGGGTTGCAACCCCCCCAACCCCCTCTAGATGCGCTTCTGAATTCCTAACTCCCTTTTCCTCATCCTACTGATGCAATTGAAATTAGAAAAATTGTGAAAGAATTGAAAAGTAAGAAAAGTCCTAGGTTTGACCATATTACAAATGATTATTAAAAGATATAATTTCGAGATTGTTACTCTTAGAGCATATAATAAACTTGTCCCTTGTCAATGGTGTTGTTCCTGATAAGATGAAATTTCCAAACTCATTTCCTGTGTATAAAAAAGGTATCCAACTGAAGTAGGAAACTATAGACCTATATCACTATTGTCTTCTATCTCCAAAATATTAGAAAAAATTATGTATAACGCACAATAACATTATAAGGAACTTTGATTTTGCTATCATACTCGCAGTTTGGCTTTAGACAAATCATCAACAACATGCAATCTTATACTTTATTAATCATATAGCAACTGCTAATTGACAAATCACTCCACAGTCTTGGGATATTTTTGACCTATCCAAGGCTTTTGATACAATTAATCACGAAATATTACTTAAAAATTATCATATTATGGAATTCGGGGAAAGGCCTGGGATTGGTACAGAAGTTATCTCACGGGAGAAACAATTCGTATGTATAAATGACTCAATCTAATTTTAACGCCATAACTTGCGGTGTACCACAGGGTTCTCTTTTAGGACCGCTCTTATTTATAATATATATCAATGATTTTCAGAAATCCTCTAGCGACTTATCATTTTATATATACGCTGACGATACCAGTGTTTCTTCTCCCATAAAGATCCTGAAACGCTTGTTAACACCGTTAACTTGGTTTAAATAGTATTTACGAATGGATTTGTTGCAATAAATTATCTTTAAACGTTGTTAAGACTTCAATGCATGCTTTTCAGCAATTCTATAGAAATGTTACCTCATAACGTAATTCTTAATGATAATGTAATAGAGCTTGTTGACTCTACGAAATTCCTGGGTCTTGAAATTGATACCAAGCTTTCTTTGGAAGCAGCACATTTCACATATATGTAAAATCTTAGCCAGAAATGTAGGCGTCATGAAATAAATTGAATCCCTTCCTCCCTCCAATATTTTATTAAATTATACAACACACTTATTCTTCCTTACTTAATTATGGCCTTTAGCTTGGGGAAACTCGTCTCAACGTAATTTAGAGAGGTTATTAATAATCAAAAAAGAGCAATGAGAATATATGTCACGAAAAAGACTAGCTCACTTAAACCATTTGTTCTTTTCTAATAAAGTGTTAAAAATAGAAGATTTATACAATTTACGTTTGGCAGTTCATGTTTCAATTGAACAAAGGTGAGCTTCCAGCATCGCTAAGCGCATTGTTTTCTAAAAACCAACATTTTCATTCTTACCCCACAACATTGTCATCCTCCTTTCATCTCCCTATGGTACGAACTATTTATAAGCAAAAGCTGTTGTTTATAGCGGACCAAGTTTTTGGAAGAGTCGCTTAAAACGCTCCAAAGGTTTTTTTATTTTTAAACGTAAACTCAAGCTAAACATATAGCTTCTTATAATGGCTTAAATATCATTATCTGCAGAGGTCATTCCTTATTTTGTCTTGTCTTTGTGCCGTCTTGTCTGTTTCTGTTTTGTGTGTGTCTGTTTTGTCTTCTTAATTTTTTTTTCCTCTTTTCAACACAAATTTGATATTCTGGGAACCTTAATCAAGCTTTGCTTCATTTGGTTCCAACGCATTACAGCCTCTACTTTAATATTCATTTTGATAAATTACATATTGGATATTGTTACAAATGTATTTTGTATTTTGACTATATCTATGTAAGCTTAATTTATCTTATTCACTAAATTGTTTTGTTCTGTAATTATTTTTGCTGTATTGTGGAAATAAATAAATGAAATGAAAAAAAACATCCCAACGGCGTATAAAAAATCCTTTACGTTTGATGTTTCATGTATATGGGATAGTATGAACCTTGATCGCTACGGGCACTCCGGCTGGTCTAGCGGTTATGACGGTGGTCTAGCAATCCACAGGTCGTGGGTTCGAATCCGCCCGGGCAGCCTATGATTTTTTTCATAGCTGTCTGGTTCCAATATTTCTCAACAGCAGTTGCGTGGTGTTTCTACCAATTTGCATGGTTTCTACCGTTGGCCGGGAGACAAATGAATAAAATAATTGTCTATTTAACATCCCAACGGCGATAAAAAATCCTTTACTTTTGATGTTCATGTATATGGGATAGTATGACCTTGATCGCTACGGGCACTCCGGTGGTCTAGCGGTTATGACGGTGGTCTAGCAATCCACAGTCGTGGGTTCGAATCCGCCCGGGCAGCTAGATTTTTTTCATAGCTGTCTGGTTCCAATATTTATCACACACAGCAGTTGCGTGTGTTTTCTACCAATTTGCATGGTTTCTACCGTTGGCCGGGAGACAAATGAAAAAATAATTGTCTATTTAACATCCCAACGGCGTATAAAAATCCTTACTTTTGATGTTCATGTATATGGGATAGTATGAACCTTGATCGCTACGGGCACTCGCGGTGGTCTAGCGGTTATGACGGTGGTCTAGCAATCCACAGGTCGTGGTTCGAATCCCGCCCGGGCAGCCTATGATTTTTCATAGCTGTCTGGTTCCAATATTTATCACACAGCAGTTGCGTGTGTTTCTACCAATTTGCATGGTTTCTACCGTTGCAGACAAATGAATAAAATAATTGTCCTCATTATAATCTCCTTTATGTAACACACACGCGCAGACACACACACACACACAACACACACACACACACACACAACACACCACACACACACACACGCGCGGGCGCAAATCAGGGTAAGTAATGTTTGATATGAAAGACATGCATTTAAAACAATGAGGGTGAAACAAGTAATGCTCTTTCCCTTTTGTAATTCTCGGGTTTTTCCGAATTCCATGGCCCATGTGCCCGCCCCCTTGTGACTCATGTGTCCCATGAAGATGATTGTTATAATGATTTAAAGCAAGGACATAAAATAGTATTTTTTAATTTGTAAATACAATTTGTATCAAAGCATTTTTGTCCATAAATATGGTTTTGAGAAATTCGTTTTTAAAGAGGTGTATTGCAATGCTTGACGCAAAGGTCATTATTACGGTATCAGTGACATCGCACAGACTGACACAAGTCATATAATGGGCGGATGCGTTTGATCAGTCGCTTAATTTGCTTCAATTATCGAACTTTCGTCTCGGTGACCCTAATCAGCAAAAATATGATGAGCTTTTTGCATGTGGACAGGAAGTAAAACCATGCAATAATGTGTACTCAGAAAGTTAAGTCGCTGAACAGAACACAAATCATTTCGCGATGTGAGTAAACTTAATATTAACGTCTATTTTCAATCATTTACACGACCACCATGATGCATTTGACAAATTATCTCCTGGAATCTCAAAGGGTGTTATGACAGGGGAAATTAGAAGGAGAGAATTAATAAGAACAAATGGCCAAAATATTATTATAGAGTATGAAAGAGAGACGAGACAGAGATAGAGGAGAGAGAAGAAAGCAGAGGAAGAACAGATGACGGGAGATCGTCGTGAAAAAGAGAAGACCGGGTTATTGACTTGTTTTTTAGTGTGATAAACCTTCTTTTTTTGGTTATTTTATGTGTATAAGGCCCGATTAAACATTTCAATTAAATTATTTCTTTTAATTTTTTTTTTGTTGCTAAATTAGAACAGTAAAACGTTGTTATAATGATAGATAATTTTTATTGCCTTAGAAGATCATTCATGCACAACAATTTAAATAACCAAAGCAACATCAACACATGTTCACACATAAAATACGTTTTTATTTCATTTCATCATGAAAAGAAAATATACAAGATACTTAACAAAATACATTAGAATATAAAATGAATAGCTACACCTAAATACGATTAATGCTTCAATTAAAACGTATTAAAAAAGTATAATACATTCCCTGCATTATGACAGAGATACAGACAAATGTCTAATACTGCAAGTATCAATTGAATGGCATATTCACTGACATACTCATTCAGTAGTAGCAGTATTAAGGTAAGTAGCAGCAATATAATATAATAAGTACTGCATTAGAAAAAGAAACGAAGTTCAATCTTTAATTACAATTCACATTTTATAAAATGAATGACAGTACAATTTGGTTAGCATATTTGTATATGTTAAATGATATAGAACAGCAAAAATAGGATTTGAATATTATCTCAAAGAGTCTATGAAGCTATTTCAATTGTAGATTGATTAAGAAAAAAAAAAGAACGAAATACAATATATTTCTCAGCTTGATCAAGCCTCACTACAGTATGGCGTAATACTTTTATCAGATCTACACGTGACATAAAACGGAATAAAGTAATAAACGTCTCACCATACACAATCATATTCATAAAACAGTGAACGTTGGACATAACCAACAATAAAATTGATAAAGTATAGTATTAGATAGTACGTTATAATCTAAAATAGCATTACAGCAATAAAAACTTGAACTATTTTTCATTTTAAGTTTCTAACTAGAAAATTTGACAGTAGTTACTTAGTTTCTACAACAATGTGCTAATTATGGTTATTCATAACACATCAGTGATGAACGAAATATATAATTTAAATTTAAATCAATGTATACCGTCATACCTATATATACGCAGCCGTATCAGGACATCTCCCCCGGAGGACAACTCCCCCGGGGACAATTTCCGGAGGACAGCTCCCCCGGAGGACATAGGGTTAGGGTTAGGGTTAGGGTTAGGGTTAGGGTTGTCCTCCGGGGGAGTTGTCCTCCGGGGGAGCTGTCCTCCGGGAATTGTCCCCGGGGGAGTTGTCCTCCGGGGGAGATGTCCTAGAACCATACGCAGCAACTGCTCTGTCTAGTATAAAACATGAATATAAAATGGTATTACAGTTTCAGCCTTGACTAAAATCATGGACCAAAATAAATAAGGTCTGTCTTATGGCGCAGTCACGTGTACGACGCATGGCCAACGCACAGTATGGGCTGGGTGTGCGTTACTCATTCGTCGAGCTCGCTTTAGCCAACGTTGTGCATTCGTTGGTTATTTTAATACGTATTGTCTATGTGTACGCTATGTGTGCGCGTTGTCAGCAATTTTCACAAATTTCAATCCGCCAATCTCGCGTTGTGTACATGTGACTGCAAATACCACAGACACTTATTTTTGGTCTGGACATTATTTTCTCC
>CALNVZ010002100.1:47899615-47911169 GCA_940671915.1 Paracentrotus lividus | reverse complement strand
AGGATTTAAAAACCATTATATTATCTACACTTTACACAGATTGATAGCAATGTCAATACAATTTGTTTTGCCTGTATCAAACTATGAACATTTAAATTGTAAAATGGTCTTTTTACGCAAAACTAGGAAGTGTACAAATTTTCAATCAAGCTAATTGCCAAAAGAACAAATATCAACGTATGTGCAAAATAGTCAAAGATTAGATATACCTCCATTTTAAACACCATATTCGGTAATTGTTTACAATACAAAAAAAATAATCCGAGACATGAGCAATAAAATTGGCAATTACAAATGAATCAAATTGCAACGTTACGTCTGTAATTACAGTATGCATATCTGTGGACTTGTAAATTGTTTCGTTCATCTTCGAAGTTGAAATCCAATATAAAAAAAACCCACACAAATAAATAGGTTTAGTAAGCATGTCGATTTCAAGATGTAACTATACCAGAATAACTACTTCTTAAATATTCGTATCACAATTGTATATGCAGCACACATTGCGTAACTAAATATTTCTTTCCTTTATATATTTGCGACCATTCGCAAAGATATCAAAGATGGGTAAATGTGTATCTCACCTAAGGAGACATCTCCTTGTCTCAGAGACTCCAAAAATAACATAGAACATGTTCGATTTCCCCCCGCGACTCATGAGACGCCGCGTCGCGTCGCGAAGACTCGGGAGGCGAGACGGAGTCGCAAACCAGTCTCATACAAATTTCATCGCAAGTAAGATACAATGATTAGATTTATTTGTTTACTTTGCATCATAAGTTGAATTTTCATTGCAATCCAACATTAAGTGACTTTCCACACGGGGAAGAATAGTACACTGGCGCAAATGTCTCATTGACTGACGATTTAATGGCATCATATTTTTTTTAGTCATATCTTTCTAGTAACATCGAACGTATACATAGCAAGACTATATACAATTTCTAAAAATCCATACGGACTATTTCAGACTTTTTTGTTTTTTCCACATCGACCATTTAACAACACACGATATATGACTTATAATTCTCAGATTCATCTTTTGCCTCCAAATTGTGTTTTGCATAGAACAATCTTCGACCATTTTAAAAGTACACATAACAGTCTACAATTCACTTATTCACAAAATGCAATATAAATATAAAAACGAGCACCATTGTCACACAAAGTCAATTTGAAAATATGAGAAGTATTTAGGGTCATAACGATAAGGCACTTCAATGTAAGGCACTTCAGATTGTTGGATAGAACTGTAATCGCCATGAGCCTTCGAAGACATCATTTTCAATAACTTCCAAATGTTGATCAACCGTAAGGGGCACACTTATAAGCAGTTCTTCGACTTTGTCGGTAACCAATTTGATAGATTATCCTGTAAGAGAACAAATTTAATCAGAAAACAATTTCGTTATTATTGAAAGTGAAAATTCTTTCCAATAGTTTTCAAGTGCAGATTTTACACTTATCGAAAAGAATTAGACTGCCCTCCAAAAGTTTGGGTACACCTGATGTCATCTCTGTTTTGTATCATTTTGATGCATTTTATGTCCAGTATTTCAGTTTACATTTTGTGATAGTTTTTGTATTAAAAGTCCAATCGAGATTTTTTTAGTTATTTTTAAATTGTTAGTTGACGATATCGTATCACTAGTATTGTGTGAAGGCTCAGCTACAAGCGTTTTAAAACACTAAAGATTACAACGAAACCTCTTAATTCATTCTGAGACTGACATATATACTGTGCTTTAAATGAGATGCATTTTCTATTTTTTTGAATCAGTACTAATAGCATATATAAAGACGTATCTTAAATTAGTATGTTGCGCGTGATAAATAATTTGACAAATTTTAAAAAAAAAAAGCTTTTCCTCACATTTGCATTGATAAAATTATGCAAATCTAATGTAAATTAAAAAGTATTGAGTATCCAAAATATCAGCTACATAAGACCAGTACAGTGTTTGATATTTTTACCCATATGCTGACTCTAACATTTTACGTCCATGCACATAAATTTTACACTTGCAATTTCAAGTGAAAACATTTGTAAGAGTGGTTTAATGGCAAAACAAAAAAAACTGCAGAGATACAGACACTGACCTTTATAAAGAATCAAGGCAAATACGTTTTACATGAACAAATGAAAAGTAAATTGTATCATGAAATCTAGCGTGGAAGATAATGTCAATAGATATCTTCTATTTTTCTGAAAATAGATATAATAAAAGTCTTAACAATTTAAGAGAGTAATAGTGAGGATTTATTTTTTTGCTCTTTTTGCGTAACAGATAATTACATGCGCATAATAAAAAATCAAGAACTTTGCAAAACGCTTTTTGCACTCTAGTTTTCATAATTCATTTGAAGTGACTAACTTAAAATTCTCGCTAAAAATTCCAAAGTAGCACACAGCTTGCGCGTGGTCACTAATGATGTGATGAGTAATAGATTGGTCTAATGTATTGTCCACATGAAACCACCAGTGTAATTTTATGTAAACATTAATCACCTTTATTGACTCATTCCACTAGGTAAATTATGGCGAAATAGCGAAAGCGCTTGCAACAATAACACGAGGCCATTAATCTCCAATAATTGCGCACTAATTGCTCCGTACAACAGCCACACTTGGCGGGACAAATACCTGAAAAAACACACAATCGCCTGCACACCACAAGTAGTCTTACCTTGCTGCAATTAATTAATGATCTTTATCCAGACATATCTAGAGGGTATATTGTATAGATCGGTATGACCGGGGTACAAGAATAGTTGCAAATAACTTGCGGCCCTGTGAGTACGGAATCACATTAATGCAATACGAGCTTTCGCACGTCCAGGAAAATCGGTAAAAAGATAATGATGAATTATGACCCGTGGCAATAATTGGTGATTTGAATAGAGTACATGCCATTATAATTCTGGATTCATTTTGTACTTCATACGATGTAACGGACAAGTTAACAATAAGTTTTCGGAGATGAAGGGCAGGACCTTACCTCAAATTCAATACAACACGAAATTATATCAATAATATCAAAGAAATGTGCCAAAAGGTGAATTAAAAATATTGTCGTGACCTTGGCCGATAATTCTTTGTATTCCCTAAACCGAATCTTTAGATGTTTAAAAGAAGGCGACACGTACCATGCCAACGACAAAAAAGTAACAGTGAAAACCCAACAAGAATGGCGGCGCCCACGGGTAAGGCGCCATTGGCGCACTAGAAAAGTAAGATCTTCTCCATCATCAGGAGAACCAAGTAGGAGAAGAAGAGCTTTCTACCTTGTGGCAGCGACCTCGAGAAGGGAAAGGAAAGGTCTCTGTTGAGAGATTCGTCAATGAGACACTTAACGACATTACTGAGCCGAGAGTGAAGTCCTTTATCATATCTCCCAGAGTCTACTCGTACCGTGATCGTCCAAATCTTGGATAGCCGTGCTCTACACGTCGATCCGAGAGGAGCGTCGGGTACTATCCGGCCTCAATCTAGCGGCGGTCGAAATGTCGCGAGAGAAACAAATATAAGAAGGCGTAAAGTAAACCAATGAATTCGTCTTACTAGAATGGTATACCTCCTTACTTGCCAATGAGACAGGATTTCTGGAGTATGTGATGAAGGTTGGGATTATATTGAGAATGGGTTTTGAGTCGGTTTTTGAAATTTGTCGCGGAGAGAAGATAACATCTCAGAGACGTCATTCTACCGTTATTGTGAGAAAAAACAGAGTATCAGTTCTCGGGCGGGGGGCCACGGACGTCCTTGCGACGGAAAAAAGTAATATCGACGTAAAGAATCTCTGAGTGTCGATCGCAAGAGACGTGTCCGCGGAAGTTAGATAGCGCGACCAATCTAGTGCCGTTTTTAATTTGTTTAACATGTCTTTAGTCAGTCGACCTCCCAAAACCACCACAAGTCAACTTTTAAATCGATATGTCATAAACATCTATACGGGATATACAAAAATGGTTAATCCACAAATCACCGGTACATTTTTATAGAATCTGGGAACATTACAAATAGAATTTTGTATTTCAATATTCGATTCTTAATAAAAAGGGACTAAAATACATAATAGACGATTATCAGAAAATTAAACATAATAAATGTATAAAAACGTTACTCTTCTGATTTACTGAAATCGCCATGAAGGCATTTCAAATTTTAACAACTGATATCACAACATCACGTGGTAAACTATATAAGTCTACGAAATGTATTATGCAAAATTCTTAAGAAAAAATCTTGTGAAAGCGCGTCACAATCATGATGTTCTGTAATTACACTACACTTAAAGGGATGCTAGTAACAATTGAATGTATATACCATATATATGCAATAATTAATATTATGGTTTAACAATGTTGTATACATGATTAATATATACACACCCTGTATTTTTAAACCCAGCCTGACCTTTGCAACATTTTTACTATCCACCTTATACAAAATTCTCAGCGATTTTTGCATCTTTGAACACTATTCTAAGAGTAACTATGAATTTCTATAGCCTCACAAATCTTGAAAAACCGTTTACTAACGCTTTTCAAAACCTTTCATGTTGTATTTTGTAATTTAAAAAAAAAATTTGATTACTTCCACTTTCTCCTGTATATAGGTTATTCTGGATCTCCTTGACTTATGGGTTGTTTCGTTTGACTTGTTATCCAATACGTGGATACGAATCAATGGTTCATACAATATCCAACCAATATTCAACATCGCTATTAAATACGAAGATGAGCTCCCAGTACCAAGCTATTGCCCATAAATGTATGTTAACCCCATTACAGTTATGTAATAACATTTATAATCATAATTTACAATAACAGTTCCATCTATCTCGTATAAATTACATTTTTATTGTATATTAATATTTACTAATTATATACTCCACATCGCGCTTCACTTCTTCCACGCCCTCTTTAATGCGATAATCTCCTTTATCAATCTCCACTCCTGTTTATTTTTATGACTGCTAGCAACCCCCAATAATATCCAACATTTGCGCCCAAGCCCTACATACTATACATATTTGTCTTACAATCGTTCTTTATTCTGCCGTTTTTTTTTTTAAAAAATCACGTTTCTCTCCGCATTCTTCCATAGATTCGAGAGTCCTTTCAAGTTTCCTCTCAGGATCCCTTATTTATATTTTTATTCTACACTTATCGCTATCTCTTAACTTGTAGTTATAAGGAAATTTGCAAACTGAGACAAACACAAATCTTTATTTTATTTCACTATTATCACCTTATAGCTGGTGTGGTCATATTTGTTATTTTACCGTAAAAGTTTTGTAAACATAACACCACCAAACAAGTACATGTTACGAACGAGAAAACAACAAAGTATATTCTTACTAATATGAGTATAAGTATAAGTATAATACAGTATGGAGCTTCAATTCAGCTAATGCCGCAATTACCAGAAATATATCAAAGACGTTGTGGATGACACTTTATTAAAGAATCGTCGCGCTTTCACAGAGTGTTTAAAGCAACTCTGCGGTCCTGTTACTTATGTTATCAATGTAGTCTGATGTGCTGTAATGCAAATGACGAAATAACAGTAAAGCTTGGGTACGTATAGAATGTAGATGAATCATTTATATTAAACTTTAGATTAATTCTAGTTAGTTTTTCATATTCGAGTAGTAAAAGATGGCGAGTAGCGAAAGAGTACAACGGCGAGGACGCGATGCACATCCTTGGTCGAGAATGTCTGGTTATGTGCCATGGACCAGACATCGTCAACCTAGCATGATTCGAACCATATCTGATACGAGGAGCAAATCAAAATTCATGACAAAAAACAATTGATTAACGATACCTAAATATCATCTAATAAACCGACTATATGTCACTGCGCGCTAAAATTACCTAATACAGTGTTACAGAGTAAGTAATATATAGTGATATTACGGTCAATCTTTTTTATATCTGATCTATACATTGATGAATATTGAATCAAGCAGCAGAACAGTTACTACAAACCAGGAGATTGGGACTATGGTGAGAGAGGCGAGAGTAAAAGAGCCAGCAATTCCAATTCGTTTTGAGTATGCGTCCCGTAATTTAATGTAAACTTGGCAACTAATAATTTGAAGTCGCTCCCACAATTTATAAACACCTTGCGCAGACCAGATATATGTAAATTGTGCCAAGTATTACAATTTATAACACATCACAACTAGCGGATCCTACAAGGCCTATAAACGTATTTTGCCAAACAGTTTACCGGGGAAAAACAGTTTGCTAATTAAGGTAGCCCTCCTTATATTTTTTAGAGCAGGAGAGTGAAAACTGAAATAAGCCGATGACGTCTGAACCGCTATCCCTGTTACCTCGCTTCTCCCATGCGAACATCTTTCGTCACTCGGTGTTGTTGAAAGACTATACGAGTTTTCCGCGCGTAAATAATTTCCTGTTCTCTTTTCTATCAATTTCAATGCCAGAGTAAAACTTGGAATCGAATCGTAACTCTGTGTCACAATTTTTCATTAAAATCACGCGATTATGGTAATCTGCTAGTCAACTTTGAACTCGGGGGAAGATGGCCGGCTCCCATATGACTTACACTCAAAGCCCTCGAGAGTATTGGGAAGTCATGTGTGGGGTTTGTGGGTGTGCAATTTATATTAGCCCTGCACAGTCTTATCGATATGCCATGCTAGGTTAAAAATATGCATAAAAACCCAAGCATATCACTTTGCACGCCCACCAAACCCACTAAGTGAGTCTATTATTATTATTGTTTAGGCATCTGGACACTTCGACCTAACCTGCCCATTGAGAGAACTACTAGTGCCATATTTTTAACAGGCTACAACATTTGGGTCTATCCGTGATTCTACACACAAAAGCAGGAATGGATTATTTTGAAGAAGGAACCTGAGATACTCAGTATTCCTGGTTTCTACGTTATCCCATATAGCGTTTGACCGTGAGTGCAACCATAACTCGAGTGGCAGAAGGACATACTCGGTTTTCTCATCAACGGGTACAGGCAACAAGTGCCTCAAAATGAAAGAGGTATGCACATAATTAATAGTCGTGATGATGATAATGTTGGTAAGTGGTGATGCTGGATGTTTGTTGTTCCCGATGTGTTTTGGCGCAGGTATCAGACGTCCGCCTCACACTTGATCGGGAGGTGTGGGTTCGATCCCCGAAGACGATTAAAATTGGGAATTTGGTGGCGGTTGGTGGTGGTGGTGAATGGTGTGGTGGATGATGATGATATAATGGTGGTGGTCGGTGATGGTCGAAATAGATGAGATGGTGGTGGTGGTGGAGACTGAGATAAAGAAATGATTGATTGCAGTGTGGTGGTAATGGAGGTCTAGTTGATGTTCGTGTATGATAATTGTTATTGGTTGGCTGCGAATAGTGGTGACGAGTTCGCAAGTGACTATTGACAATAGGCTTGTGTTGGCCAATGGTTATGATAATCGATAAGGTATGAGTATAAATGGCGAAGGTGCGATGATTAACTGGTGTCGATTATACCTGGTGGTGGTTGATAAATGTCACTCTTCCGGATATCGACAGTGGGATTAGAATGGTGTGATGACACACGGTGGCGGTGACGCGGGTGGATGTGAATATGGTGGTGGTGATTAACTATACAATATTAATTATGAGGATAACTCCAACATATACTCAATACATTACATCATACATGACTTGAGGTGAACATAACCTAGGCCCACCCTCTTCTCTCCATGTGATAGTCGATAGTATATTTAAGTGAGTCATTATAAACTTCCACCAAAGCCTACTATGCAAATATCAGAATGTTTACAATAAACGTCACGAGTGATAAAGTACTGAGTACTATCTCTGGCAGGTGTCGGGTGTATAAGCCCTATGTTACCAAGGTATTAGCAATATGCTTGAGTTCTGATCACATATATTGATGACTAGATACAATATTATTATATGTTTACGAAACATCGAAAACTAAAAATGCACTGACTGCGCGTCATTTCTCTTTGATTTAATGGAATTACGCAGCATATTTTGCCTTGCTGATTTAAACTTTCAGGCCGTAGTACCCTTTTCAATTAATAATACTCAAAAAGATTGCCAACCTTGACTCGCGACAACATAAAACTGGCAACTAAACTGAAACTAAGGACTCAAGTATAACAAACTTGTTTTGGAAATTAAATCCTAATTCAGGAAAAAATGTGAGGAAAGAAGTAGAGCGCTTATATATCTAATAAAACAACAACGCATAGAAGCAACCTAAACATGGTATCGCAAATGATAAAGATGATAATGATATAATTAAATGTTTTGGTGTTTGTTTTTTACAGGCACAATGCTCCCCCAATTGTGAGCCAATTCATACTTTCGCATCCGGAGCCCGCGTCTATGGTAGGTTACCAAATGGCATACTTCTAAAATAAACCAATTATTTAACGATCCTTGCGTCGTACATACACAATTCAGAACTGCAACATGAACCAGGGCGATCCATGCTGTGTCGAACGGGACATTATGACAAACATTACATTCTTTTTGGCATGAAATGAAAGAACATTTTTTGATTCTGATGGTAATCTTCAAATATACCAGTAAGTGGACCAAGAACCAAGACTCAAATTGTCTCGATTACACATCCTTTTACAATTGAAAATGAGAAAAGGTAGTACTGTGTCGTATCGGGACACAAAAAATAAATAACACAGCACGACAAAACAAAAGCTGGAATCGCCTCAAAGGCTTTTAAATAATGTCTTTTTCTTTGCTGAAGATATAATTGAAAATCTTAATCAATCTTACCCTATAATAAACCCCATTTGTGATTTTCTAATGCATCGATGTGAATAGCGATAGTGTGTAATTATTTACGTCATTGTTGAATTTATCAAATGTTGGTATAAATTTTGGTGAATAGTGATAACATAAAAATAACGAGTATATATGATGTGCTATATCAACTACTTAATTCATAGTATTCTTTTAACACAGGGACAATTATATCTGAAAGCAAGCTTAGCAGTGCGGTTGCTATGAGTACTCTTATCCAGTTTTCAACGGACAATATACCGGTCGTGATATAGAGATATCAGTAGTATATAACCCCATCCCATCACTACTGGCCCAATCTGCTCGCATCGAGAGTGGTGAGTCATTTGTAGATGATGATGCACACGTCTTACTTGTGGTCGAGCGATTAGACTCAGCGCGTGAGTTCCTTTATTTTGATTATTTTATTAAATTTTTTGAAGTCGGAAAACTCGACTCAACTAACCTGAGAAAAAAAAAAATCTCCCCTTTATTTCAATAACAAATCCTTAAAAGTTTGTTTTTTTTTTAGGGGCGCGCTGATTGGCGTTTTCGCAGAGCTTTGTATCAATCATACATACATGATTAATCTTGCCCCGAAATGAACATGTAACGCCACCAGTTGAAAGGATCCGATAGTGTGTGTGGCCAGTTTATAGGAAATGCGCAGAGAGCTGACGAAAGTCCGATTCGTTTCCCAAGAACAGCGATGCTCTAACCAGGAATTTAATGCGTTGTCTCTTAACGGTCGGTATTATTTTGTCGCTATACTGTACATTTCACTTTCATTCACCAAAGAAGAGTTGCTGCCAACGTTCCACGCCAAAGCTAAAAACGAAAACTATTTGGCAGAGCTAACATGGTGCGTATATTGCTTTGTTAGGATGCACATCATATGTCATAAGCAAAAGAAAAAACTTCCAATCACGTTGTTACCACCCCAACTGTTACCAATATAAGTGAAATATGAGGTGTGACCAAAACTCTGTTTGATATTGAGACTTTCTGATCCTCTCTGGCAATTGAAAGGAGCGCCATCTATAACAAATAAACACAACACAACCCTCTCTTAAAAGTTTTCAAAGGCAAAATGCATAATTCTTACCTAAATACGACATCGTATTTTGTCAAGGTCATTTAAACCGATAAGCTCTTCCGATGTAATAGCGCGAGATAATTGTCTTATTTATCTTAGGCGTAAAACATCCTAAGACACCGATTTGCCATGTATCATAATTTACTCACTTATTGTAAATATAGAATGGATCTTTGATACTCGAGTTACCAACATGTCTCTAACGAAATTAGAATTATTTTACTTTCGATTCTCAGACAAACCATTGCCTTCGTGAACGTGTTCTATCAAGAGATTAACCCATCGAAAATGCTTGATCAGATACACACATACGAGTTCTTAAGCTCTTATGTGTGATGTATTATGTTGTAATGTTAATGAAACAGACTTGAAGAGAGTGCCATTTTATACCTGAGAATACTTGTGTGGACCGAGTGTAGGATATATTCACTCATCCGTGCAGACAAAACTTGCTTAATAGTAACTTTGAATTAGCCACTCTTGAATCACCATATCAATACAAATAATATTCAGATATACTGAAAGATATGGCTATATTTACCGCGTATGAAGGTATCCGAGTCTGTGATCAAGATTCGGTATACCGAGTTGTTGTAGTAATTTGTCGGGTATCGGTATTTTTACTGCCTGGACGCAAACGGAAATAATACACGATTGTTAATGAACAAGTGACCAAGATTGATACTTCTTCAACCCAAGCAACTTTTATATAGATTTTGCCCTTTCAGATTTATCGTGCGTCCAATGAATTGGTGTCGATTAAAAGAGAAAAAGAAGGAGAGAGAAAGAGAGATAGAGAGAAAAAATTGTCTGGCGATGCCATTTAAATAGCCTGGAACCCTCAACAATTTCAAGTGAATGATACTATTAAGCTATCATAGCAGTGTATAGAGGTCATGAGACCATAATAGTAAACATATTCTCCTATAGACATGCGCAATATACTGATAATATAGAATTAGTGAGCGCAACAACAATCGCCAGTTTTTTTTACACGAAGAGAATGATCTCGCGAGCTAAATCAACAAGGGCCGACCACACGCGGAGAGCCGCCGGAGCTGAAGAGGAGGAGGCGGCTGCGGGAGACTTGCAACCCAAGCGCGCCCCCTACTTTTTTCAGGCAACCGTGTACAAAAAATGCAAAAATGACCTACATATGTGATTTATCAGCCTGTTCAGCTTGCAATTATAACCCCCCCCCCCACTACATACCACAACCAAAAGAACAAATATTACGCGATCTTCAAGTCTAAAATACAGATGGATTCAAGGGCCTACTTTTCGAAATTTAAAAAATAAATCCCTTTTTAACACAACAGATGATAACTCTCCATCAACTAGCAACAAGTTTGGACAGATTCAAATACTTGACATTTTTAGCAAAATTTCGAACTAAAAAGAAAAGTGTATGAGATGAGTTTTATTCTTACATTGTTGACAATAAGCCTGTAAAGCCTCTTGGACATGTACATGTATCAGCACCAGAGCATTTGGCCACCATTTAAACACGATCGTCTACAGTAGGCTGTAAAAAAAAAGATTAATTTATAATTATTAACAGCCATGACCTTTAAAATGGGATAAATGCTAAAACACCATATATTGTTATTTTTGTATACTTTATAAGTATTATTAAGAGACACACTTCATGATCTAACA
>CALNVZ010002100.1:47886532-47899590 GCA_940671915.1 Paracentrotus lividus | reverse complement strand
TGATCTACCAAATACATTAGGAAGAAGTTGCTTCTAAATATGATGAAAACATTGGTAAGGATACAAATATCACCATGATGACAAATTAAATTCGATTTTCTTCTATTGAAAAGATGAAAAAGGATATTCATTAAACTTCCCTGCGATCACGTCATCTATTGACTTCTAACAATTTTAGTTTGGAACTCTCCTTGCCAAGTGTTGAATAAATTATCATTACCACTAATAGACTGCACTTATTTTGTTGAAAGTCAGAAAAGATCAATTATAATTAACGCCATTCTAGTTCTCATTTTCAGATCTGCTGATACTCACGTATTTGACACTGCAGGCCCCTGTAACCAGATGGACAGCGGCAGAAACCCGCTCGTACACAAACCCCGTTATTCTCACAAGGTGGACTGCATTCAGCTGTAAGTGAATCAAAAAGACGCTTTCAGAGTCTTATATGATATAAATCTCAACAGTATACTGATATTGATATTGTTTGCGAAAGTTGGACATTACAAAATAAAATAATATTCTTTGACACTTCACAATGACTGTTTCTTCACTTTAGCACATTTCCCCCATCCACATAATTGTTTGTTAACTGTTCGTCTACGTTTGTCATGCAATGTCGAGATTTTAGACCCGTCTTCAGTCTGGTCAATGATGACATTTCATGTTTTATTTTATTTGAAAGAATCATCTTGCTTCAATGGGTAAAATCCATTGCAACGGGTACATCTTTTCCATTTTATAAGTGATCCTCCAATTTCCTGCGTCAAATATTAGAGAGATGAAACCGATTCTGTTTGTCTAAAAAATGTACCGAAAGAGTTACAAGCTAAAGAAATCTTGACAGTCCCCTGACTAACTGCCTTTCCTATACAATGCGTCCCAAAAAGAACTATACACTTTTGACAAGGGTACCAAATTAAAAATATATGATTCTTTTGGAAAAGGTTTAGAAGTATATAAAGCTTATATCCTCAAGTATCATTATGACACCAAAAAAATTCTGAAAATAACGCATTCTTCAGTGAGCAATGACCATTTTTATGAAGGACACAAAACATAAACTGCGCAGGAATTAGCTATTCATTTACCACATGGGTTTGGCATGCGAAGAAGGATTCAAAGAAATAATGGAATGAATCAGCTAACAGAGTAAAAGATATATCAAAAGTCAGAAATAAACAATCAATATTATGCAAAATGTAGTTTTTCACCGTTTTGTATCCATGTCATTGATTTTTGCTCCGACTTCATTTCATTTTGTCTTTGTTAGCCGATTTATTCCACTATTACTTGAATCCTTCTTGGCATGCCATACACAGGGGATAAATGAATAGGGAATTCCTGCGCAGGCTGTTTTTTGTGTCCTTCATAAAAGTGGGCATTGCTCACTGAAGAATGCATTATTTTCGGAATTTTGTGTGTCATAATGATAGTTGAGGATATGAGCTTTTTATACATCTAAACTTTTTCCCCAAGGATCATATATTTTTTATTTGGTAGCCTTGTCCAAAGTGTATAGTTCTTTTTGGGACGCATTGTAGAAGATGGAGGGACCAAAAGGTACATGGGACAAGAAAATGTTTTATGGTCCTGACACTGAGTCAAAGACATATAAGACTTACGTTGCCTGCAGTCTGGACCTGAGTACCCAGTCGGGCAATGGCATCGGTCCGGCGCAACACATTCGCCTCCGTTTGCACAACCGCGCCGACATATCGCTGTGTAAAAGAGAATACGTGGAAAAGATACATATATGCATTAATATTTCACAACCATGTTCCGAAAAAGTACAGTAAAATATTTATGGCAACCTCAAATGGAATAAAATAAGCATATACTTTAGTCATTAACCAAAAATATAATTTAAACATGTTAAGTAGGCCTAGGAGCTGACGTTGAATAAATTAAAACTTTAAAACGTTGCTATAATAAAATCATAAAATAGCATTTGAATGAAGAAACACCAAAATATATCTTCAGTAACGTGTATTAAAAGAAGGCAGAAAAATCCCCGTTTGTCTGTGTTCAAATGAGCCATTAAAATGGCAAAGGCCTATCACATTTTGATGAGAAGGGGAACATTTATTCGAATCAAAAGCTTACGTTTACTGCAAGAAGAACCCGTATATCCCTTGGGGCAGATGCATCTTCCTGGATGTATACATCGTCCATTGTTTTGACATGGAGGATTACAAAGAGCTAGGAAGAAAAATAAATTGAAAGGAATGAAATGAATGATTTCACCATTTATTAGAAGTTATAAGGTAGGATTTTGTTATTGTCTTACAGGCAGTACGACACCCTCACCCATTCACATCATCCTGAAAAGAGAAGACGAATCTCTATGTTTTTTGTCGTCATGTGGGTACAAAAATACGAGGATGAATCTAAAGATTATTTACCCAATTTTATGTTCATACTGAAAAAAAGGTAAAAGATGTTGGTTGTAATTGTGTTAATGAATGGTAATTTCAAACATTGATCTTCTTATGAAGAAGTTATCTACACCCTCATAACATTGTTATTATCATGGCATAATTAGTCATTTTGTAATGACAGGGGAGAGTTGCATTGGAAGAATTTCGATGTAATGTATTGCAAGATTTACGTTAGATCGGAACCAATTCAACTGGAGATCCAAGGATGGATCTATAATACTGTACACTAATACAACATGTGCCCTGTTACATAAAGAGTTACAATCAATTGCATATTTGAAACTACTAATCTGATTGGCTCACAGTGAGAATTGTTTGTTAGAAGGCTATGCAACAAGGATCCTAATTGGTTACTCTCGATTTACTATTGATTGTAATTCTTTATGTTACAGGGTACAGACCATCTCTGGACAAGGGCATATAAATACGATAAATTGGAAACAATATCTTAGTCATGTAACTCCTTTAAAATTATGACTGTTCAGGGTCCCAATTTAAAAAAGTTACAAAATTAAGGAAAACTTTGATATTGACTTACGCTCACAGTAAGGAGGTAAGTGCCCATAGGGACATTGACACTTGTTCTTTCCAACGCACCTTCCACCGTTCTTACATGAATACTGACAAAGCTCTGATGATAAAAATATAACATGCACAAAATCATAGCAAAATGAAACAAATCAATTAATAAGATGTAAACTATATAAGGCTCGAAATCATAATGTGGAAATTTTAATTTAAAAAATATGATGAGCAAACTTATAATCATAAATGATAATGGTCACAAATCATAGATCAATAAATTGTGTGTATTCTAAGAAAGGAATGACTGAATTAAAATATTCTATTTTATTGTGTATTAAATAATGTGAAACTAGAAGAAACTAAATCACTGAAAATAAAAATGAATATTACACATTAGTGTATATTAATAATGAGAAGGAGGAAGATAAATGAGAAAAAAAGAGGAAGAGAGAGGGAGAGAGAGAGAGAGAGAGAGAGTGGGTAAAGGGTATGTAAGAGATATATGTTTCAGAACATTTAGGATTGAGAAAGTAAAAATTATAAATCAAAGTATCAGGTGAAAAAAAAGGGGAGGAAGAAAATTATTTTGAATTTACCTGTTTCACACATCTGTCCATCATATCCAGGAGGGCACTGACATATACCTCCTGGCATACAAGTTCCACCATTCAAACACCCACCAATGCAGTAATCTAAATAGCAAACAATCATGGACGATGAGATTTTGGGCGAAAATTAGAAACAAGTTTTTTTTAAATACATTATTATGGGTTCTTTTATTCAATTAAAGTGATTTCAATTTAAGTTATCAAACATTATCAAATGGGTACATGTATTTTAGAAGGAATTAATTGTACTATCATAAACCAGAATGATATGTCTCAGTAAATATGCGAATCAATAATATTGTAACCATTTAAAGGGGGGGGGAAACAATTCTACACGCACATAATTTTGATACAATATACGGTAGAGGACGTTTTTTCGTCACCATGCGGATTGGCGCGAGCAGGAATACAATGAGGATGGGTATGATGATATATTAAGAAGAAGATGATGGAGGAGAATATAAGGGTGAGGGTTACTTGATGATGATAATTTTGATAAAAAGAGATGATGAAGATGTTGATGAAGATGATGATGATGATGATGATGATGATGACGATGGTGATGATGACGATGATGATGATGATGATGATGACGACGATGGTGATGATGACGATGATGATGATGGTGGTGATGATGATGATGGTCATGGTGATGGTGATGATGGTGATGATGATGATGATAAATGATGATGGTGATGATGATGATGATGATGGTAATACCCTATTCCGGATCAATCATAACCATACCACACAGATGTATGGAAATATTCGACCTGGAATTATCGCCCAAATTGACCTAGAATTGGGTCAGTGTAGCCCTCTATCTTTTTTTTTAAAGAATATAATACTAAAATGGCATGATTGAGTAAGCCTTACTTGGACACTCAGACAACCCTTCACATGGCCTCCTATCAATCATCAATTGGCCAACCGATGTGCAGTTCTCACGTGAGTAAAGATCTCGACAGATAGCTACACGGGTCTCGAACCCTGAACCACAAGTCCGCGTGCAGGAACCCCAGTCGCTCCACCTAAGTATACCTGCCGTGATACAGGGGGATAATTGAGTCATTAAAACGATTTGAGACCTTGATTTTCGATATAGTTACGATGCTTATTGAATTAAAGCGATTTTTTTTTTGTCAAGAAATACTAGTGCTAAAAACATTTATAACAAACATCCATAAATAATTAAATTGTTAATCTACATTACTTTCTTAGGGATTTTTCTTTATTATTTTAGATGGTCCTTTGTCATACCCTTTCCATATCGTGTTCATCCCTACTCATATTACCTCTCCTCTCTCAGTTTTTCTCTCGAAATTCTAAATTCCCACTCTCTCTCTCTCCCTCTCTCTCTCCCTCTCTCTCTCTCTCTCTCTCTCTCTCTCTCTCTCTCTCTCTCTCTCTCTCTCTCTCTCTCTCTCTCTTATTTTAAATTTCTTTTTATCTTTATGCTGATCTATTCTTTAAAAAAAAAACTAATTGAAGTTCAAATTACCTTTACAATTATTGTTGCTTTGACATGGTTTGTGTTGTGCCGCAATCCCTCGACCACTCCTGCAGTCTGGAAGGTTCGAATCTTTGCTGCATACGGTATACCTGTACCGGGTTCCAGTACCACAGGTCCGGCTACACGTACTCCATGTTGACCAATTGGCCATTTCTAGGGGGAAATATAATCAAGATTATGATTTTAATGGAATAAGAAATTGTTTTTCTAAACAGCCGTCTCATACACAATAGAAACAACTCAATAATATCAGCCATGGGTTTTTGAAGCCGGCTTTACTCAAATTGAATTCCACATAAATTGAATGTTGACAAGACTCTTAATGACAATGATAATAGTAATTACTCCCAAAAAAACATTCTAAATTGTTGAATTCAGGGGTCATTTTACATTATCTACATTATGGTGCCGGAAAAAAAAGCTTTCGGTAAGTCACTCACAATTGATACAACATCAATTATCTATCATCAAACAAAGATTTTTAATGTCAATATCACACCATTATTCTTCAGCGTTGCCCGGCATATCAACAAAAACTGTGGGACATAGTAACAAATGCAAAAAGCACCGAATTCGATTCGGTTCGATAGATCATATTCTGAGAATCAGAAAGACATTAAATGAACAGGCGATAACGCCCTTCTAGCTAATAGCAAAAACCTTTCCTATTTAGATCTTCTTGTTACATACCATCAACGGGTCGACCGTGGTAGATAGATGGTCGTTGGACAGTCGCTGGTGCTACGGGTGAAAGTACGTCCCCTGGAGGAGCAGGAATCAACCCATCGTTCAGTGGTCTTTCACTGTTATTATCAAGGTCAACATCACCTAGGATATCATTCATCTCCGATGTCGACCTTACTGAGACAGTCGATGTCGTGGACCGGGTGGTTGCTATTGTTCTGGTTGTCGGTACAGGCGTTGTCGTCGTCATTCTTGTGGTTGTGGATGGTGTTGTTGTAGCGGATGTCGTTGTCATGGTCGTTGTAGCTTTGGTAGTTGAAGGGACAGTCGTTGATTTCCTTGTTGGTGGCTCGGTGATAGTCGTTGGGAAGACCCTGATCTGGGAATACGCACTGGCTTCTCTTCGTGATGTAGGCGTAGTAGGCGTTAACGTCCAGAACCGTGAGTCATCTGTTACCTGATTTGCAGCATCGGAATGACCGGAGACACTATCAGCAGATACGGGCTCTCCTGTAGCGTGATTATAATCGACATGAGAGTCGCTGAATTCAACAGATCCATCAGGATTCATGATGTCGTCAATAAAATCAGTAATTACTTCCTCTTCTTCTTCTGCCTCAAACGCTCCGTTGTCCCATTTGGGAGTCAGTTTGGTCAATGCAGGAGTTGATGTTTTCGGTCTTTGGGTAGCTGGAGTCATGATCTGAAGGAAAACAAAACGGAACACAATCATTAGACAAGTCATAATACCGCAATTTTGAATACTATACCATTAAGAAAGATATATTAAGAAATATATACTTTATTAACTCCCATTGTGTTAGATCGGATGCTCGATGCATATGAATGAATATTAATGAGTCGGAATTGAGAGTCCTGGGATATTTTGTTCTTTATTCATTGTGTCTTTCCCACGGACCAGAGATGGCACAGTGGTTGAGTCGCTTCCCGGATAGAAGAAGATAGTGCGGGTTCAAATCCCTCACGGATTCAACATTGTAGTTTGTTTTTATTGTATCTCTTTATCATAGTAAATCTTTTGAAAATATTAGTTTTCTTCAATGTTTTGCGGGTTATTTTAGATTCAACGAATTACACCGTCATCATCTCACCCTTTTCGTCATCCAAGTAGTGGTTGAAGGAGTGGTTGGTGATACGCTCTCTTCGCTTATTACTTCGTCAGTGATGTCGAGTTGGGAGAATGAAGGAAACAAGGTGTCCATGGGTGCAGTCGTGGTCGGTTCTGTTTCCATGAAGAGGAAGGGATCGAATAGGTTGTCGTACACGAGTCCAATATCGATAGATGCATCCATGCCGTTCACCGAGCTTGAAGGTAGGGCGGTAGACTCGATATCCAGCAGGTCTGGGAACTGTAAAGGAATAAAAGAAATTAATCATTTGTTTCACCTTTTTAATTCTTTTGATGAATTTCTCAGTAATTAAGCAAATTAATGCGGAGACATCTCCACGACTGGAAAATAAATCTCATTGATATGAACGTGTTCAATTTTCCCGCAACCAATGAGACGTCGCGGATACTAAGAAGACGTCTCCACGACTTCTGGGACTCTGAAATCTTAATACTCTTCATTAAGGGATTGGAAGTGTGAGATGTGTAAAGAACATTAAAAAGCAGAAGGAGAGGCATATAGTAATGCAAAAGACTACCAGAGAGAGAGAGAGAGAGGGAGAGAGATACATATAGAGACATAATAGAAGCCTGATTTTTTTTAAATCATTACTTACACGTCTCTTTTGTGGGTGGCACTGTAGCTCTGCTGTTGACGAGTCATTCATCAAAACCATTTGAGCAATATCACCCTAGATTAGAATAAGATAATAATATTGATATGATTAAATATGATACATTATCATTCTTCTAATGCGCCTGATATATAATAAGTATTAAAAAACAAAAATTTCAGCAATAACATTTTTTATTTTTTGGGGATTTCTATCTTACTCTCACTAGTTTTTTTCATACTGACTTCGGGTTATTTTAGCAATATATACAAATTTACCTCAAAATAACGGTCATTGACTGATCGATATCCACCACCGATCATTGTTGTACCGGTTGCATCGATTTCTACTCGATCACTCCTTTCAATATTGAGTGTGAACACATGATTACAATCAGCAATCAATGTCACTGTATGCTTGTTCACACTAAACGCCAAATAATGCCAACTTCGATCCAGAACATAATCTGTAAAGTTAAGTTCCTTGATCGTTCCATCCAGTTGGCTGTAAACGATGGACGGAGTCTTTGTGAGTTTGATACCAAATTGAATGTTGCCATCTGCGTCGGTGAAGAGTAAGGCGTACGGATCGCCGCGGTTTTTTCGTAACGTCACTTTTGGTTTGACGGTGATAAGAACGGCGAATTGGTCCGGGAACGTCTTGCCGTAGATGTCACTGGTTGGAACACGAAGCGTTCTGGCATGATGGGTAATTTTGTAGGCTGTCCAACGACCTGGAGCTCGTCGAACCCCGGGAGGGAAATCATCCAGATGAAGGATTTGCTTCATGTCTTTCATATCTGAAGAGAGAGAGAGAGAGAGGGGGAAAAAAAAGAAAACAATACTATAGTAAAAAGATGAGGAATTATAATATTTTGTTTTAACGGGATGTATGCAATCATTATTCAACTGACCATTAATATATTCTTTAAATAGTTGATACTTGAGAGAGTAATATCAAATGCAATTGAATGATGACGGTAACGTTAACCGATTAAATAGTTTGCTTATGGTGACACAGTACCCCCCCTTATTTTAAACAAACCTTGGAATTATTGTATCAAACGAGAGTGTCGAACATTAGCTTCAAAGTTTGAGTACCCTACATAATCCGCGAAAAGAAAGAGGAAGTTGGCTCAAATGGAAAATCGGTAACCGAACTTCCACGATATCCGAATAACGTTGCTTGCACTTTCAAGATTTGTTGTGATTCGACCCTTGACTAGAAGTAAGGATTAATTCAAACATTAACATCAACATAACAAAACAAAAACAAAAAATAGAAATTTAATCAAATTTAGAATTTAGTTGTTCCCATTGTTCAAGCGATGTAACAGTCGGTGTAACATTGAAAATTACATGTACATACTATACACAGTTTGATAAATTAACGTATGTAGTGTAGGTCAAGCGTTAAATGTTCAACAAAAAATATATTTTATTTTACCATACGGTATTGAGCATGAAAATGTGTGGGTTGATTTGAAGAGAAGCAGACGAATACTGATCGATGTTTAGAGTTGGGCAACATTAGGTGATGTGGAGGGAACTTGGAAGAAGACAGTTTACACTCTTAAAATAAATTAAGGGTAAAAATTACGCCACTCTGGATAAGCAGGGGCCATAGCGCACCATTCCACGTCCATCATGACCAAATGGTCTTAGACGAACTTGTGGACGAAAAGAGATTAGAACATTTGAGCTAAGACCAAGCGGAAAATAGACGCATTGGTTGTGGACCAATATGCAATTAACGATAAACTGTTTTTACCATAAACTGTTTTTAAATTTCAAATTGAATCCGAAAATATATATATCTTGATGATTCATGTCTTGGTATTATCCAAGGGTAACCCCGAGCACTCCAAAATTCTCCCGAAACTTTTAAACTATTCCCAGCAACATTCGTACTTTCCGCGATCATCATTAGTATATCTCCCTCGCCAAAACAAGGTCAGAGCGGTTCACACTTTAGCCCAGAACTTGACACATTCAGTTCCACTCGAGTAGGCTGTCAATCAGTAAGAATCATCAAATTGACATCATTTGAGACGTTGATGTTTACTCTAAAAGCTACCCATGAGTAAAATTATTTCATCTCTTCGCGCGACGTGTCTGACTGGAAAAGGAAAGTTCAAATTGGGGTTACGACGCAGAGAAGTTTTGAAACTTCTTTGGCAAAGAATTTCCGTATTTATTTTAAAATTATGATTTTTAATCCTTTTTTCTTTTGTATCGATACTAACACAATTATAATAAGTGAATTAAAGGCTGCGTTTCTAGCGGTGAAGTCTAAAGTTAGTACAGTGGCGTGAGATTTGTGATTGGTGATCGTAATGATCTTGATATTTTGGATAAGATCTGACCAAAGGCTAACATTTTAAAATTACTATAACTGTGACTATGACCATAATGATAACAAGATAAATTTTGACAGATTTATCTTTTTAAAAGGTAATATTAGATCATCAAATTTTCATTGTTCCCGAAAGCCTACCAGAAACCTTACTAAAACAACCAAATTTGCAGACGACAGAAAAAAGATTAAATAAATTGGTGTTTGTGGTTGTGGAGGTGGTGATTTTTTTGTTTGTTTGTTTGTTTGTTTGTTGTTTTTTTTTGGGGGGAGGGTAGATCCATAAATTAAAAATAGGTGGTGCAGCCGGAAAAAATGAAAAATGATGCAGGGGGAGCAGACGGTAATTTTATATTAACATGTATCTTGAGTGCGCGTTTCCAGAAAAAATAGGGGCGCAATGGATAAACCACGGGAAACACCCCTCTCGCCTAAAAAAAAAATAACTGTGCATGATGTTTAGAGAAGACATACATGGAATGCATTCGATATGATGGTTTTGAAACCACTGTTCATCCGACCAAGGACTATCTTCTTTACTGGGAGGGGGAAATAGATGCCTTCATATGATATCGACCTCACTGATGGTACCGGTATCAGCTTGGCCACAGGATCGTCATGTAGAGCGACCATGGACCTGAACAGCAGCGAAAAAATGGGGAAGGCGGAGCGGGCAGCGCAACCGAAATTGATTTAAAAATAATAATAAAAAAAAAAAAAATAAATAAATTAGAGGGCATGGACAATGGATGTTTTCAATCCATGGTTTCCACAAAATAAGCATCTTGGCCACCCCCCCCCCCCCACCGCCCCAAATCCGCCATTGGGTGAAGACTGACGTTGATGCAAGTTAACGGTAAATCTACATAATATGGAGATGACAGCGATAATAGAAATGACATTAATCCATTACATGAGGTGATGAATGAATAATGGTTCATGTCTTATTATGACGGCATAGCAAAAGTGAGAATAATGTTGAAGGTGAAAATCACGATGTAGCTGTCAAATGAAAATGAAAATCAATCCAAGAATACCGTATAATAAGGATTATCATGATTTTTTTACGTCACAATATGCAGGTGGCACCGACTTGGGGGGGGGGGGATGGGAACCCAGGTACATTATATAGACAAAGGTATTAATGTGTCATCTCGATTTCGATATAGGCCACCCTTCTCATAACTGTAGCAGGTTACAAAGCCGACAAGAATATCATACATTTTTGTCTATCAATACTCGAAACCAAAAATGTTGAGAATATTTACTTTCATTTAAAAAAGACTCCCATACGGCCGGGAGGATCATATATATCCGTTCCATAACATAACATCGCGGGTTTCATTTCAACAGGATTGTACGGGAAACGTATCTGACTGATTTCATAGGCATTATCACGATCAGATGCACCAGTTTGCTGTTTTCTTTAAAAGTGGTTCAACCACAAATAATTTTTTTTTAAATTTTCAGTTGTGTGTCACTGTGTACAGGTGTATGTATGTTTATGGACATGATTAAGAAGGAGTTCTTAAAAATTGATTTCTTAAAGTGTGTTAAATCACTCCCTTCGTCCTTCATATTAGATTTCCATTTCATTAATCCTTTAATCTGGACTTCTTAAGAGTAAAACTGCGATCCTGGGAATTGTGACTTTATACGGCGATCACAAACCTCGCTCACATCGCTCTTCGAAAGTGCAAACTTCCCTACGATGCGCATTTCAGTTAGAAAAATTTCCGCTCGCGGCCGAGGTACCTCAAAAAATTAAGACCGCAGGCTACAAAATGCATTGTTACGCAAAGGTGCACGGAATGTTTTTTAACAATACCCCTATGCGGCGGTCACACTCGTCGTAGAAGGCTAACGGGAACACGTGCCATTCAGAACGTAGCGCCTGCGTTGCATGTAGGCTTAGTTATTACGCACGTTGCACTTAGGTCTGGTTTCTAACCATTCTCGTTTTCTTGCGTTATTCTATCAGAGTGGTTTTAGTAAGTGGTTATTTGTAAGATACTTCCTGCAGCGTCGCTTACATGCATTGAGCACCTGCGAGGTACACTACACGCTGCAGAATTTTTCTACGTAAAGGGTCCATCGTAGGAGAGTTTGCACGTCGATCACGTACGGGAGTTTGTGACCGCCGGCATTACTACAGAAAAAACACAGGAATCGCAGAAGCTGACAGGACCTTGTGCGTACATTGTACATGCAACGCAGGCTACGTTGGTGGCACGTGGCCCGTAGCCTACGACGAGTTGTGACCGCCGCATTAGAGAATGTTGTGTTTTGTGGATTCTCTTCTCGTGTGTATGAATATGACTGATTTTTTCTAGGTTAGAAAAATTTGGTGACTCCACTGCCGTTGTGCGGTTTTATAAAACCGGACTCTGTCAAAGTATAGGGGGAAACAAGCAAAATTTGAAGGGCGTTCTCTACGTTGCAATGTCCACGACCGCTTCCCTTTAAAGTAAAATAATAAGATCCTTACCTGCACAATCGAAGGTGTTACATTGTCTTCTCTGTCTAGCATCACCCTCGCAAGCATTGGGGACATCACGGACACATACCCGACGTCGAGTCTGTGTTCCACCACCACATTCCTTGTTACATGAGGCCCATGACGCCCACGGTCTCCAACCTAAATTGAAGAAGAAAAGAAAGTGTAAAACTAAGACCGTATGGATAAAGATGGTCACATTGAAACTCGTCAATACATCATAGCAATTGTCAAATCAATAAAATATTGATATTTTTCTTTTACAGAATTCGTCATAAAATTAAAGGTCATGTATAGTGTTGGGAGAATAGATTTTTTGTTTTGCTTCCAGAGAAGAATAATATGAATGAATACCTCAATTAACCTCTGTGTACAAAAGGATTTGTTATTAAATCCACTCTAACACCTGAATTTAGCAACAAAACTGTGTAAATATGTCAATTGACAGTGCCACAATCGATAGGATCTCACAGGCACAATGCCAGCATACAGCGGTTTGTGTGCAAAACATATGCTATTCCCATATACAGACTGTACACATAGAATTCACTCACGCTATACCAATCAGGTGCTGGTTGGCATGCCCAGAGTTCTGGGGTGAAAATGAAGGAAGTATGGCCTTACTTTGATGAACATCTCCCCGTGCTCATGCAAACTATTACATATCATGGAAAGACATGCATGGAACATGA
>CALNVZ010002100.1:47807850-47885850 GCA_940671915.1 Paracentrotus lividus | reverse complement strand
CAAAACCGTGGGAAACTATACCCCGGAAAGGTATCCCTAACCTTAAATCTGGTTTTACTTTTACATTTTTTCCCATTCTTCACTTATATAATCTAAACGGTTATAGGAAAACTACTCCTGGACAATAACTCGGACATCTACCACCGCCAAAAATCTACACCAACTCTAGACCTACCCCCTATTTCTGGGAATAGTTGTCCTGGGGGTTATTGTACAGGGGTAGTTGTCCTGATACGATTGTAAACCAACTACAAAATATGAGTATCATGAAGCACAAAACGTTCAAATTGACTGTAAGCTCATTTCCCCACTTCAACCGTTTTCTCTATAAGCTTGACTTGAATTTCCTGCCTCACTTACACACATGGGTATATGGGAAAGATCAATGTCAATGAGTAAAGAAAAGAAAAATATGTTGGTATTTTCTCTGGATAACAATCTTTCGTTTCTCTCGTCAACTTACACCATTAGTCAAACCCATTAGTCATTGAAAGGATAGCAACTAGTATGCACTCTAAAAACTGAAGTGCTAATTTATGGGTGCTCGTATAGTGACTGCACTTGAAGTGCTAAATCAGCACCTGAAGTGCTGTTTTAGCACTTACCCAAGTGCAAATTTATCAACAACAAAAATGTTCAATGTCGGTATGGGATTCGAACAGGGTTCACCTAGATACGGAAGAGTACCGCTGACGTTACCAATAGACCAACGGAGATCTCCCTAACTTGCTTGAATTATTAAAGCATATATAGTGGACAATAATGGCAAGTTTGAAGAAAGTTCATCATGAAACAATAGGATCTGCTAGCAATTGTGAGATGTGAATTGGTCTAACGTGCTCGTAATTCGTAAGCGCTTCTCATCCAGGGGAGCCAGGTTCGAATCCCAACGAAGTCACGCCATTTTTGCTGAAAGATCAGCTCACGTGAACGTGCTAAAACAGCACTTTGAGTGCAGTCACTATACAAGCTCTTAAAAAGTGCCGATTTCAGCCCCTGAAGTGCTAAAAATAGCACTTCAGTTTTTAGAATGTGAGAGGATTGATTTAAATAGGGTATTTATCGTTTATTTGTTTGTTAATTTATATAAGTTATTATTTCTTTGAATGGGGTCAATTTCCATGAGTTGACTCCTGACAGCCTAAAACTTAGGAGTGTGAAGGGTTTATAATATCCGCTTGGTCTACCAGCAGTTGGCCCTATTCTCTATGATTTTCTAAAACCACATGGGCTAAACTCATTTGGTCTACAGACTATTTGGTCTAATATACATGGTATAATTATCACTTGATTCAATAACTAATAACTTGGTAAAAGTGCAAATTCGTCTAATAACCTTGGTCAAAATGTTTTTCGTTTGGTACAGGAAATGAATATGTGGTGTTAGACCCTAACTCTAAAACCCTAACTCTAAAACTAACCCTAACCCTAGTTGAATTAATCATTTTTACATAGAATCGTGGTGTTTTATAGGGTCAAAAGTGGATCACCCAGTTTGGACTTCGGGGTGCATATGACCGGAACTTGTTGATATCTTTGAAGGAATAAGAAAACATTAATCAGTATACATGTGGCTAATGGTCTACATGATCAGGAAAAGCAAGCATCTTCATTAATCACCTCTTTACTTTATGAAAAACCACCTTGACTTGAATGACATAATTCAGACTCACGCCATTTTTAAAAAAATTTGATCTCTTTATTCTGACTTTGACCTTAACCACATTAAATGAATAATCCCAACAGGCAGCCATTATCGCGCATCATGGAAGAGGAGAGAATATAATGCGACATTGTGGTTCATAGAATGATAAATATCTTCCTTTATTAATTAGTTCCGCAAATTTTGCAAGACATTATAAACTAACCTATATTCTGGACTAAAATAGATCGAAGAGATGAACTCTTCATATAAAGTTATGATTTAGAATTTAATCACTATTATATACAATATGAATTATACAAGTCATGTGTATCCCATTTTTTAATTATTTCAGGAATCTGTTGGGGTTTTTTTCTCGGAAGAAATTCAAGGGCTTTATTGATAGAAAATCGAATGTTTTTTTTTGTTATTTTTAAGTTTTCTATATTTTGTTACAACTTATAATATTCTGTATATTGATTAATTTCGGTAATAACCTGTATTTTGGCTGTAATATTTTCTATTGAATGTTACAATATCATTTTTACACACGCTCTTTGCTCTGAGGCTATTTATCTCAGAGTCGTTGAACCCCTATACTACCAAGTCGGAAATTACCATTTACTGCCATTACTATTCCATTCATAAAAATAAATCAACAAGTCGTTTATGATCATAAAAATGGTCAAATAAGAATAATAGAGCAACACACCATCAAAAAATAACTAGACCTTGTAAAGATTGAGGGTTATCGCCATCATGGCCATGTTATGCTACCAGCATGTGTTGTTTGTACACCCTGTTTGTGCTTGGAGCTTGGAGGGATCGATTGCTTGTAAATCAACATGGTCAATGGCTGGAAACATATATCCTATTTTCATATCACTTTTTTTTTTTATTCATCACCCACGAGAAATAATAGACCAACCATGAGCTACTAAGGAGGTCTTCGGAGTCTTAAAAGATCATAGATGTCACCAACGAAATGCAAAAGAAAACACCATCATGATATACAATAGTTCTCTTGCCAAGGTCTAAAATCATTTGGGGGAAAATACAACACAATAAAATGTGATACAATATTGTACAATACATAAATAGGTCCACTACAAGTTAATTTGGTGAGGAATTTCCGATTAAATCCTTTACAAATCATAGCGATTTATTTCACTAAACAGAAAACAGCTTTTGAGATAAGAAGAATTAAAGCAATTTTTGTTGATGTTCGTACTTTGTCATGCCAAATCGGTTTGTCGTGATTTATTCCAGTCAGTATTATGTTTTAGATTACACCCCTAATCTTTATGGAGTGTATATTGTCCGATGTATTTATTAAACTGTAGACTCTCCATATCATCACGAGCATATGGATTCAAATAATCATCTAACTGAAATGAATGCAGTCCAATGTACTATTTTCCTGATCTGGAACACCTTGAAAAGATTGATTGAAAATGAGAAACTTGAAATATTCCGTTTAATTGAAGTTGGAATGATAACAGATTTATGCCTATCCAGTATCTAATGTATACATTTTGGTGTCTAAGAATCTTCCAACACCGATTTCGTGTCATTCCTTTGTGGCGGATCAAGGCGGGGCGAAGGGGATGAGTGCCTCCTCTATAATTTGAAAACCACTAATTGAGAATACATGTTAAAATTGGAAAAAATTCGGCTGCGTCTCCTATTTTTCAAATTTTTCGGGATGCGCCCCTGTATTTCTAAATCCTGGATCCGCTAAAATCCTATATCTTACTTGTCAGGCTTCATTGCCAGTTACTTCTATCGATGATCTAATTATCAGTTTATTAACCCTAGCCAAGAAGCTAAAATAGATATGACAAGGATAGGCTTTGTCGATGGTCTAATTATTTACATTGAGGACGATTTTATTGCCATCCTTGGCAATTTTTTGTTTGTCATCTTGAAATAGATACCCATTTAATTGCTTTATCATCATCGCAATTAAAACAAACTTGAGAGCGATTAGCCAAATTTAAGTAGGGTGTGATAAGCCCCAAAGTATAACTAGACTGAATGAATACATGCTGTCGACATGGTCGAATGGGCAAAAGGGCTTTATGATTAACAATAAACATGAATTATAAGTAATTATATATTAGAACTCCTGCATTCAAATATTTTTTTTGTGACCTTAGTTGTTTCATTATCAGCATTTTTTTACGTGAGTTATTTTAGTTCTATACATGTACAGTCCTTTTTATTTTCTCCACTTTTTCTCCACTTTTCCACTACCACATGCTGTTCCTTTAAAATAGTTTCTTAACTTTGTAGAGGCTGGCAAAATTCAGAGCTAGGCTCGTCATGCTGTCAGTGCATGTAATACTAGTAATGTGTCACGATGAAACCCTGACAAATTCATTTCCTAAGCATCATTACATGCACCACATTAACTAAAAATTGCAAATGACCATAAATATCAGATTAGCTTCCTTTAATAAACTGCACTGTAAATTTAAGCGTGTCCAGTCAGTCATAAATATATTAATGAATTCTTTACATCATATTTTGGAAACCTTTACATTTTGTATATTTATTCATTCTTCTTAACACACAAACATCGCAAATCAGCAATAAATCAATTCATGCCTCAACAAAATTACTCAATCCCTTTAAGGGGGTATGATCTTGAACACTTTTCTTGAAGTCGTGTACCATGCTACTTCTCCCGCGGAGCTTCAAGTTTACATTACCCACTGGATAATCAGCCCGTTATCACGATAAGAGAGGTGCAAAGATTGAAATATTGAATATTCCTCTTGTCTTGTATAGACAATAGTAAATCTATCTCCTTCTTGTATCATGACATTGTGTATAGACAATAGTAAATCTATCTCCTTCTTATGTAGACAATAGTGAATAAATATATCTGTCTTGTATTTACTCAGTCGTGAATCTCTGCAGGTATTTTTAAAAGAAAAATCCTCAATATATCCAACTACATGATTTTTCATTTTGGGTATGATCTGGGGGATTCCTGGGCTTTTATAATTCATACAAAATATATCAATACGAAGTTCAACTGATGCATCATGCAACAAAACAAGGACTTAGCAAAAATATGCAATTAGATGGGTAAACAATGTACATTCAATCATTCATCGTTCATTCTCGGTTATCAAATATCTTTGTTGCTGTGTGGAAAGTGTGAATCAACAGCAATAAAGTTTATATCAAATAAACAGAGTGAACATTACGGTGTGTCGTAAATGTTTTGACTCAATGCTAGCATTCTTCAGTGCTTTTCATGTTCACGGGGAAGGTCTGGTACTCTTAACGATGACCTCAGGCTTGCAGGAGCTCTTGACACGATGCTGAACCTGGCTTTCCTCGCCAAAACCTCATATTTGAGGACCATGTTAGCGGTCATCAGTGTCAGGTTATCAGTCTTTGTCGTTGGGACTTATCAACGATGGTCTAAATATTTATAAAATATCCAGGCTGCTATGAAGTGTGTTATACAGTGGACGCTGAAATATCTTGGAAAACTCAAAAGGATTCTCACTATTTATTTGGAGGTCATGCCAAAAATGGTCGTGATACAACGTTATTATGGAGAAACACAATATGAGAGGGTGGCGTAATTCTATTCTATTTTGAAACATGAAAAGTGGTTTATTTCAGGAAAATCTGCAAAACTAGGTCACTGGCATAATTAAAAGGTAAAGTTTAGACTTAACGATTCTATTCCACCGAATATTACTCATCCGTCAAGTCCAAAAAACGTTTACTTTATCCCGACCCAACATTTTAATGACTCTGTTTCACCAGACAAAAACACCAGAGGCTATAAACGAAACACTGTGATGCGAGACATATCATAGATATCTACACTCCATCGTTACACACTGCAGAAGTGAAGCAATACAAAGAAGGTATCACACGAAATGATAACGTTGCGATGAGTCTACATCTTAGTTAGATACAGTCATAACAAATAACAAACATAATACTGAAAGTCAATCGCTAATTATTAACATTCAATTACAGATCAGACTACGTTTTAATCAATCTTTCTACTTCGAGACCTATCCATGGTGGCCATGAACATGATGAAGATAATGTATAATGATTTCAATAATTTTGAAAATGCAATGACCAATAAAGAAGAGAGATCGAAACTTGAACTATATAGTATTTTGTAGATATCTATTAACTATATAATATACCAATCTGTTATATTCAGTTATAATAATTAATGATCAAAATAGTATCACCAACACTCTTTCAGGTAGTCGTTTTTTTTTCTTTTTCAAAACACCCATCTCCCATTTGTGACGGGCCGATAGACACAGGTCAATGTCCTCCAGATGACATCTCTTTTTTGATTGGCCATTCATCTTATTCACTGGTCGCAATGTTAGTCTTGTCTTTCTTTATTCCTGAAAACATAACAATGTTTACACAGCACCGAGGAAGATGATTGATCTGTGTTACTGACAGATCTAGTCATAATTCTTAACATGTACCAACGTGCAAACCATATACAATATTCCACTTATAATGTGTCAGACACATTTTATTAATCCACAAAATATGCGTATTTCAGGGTTGATTGATTGATTAAAATCACATGCATTTCCTTCAAGAAACATTCAAGGGAAAACCAGGGAAGTTTAGGTTGCTTTGGCTACGCTATTGGAAATAAAAGTTGTGTAGTTTAAAGTTTTCTTGTTGGGGTCCGGAATCGTTTTATTCGTTATAAGACAATAAGAATGAAATATTTTCCAGAAACATACCTTCTATCTTTCGTTCCCCTTATTTTATATATCTACATTATATATAATCAAATTATTATTTTGAATTCCGTTTTTAGTTTTGCTATGTTCAAAGAATAAATTAATGTTTAAAAAAAAAAATGTTTTTGCCAATTTAAGACGTATTAAGGAATGTTGAATAATATTGAAAACTCTTATCACAATAAATCAATAAATACATATAGGGCCTATATATATTTTTTCCAAATTTATTTGTTTGAACTCTTGGTATATCAACATTCTACATTTAATTGCCATGTCATCTATCCCCAGTCCATCTCTCGCTCTCTTTCTGTCTCTCACCTTCTCTTTTACATTTATTCCACACCCCCTAAAGACCAACATTTCAATCTACATTTTGCTTCAAACCAACAAACGCAGACCGACATGAAAAATGGCTTCTTGTTTTTGAAAAATAAACAATTTGAAGAGGTATTGTCAAGAAATATTTCGGCGTCGCACTATTTTCCTAGCCTCTGTCAACATGTGGACTACCAGAAAAACATCATTAATAACTCAACACTTCAGTTTCCGATTCCTTAGAATTTTGTTGCAGAAAATGCAACGAATACTCTTCATGCTATGTTGTTGTAGTTCATAGGAACTAAATCAAAATTTGTATTTACTTTTCGTAAAAGAAAATACGGTCAGAGAGCATTGTTCGAGTTATACACAGCCAAATTTCGAGACATAAAGTTTTTAATTGGCTATCGAGCAATAACTGTTCTCACAAATGCTAACATATATCGAGTAGCTCATTGTATTGATATTGATTAATACTTCTACAAAATATTCCTAATAATGTATAATACCTGTTCACATATGCGATAATGAATAGGGATATTAGTGATCAATTATTTGTTTATCTTATGTCAATGGATTATTATAACCGAATTATGACACTTTATATTCGATATGTTACCAAAAATGCTTTAATAAGTTATTTATACAATTATGTATCTTTTTTCTTTCTTTTTTTCTCTTTGTAATGTTGACAAGATACCATGTACGTTTTACTGGTGAAGTCTAATAAATTCAAATCAATTCAATTCAATTCAATTCAATTCAATCTTATTTTCAATTCCTCAGTTCTAGTGACCCGAAACATCTCAGGTGAAGATCGGTAACAATCTTTTGTTTTATAAGGGCAAATTTTGTAATACCAATATATACAAACTAGTTTTACAATGAAGGGAAAGAATAGAAGAGGAAAAGAGGATTCAGATTATAATCGTTTGACTTATCTTTTTGGATATCAGTATGTTATGTGATGCAGTATAATTACCATAGCAACCGATCGTAAACCATTCCATCCCATAATTCATGCGAAATTCAATATTATAAAAACGGACCAAATATTTAAATCGTTACATCGTTGTAGTAAGATACTGATTATCAATATTCACTTAAAATATATATCAAAATCGTACAGGAGGGATTCGGGAAACACAATCAGTTTTCTAAGAATACTTGTAATGCTGTGGAAATAAAATACTCTTCCCTTCTGCACAGTAAAAGTCATTTCAAACGAACAGACTTTGGTTTTCAAGTAAAGGTACATGTTCAGCTATCCTTTCAACAATACAAAATGCGCATTTGGATATATAAACATGATAAATTAACACTACTTTCTTGACCCCCTCAACTTTTATCTTGCAATTTGAAAAAAATCTCCGTTATCATGAAAGACTATTGATAGAGAAATTTGTCACCAAAAGCTTTATTTAGTCATGTTAGAAGGCATTTTTCTTTTCTTTTCCTTTTTTTTTATTTTTTATTTATTTTTTTTGTTTTGTTTTATTTTTTTGGTTTTTTGTTTGTTTGTTTGTTTTGTTTTGTTGTTTGTGTTGTTTTTGTTTGTTTTGTTTGGTTTTTTTTTTTTTTTTTTTTTTTTTTTTTTGGGGGGGGGGTAAATCACACGATATTATATTATAGCAGTAGGATGGGAATGGGGTTAGACCCATAATATAACGTTAAAAGAATTTAGGTATGCATTCCCAGTAGGTGGTAATGGGTTTATGGTGCCTTTGTTTTTATGATAATTCTTTTAATTATCTTTGATTAATCTTTCATATTTTCTCGGACTCTCCTCTAGCTACCTTTCACTTTTAAATCACCCTCTCCTCTCCATCTTCGTACCTTTCTCCATCTATAGCGTTCTCTACTTCGACCAACATCCATCTCGTATTTGATGGAATCTATAGCATGTCGGAGTCATGTCCCCGATAGCTATATTTTTCATCCAATATTTGACTTGGAAGTTATGTTACGGACTAAGGGCTTACCTCGATGTTTTCACGCGGATTATAAGCAGTGCTCAGAAGTCCTAGAACATTTTGACATACATTTTCGAACCTCGGGCTAGAGTTGCAAAACCAATACATGAGAAGTCTAGAATAAAGTCATCAGGCGTAATATTTTCACACATCTGTCAAACATTGTACATGTGGTAATGGTGGGATGCATTCGTTTCATAGATAGAGAATACAGTTCATCAGTTGCCTGGTAAGATGCCTCCTTAAAACGCACTTGTTTTAAGCTAAGGCCATGGTACATAATTATCCACATTTCTGGAAGCGCGAGCAGTAAAATGATAACATAACATCATATGCATCATCACAAGGTCTGCTACTTTGGGGTCCTAAACCTATCATATATTTTTTAGTCAGTTCATTGTAAATAATTGTATTACTGATTGGTTTGAATAAATTTGAACTTGAACTTATATTCTAAAGATAAATTTTCCTTTAGTTTCGCGGATATTGAAGACTGAAAAGAGTTTATTCCATGATATCTTAGCTGATTTGGGATTACTCATTGTTACTTCTAACATGATGTCGATCATCAACCATGCCTGGGGTCAGGGAAACGTGGTAAACACACGAGACGATGGAAATCTCACTCCTCAAATTATACGAGGCACTGCTTGTACCCCATTATCAAGCTTTTCTCAACATCTGTCTGTTTCTTTGTTTTCTGTCCGTCTGTCTGTATCTTTCATTTCCCCTCCTCTCTGCCCACTAATAACATGCTTCTATTTGGAAGCACGCGTGAAAACATTCAGAGCATAATGTTCAGTTCAGTTCAGTTCAGTTTATTTACATATTCCAATCAAACAATAATAAGAACAACAATTATATGTCATTTCAAAACTATACATTATTTGATAAATCATAAAACGAATGACATCAGTAGCATAAGAAAGAAAGAAATATGAAGGAGCCTAAGTTAAAAGCTAAGCTTGTTACATTATAGGCTCCTTTGTGAAGATGATGTATAAGAATACATAAAGAAATAAATAAATACAAAGATATATAAATAGGAGTCACTGAAAAATGTGCATTAACATATCATTTTTTTTTTTTTACATTGAACTACCTATCTGTACGCAATGGTAATAGTGAGGCGTACCGGGATGATGTAATCATTATTTTGATGTGTAATGACGACATCATCTCGGCACTACATTATAATCATGCATTAACATTGATATACGAAAATGGAAAAAGTGAGCGGTACCGAGATGATGTCGTAATTTGTTGTAGAATGTATAGGATCGCATCAAATATAATGCAAAACTTTAGGACAAACCAGGGGTTTTTAACAGTATGTTAATAATTCCTTCATTCTTGTTCATTTATATTACACATACCCCCCTCTCTTCCATCTTGGTTTGATAAATTCTATTTTTGTCTGGTTTACATTTATTTACGAATAAATATTTTGTTGTTTTATAATCGTGATAATGATTAATTATTATTGTTCATTCTGACTTCATTCATGCCAATACAAATAGTATTGCTTCAGTCGTCTCCAATCACTTTTGCAGAAAATGTTCTCAATTCAATTTTCTCATTCATTCAAATGGAAAGGAATAACTATGAAACAGATGATATCCTGTGACAAAAATGAAATCGTATTATGGATTGCGGGCGAAAAGTATTTCACATGTTCTTTAATGAAAAAATGAAATTCTAACCTTTCTGACATTTCCGAAGGTTTCCTCAGAATAGACGCAACTTGCAATATAATCTTTTTGCTGAGATATCAGTTTCAGTCTACCGTTTGACATCATCATAAAACATATTCGTTTCATATACTGGGAAAGCATAGAAGATGGAAATGTTTATGCCAACGGGTATACGGTTAAGCCGTAAATGATGACCAACTCATGATTTATCTTCGATTTCATATTTCCGCTTTGTGACATAAAGCCAGAGGAAAGAAACCTTCAATTGGATTTTGTTCGTGGGATAACCATAGCTCCAAATATTAGAACATGTACGCTCTCTAGTTGACCATTATGCCTTTGCACAAAAGTTGTTTTAGTTGGTTCGGATGTACGTTACAAAATTAGACTA
This sequence comes from Paracentrotus lividus, assembly GCA_940671915.1. Lineage (NCBI taxonomy): Eukaryota > Metazoa > Echinodermata > Echinoidea > Camarodonta > Echinidae > Paracentrotus > Paracentrotus lividus. Next base: position 47,875,069 of record CALNVZ010002100.1, on the reverse strand, counting down.
AAACATTTTTAACCGAAAAGAAAGTGAAACCTGCAGGTTATTACATTCTCTATTTCCTACCAATCATGCTTTTATGGTACTTCAAACGAATAAAAAAAATGATAAGTCGTCATCAAAAACATTCAATTGCAAACAAACGTAAAGATGAACCAGCAGAAATAACTTTCATATTCATAAAAAAAAAAAGAGAGAGAGAAAAAAAAAGAAAGAAATTATATCAAATTAAAACACCTGCTCACCCCGCATAAAACTGTTTCCTGTACGAACAAAACTGTTTTTTTTTTTTTTGGCTAGTCATTATTATAATAATACAATTGGCAAAAACATGAATTATGATCATTCTTATCATAATTCTTGTCAAATGATTTGGTAATGCCAAAAGTTTAACGCATATAATATTTACATTCACAGTTCCAATGGTTGAATTAAGTATATAGGCTGAACAGGAAGCGACTGCTTTTTCTACAACTGCAATTTTATTGACAATTTTTAAGATTATGAAAGGTGAAGAAAAACGACTTGGCTCACTGTTTCATTCCTTGTTGATGTATGCCTGGCAAAACATTCCACATTTCTTTTGAAATATGATAATTTATAAGAAAACAAAGTTAGGTTCGAGCAGACTTGAAAAGGATACTGTGAGAACCTGTCCGTATTCTAGGATTACAAGAATGTATTTTAGAGTTACATTTCGGCCAACAAAATAACTATAAAATGTGAGCATATTGGGCTCCGTATTCGTATAACTATTTCCATAGCCTTGTAATGTATCATTTCGGCATCCTTCATGTCTTTGATACAATTTTCAAGAAAGTAAATAAATAGATAGATAAATAAATAAATAAATAAATAGATAAGTAGATAAATGAATATATAAATTGAAAATTATTAATAAAAAATTAATACTACTAATTATAAAAATAACTGACCTGATTTCACCTGGAAATTCATTTTGTTGGCTGGATGCATAATAATTTTCCATTTCTGTATAATATTCTATTTACTAAAAAAGTCCTATTATTACACTTACATAAAGTTTTGACCAAAATTTTACATCAAAAATGGTTTACTTTCAATTTGTTTTCTTTCTAAAAAACCTAGTGTACCCCAAAAGCTTTCAAAGTATTATTTTTTAAATATTTTTTTTTTTATATAGTTATTTATTTATTTATTTATTTATTATTATTATTATTATTTATTTTTTTTTATATTATTTTTTTTTGGGAGGGGGGGTGGATTAGTACGTACCATATGTCCGATATTGGGAGTAGGCAACATTGCCGCTCGTAGCGTTACATCAAGGCATGTTTAGTCGAAACCTGACGACATAAAATGCACTCTACCAGCGCAATCCCACACGCATGTTGATAATAATGTTGAAAATTGAAACACATGTCTGTCTTTAAAGGGAATTCATAACTTTGTGGAGTCTTTGTGAGCTGTGGGGTCCTTCATGCTGTCAGTGCATGTAATAATGTGTCAAGATGAAGTACTAAAAATTTCATTTTCTGAGCATCATTACATGCTTCACAATGTGCGAGTGACCGGATATACCATGTTAATTTCCCTCAATGGATTGCACTGTTAAACTGAAGTGTACCCAGGGATGTTTATCTAAATGGCAGCATTCATACAAGAATATCGTCACGATAACATCGGATTTTGGAATCATGCCTTCACAAAGTTACAAAATCCCTTTAACTTGTCAGTGTTACGTATTGACTGCCCAAGGTACAATAAATGCCCTCGTATTTTTTGTTCAGTTGACACCTTCCTTATTAACTAATAAGGTTTGAAGCATGACTTTTGCCACGGCATGTCCTGGACGTGACAAGGAAAGACAAAGATATTTGTAATAATACACCTCCCTAAAGGGAGAATGTGAGACATTGGAGGCTCAATAACGATTTGAGTGCCAGATTTGATTCTCAAAACCCTCTAACATTCGACATCTGAGAAAGTTTGAACATCTCGGGCAACAAGACTGCACAACCATGCACATTGTCATTTCCATTATGTTTTGATAATAGAAATGTAAATTTGCAAGTTTGGCTACCATTATGTATATGAGGACGGTAAGTCAATAATTCCACTGATTGATAAAACGATTTTTATTCTTGGGTATGTATCTAATTTTTTTTTACTGTTATGGGTCATGAGACGAATTCGCGACTAGTTCGCGATTCCGAATCTCGTCGCGACCTTTCCCGGATCGCCAAGTAAAAAATCGGATAGTTTTCCAGTGGTGAGCTATTCCAAGTAACATCTCCATCAGTGAGCTAGGACCTTCAACTATATCCTGGAATGGAAGGAACATTATCTCTTGATTGAAAATATGATGATCCGCAATATTTTGTAGAATCATTATTACCGTGCCCATATACCGACCACATCCCTCCCTATCGGAATACGAACCCATACATTGAATATGAACCCGATACGTCAGACAATTTAATGTGATTGTTTTTGTTCTCATCTGGTGAACATTATCCCGCAACATGAATCATACTATTCCTCGTCTCATTCCAAGGGATTGATGATGTCACAACACATTTTGTTCATCCAATTCTCCAAGCACTAGAACAAACTGACGTCCTACTGATATTACTTCATACTGTGCCCTGTAACATAAAGACTTTCGATCGATAAAAAGTTACGATTGATTTTATCTCGGTAGCCTCATTTGAAGTGCATGTACTCTGATTGAATGAATTAGGATTGGGATTTGATTAAGATGAGGGTTAGGGCTAGGGTTAGGATTAAGATCATCACCTTTGGGGCACCCTTCCCATGACGAGACTACCTGGATAAAATCGATCGTAAATTTTCATCCATCGTAAGTCTTTATGTTACAGGACACAGGCTAGATTGGGGAAAAGAAGGTTTGAAAGTCATATCGTTTTATTAGCAGGGGATAACCCGAAGTCTAAATAATATAAAACTCCAAACGACAAGAACATTGGTTTTGAACAACATGCAATCAACCATCTTCCGCATCACCTGTTCATGGTAAACATGGTTACCGCCCGTCTTGGCACATAACGATACCATACGTGACATGACATGACATGCAGACTGGCAACATTCATGTAAATAAGAATTATTACTGATCAATCTTAAAACTCCCCTCTCAAGTAAGACACAGAAAGCTGTACATGAGAAATCCTCAAAACAACTTGACCCTAGTAACAACATTTCCCTAGTACTTCATTATCTTATTCCAATTCCCATCAGTCCCGAGATGGGGAGGGGGATGTTGTCGAAATGAAATGTTATCACGCAACAACATTTTCCATGGTACATGATTCAAACCTTTTCTGTTATCTGCGAAATGAATTTACTTTAGATCACGCATGGATCAATATCCAGATCTGTCAATATCGTCTTAATTATCATAAAACAGTAACTTGTGATGACTGACGAGCAATGATTGATGTGGTCACAAATGGCTTCGCGTTCTGGTCGTGAAATTCGCTGCGTCTGATCGCAGAAAATCCTTGCGTCGAACGCATGCACGTGCACGCTTTTCAGGCACACAAGAGCGAGGTGGCAGCACCCATGCTACAGCCATGTCGAAACGCACAGAATCGCAGGAGTCTGTTGTCAACCGCCCGAAGCAGGCTGCGTGACACATTCTTATGCTACAGTCACACAGACATTGACATTTAGTTACCTTTTGCTGTTTTATCCTTATTTCATCTTCTATTCTATCAAATCTTATATATTTCTTTGTTTTATTGGATGAACAAAATTATCACTATTTCCACTGCTGACTATAACGGGATGGCATCAGTGGGGATCCGCAGAGAAAAAAAAAAAGGAATTTTCGGACGTAACGCTGGACGTAACTCAAAGTAAGTTTTGGGGGACTGAAGCATTACTAAAACACGGACATCAGGTTGTGACTATGGCAAATCATTTGTGTTTCTCTTGTGTGAGACATGGAAGCACACAGAAGCTGTAGTATAGAATCAATATTGAACGGAGTCAACAAATGTTACGAGTTAAAGCAATCTTGTCAAGGACGCAAACATGTCAAGAAACGGTATCATTCGATGTTAACATGACTTACATGACTTACATTCACCCCGCATGTAGCTTGCACACGATGGAAATCATATATAATTATAAGAGAGAGGAGGAGCAGATCGAAGCTAAACATGGGAAAAGGCGACTGAGCTGTACATGGCCATGGTATCGAACATAGTTTGCAACTAACATAATAACGAAATAAATACATTCATAATCTTCTAAGAAATTATGTGATCACTTGGCCATTTTTATTTTTATTAATTGGTCATTGGCGTATTATTCGGGGGGGGGGGGAGGGAGGGCGTCAGGGGCGTAGGCCCTAATATGCACACCATTAATTGTGTCCTTTCATTACGAGAGCTTTATAATCTGAAAAGTGTGCCACTGGACCCCGGACCCGCCCTTATTTTTTAAATCCCCTTACAAATGCCAATTGTCTGGATGTCCAAGAGGTATGGACACTCCGATTAGTTGTTGGGATCTTTCCATACCCCCTCCATTTCCCATCAAATAAAAACGTTCATGAGAAGAATCTTTGTGTTAAATCGCACCTCCCTGGTAACATTGAAGCAAACAGGATTTTGGGCACAGGTAATGACACGCTAGATGACGCTGAAGTGGGTTTTCTTGCCAAGAATTCCTCTTGGGATTTCGAGAAGTTTCGCAACATTCGTAGGAAAAAACAAGGCGACCCTAGATTGGAAATAAATGAATACTATAGAGAAAACATATGAGAACACCCAGATTTCCATGAAACAGCTAAGATGATGTGCGTGACATACAATCCCTTTTCCAATAAAATGTTTCTGAGAAGTGAATAATACTTCCAAATTCAAACTCTCAACAAAATACACTCGTTACCAGCATGTTTTAAAATTATTTAAAAATATAATAATTCCACGTGCGAAATAAAGATCTCTTTAAAAAGATTCATACAGTTTCTATTTCGGTAAACCACAATTACTTTATTTGAAAATGAAAACTCTTTCAAATGCTCAAATTTAAAAAAAAATACACAAAATTAAATCGTTGTGCCCATCCTTTCATTTTGAAGAAAGTACGTTAAAAATGGTAAACACTGACTGGTTCAACAAAGTATACTTTCTATAAATATCTAAAGGTCCTGGATGTCAGGTATGAAAAATGTTTGCGCAAGACTTGTCCAAGTTCTCTTGTACAAATTGCCTTCGGATCTAGAGCTTAACCTCAATATCATGCCATCTTGACCTCTTAAATGTTTCCAGTTTACAAAACCGACATGGGTTTATGAAATTCATGCAAGTCCAACTGTCAAAGACACACGTATTTTTAAACTTTCCTTGTGAACTCACAAGCTAAACAAGGTCTCAAACTGTTAAAATAAGGCTTACCAAACAATTATGTATGTTTAATTAATGTTTGGTTAAACAATCTTTGTTTACAATCATGAAAAGTTTAGATATGAAAGAAGCTCTTATTTAGATCACAGAAGAATGTTCATATATATATTTCGTAGTTTTTTTTTCTCCTCATTATCAACGCAGTACTTATCATCAGCTTATCAAAAACTTTGAGCACCTCCGCAGGTCTACTACATCTCAAAGGTGCATTATACACGCTCTGACATCATGCTTTCTTTTCAAACCTTAAAACAAAAGAGAACATATCTATGATGAACTTCAATTGAACCGCGGTCCCTGTTCCCACATATCCGATAGCATGTTAAGTTCGGTCTTTAATCCAGGGGCAAGGACCCAGTGATTTGCTAAGTCAAACTTTGCGAGTGCTTTCAGCCACACAAGGGCTTAACTCAAGTACAAGTACTTTGACCTTGAGATAAAAAAAGTATATGGACGTCATACTTTGTCTGAAAAGCTCTTTTGACGCCGCCATGTTTCTATTTTCTTATACTATTTCGATTTATCAACATGTCCAGTGACCATAGGCAGACATGTAAAAACCAAGGATATTTAGGTATTTTGATACCACTTTTCAGTTCCTTTAAAAAAAAAAAATCTTCTAATTTTCTTTTATTTCCCTTAGAAATTCGTATAGAGCAAAGTTTTAAATTCTGTAATTCTATAAAATAATTTCGTTATCGTCCATGCAGGAGAAATATACAATGTATTAGATTTAAATATTAAAAATTGTATTTCCCTAAAACCCAAGTCATTAAAAGCTAATAAACAGGCCTAATGGTTATTTCTTACATTAACATTTAGCATTTTATATAACATTTATTTAGTGCTTTTAAAGGATGTTTTGATTCATTTTTCTATCTTGTCGTTCTCGTCTCGTCCTGGGCCCCGTTGCATAAAGAGTTACCGTTATAGTAACTTTGCCATCAATGGTAACTATAACATGGTAGCACAACAGCCAATCAAAATGCAGTATTTCATGAAAGTTACCATTGATGGAAAAGTTACTATAATAGTAACTCTTTATGAAACGAGGCCCGGGGCCCCGTAACACAAAAGTTTGCAATCAATCGCTAAATGGCAATAGCCAATCAAGATCTTTGTTACACGCGCATTTTGTTCAACAGACAGACCAGCAACCAATCAGAATAGGCCTTTCAAATTTGCAATTGATCGCAAACCTTTGTGTTACGGGGCCCAGATCATATAAACATCGGTTTTCACCGTATATTGATCCCGTCTTCTATGGTGTCTTCCATATTTCCATCCCCCTTCATGATAATTGGTCGCTCTCTGAGGGCTATTTATCTGACATCCCCAAGGCGACCCTTGGCGCCAATAGTTGAACCCATAATCAATTATTACAACCTTTACTGGGATATAGAGAGATTGAAATATCAGTTACCATGGTTACTAAATCCGATCGGCATAAATTCGGTGTGTTTATTTCTGTCATTCCTCTGGCTTCAGATGATATTTCATGTTTATCGTATAGTTTTATGCAGTATGTTGTAAGAGATGATATATTTGAGATTGATTACCAGTGAAAATTGACGCTCAGATTCAATTTCAATTTAAAAAAAGGAGGAACAATGTTCCGGAAAAATATGTTTGTAGCATACATTAAAAAAAAAAGAAATCAACAATCTTTTTATCTCAGGTTACTATTCACAATTCCGTGTATATTATTCCTTACATTTATTTACACGTATAGGCCTATCACCGCATATCATACATGCATAATTATTAAGTAGTTTATAAACACCAAATTGTTGTGTTCCATGAGTATCTTTGGTTGTCACCCTGCATGTGCAGAGCTGAAACACTGAACGAAGCCAACTATACTAACTTCAAGAACATGCACATTTGTTTCCGGCCTTTTCCCTCGAGATAATATTCATTATTAATAGTATTATATAAATTACATCTTAAAAATCCATCATGAAAGTTGCCATGGATACTAACTACTCTGAAATGAATAGACAAGTTGCTTGCTTTAATTGTTTGTCTGTAAATTCATGTTACCCAAGGTCGATAAAAGACACCAATTGTTTTGGAATAAACTGATTTATCCATGGTTTCAAATTTACCACAACACAATATGAAGGGATATGTAACAAAAACACACCTTTTGCTGCAGGTGACTAGTACTTTCCTTTCAAATATGCGATGAATGGTGTAGGTGCTTGGATCACCTGGTATTTGTTGCTTTGTTTTTGTTTTTTGTTTCGATGAGGTAACGCCCCAAATGAAACTCAAGGTGAGAAATAGATAACAGTGGTGTTGACGACAATATTGTTGAGAGATGGAGCGACAGATTTATGGATAAAACAAATGCATAATTGGGAAAGATTTTGAATAAGGGTGAAAGAGGAAGAAAGAGAGAGAGAGAGAGGCGGGGGGGCGGAGCAAACAAGGGCAGAAGAAAAGAAATAAGGGGGACACACTTTAAAAAAAACCCACATGATAGATCATAAAGAGGGGAAAAAAGAAGCGGGAAGAGAAACCATGAGAGAGGGAGAAGGAAGAGGAGAGAGAGAGGAGAGAAGAGAGAGAAGAGAGAGAGAGAGGGGGGGGTGGGGTTTGGGAGGAGAGGGTGGATTATGTGCTACTTTTTTCTTTTCAAATGGTTGTTTATGATAATATGCATTATAAGATTATTAGAATTAACAGTGATGAACATGAAAAATAACCCGAGTTGCGTGAACGTCACAACACAGTAATCTGCATAACAAAGTTGAGGAACCGTTTATAACAACAGGAAAGTCAAAATTAATTTATTGAAAATAGGACACGGGGTAAAATGGGATCATAATGGGAGGGGCTGCAGACTTAACATTCACTCGAACAGAGAGAGAGAGAGAGAGAAAGAGAGAGAGAGAGAGAGAGAGAGAGAGAGAGAGAGAGAGAGAGAGAGAGAGAGAGAGAGAGAGAGAGAGAGAGAGAGAGAGAGAGAGAGAGGAGGAGAGATATACAGAGATTGAAATGGTAGAAGGGTAGAAAGTAAGAAGAGGGACGAGCTGATATATTCTCTCAATCGGCATTTTATCTACCGGATTAAAGTATGGCTGGTAAATGTCAAATTCAATTTCAGGAGTCTGGTGTATTTTGACCCCCTGCATTAAACTATCAGTTTACAAAATACGATGTCATAGAAGAAAATAAAAAACAAGAAGTAAAGACAGAGTACTATATCTCGAAGCCCATTCTCACTTACATTGATATGGCGCTCTTAGTTGGTTCGCTCCTAAAAGACCCCCCCCCCTATAACAAAAAGGGGGAGACATGAATTGTATTTAAAAGAGAAATAAGTACATGTAATCTTATGAAACGGATTAATTTTTCCAAGACAAATACCCCCGCCAGACATCTACTGCGAACCCTAATAATAATTTTGGGGGTAGTTGTTCAGTGGTAAATTGTCCAGGGTCTGTTGTCTTGATACGAGGGTGAATTCATGAGCAATCCAGGAATATTATCTCTAGATGTATCAAAAAATGGCTTAAATATAATGTAGTAACCCTATTTTAGATTGGCTGAATATTTCTTCTTATTTTTTTTGTTTGTTAGTTTGTTTTTTGTTTGTTTGTTTGTTGTTGTTGTTGTTGTTTTTTTGTTTTTTTTTGGGGGGGGGGGCTTACATTCGACATACATAAGGTTATTCTCTTTTTTATTATATGGCAACAATCCAAAAATATTATATGAATGAGTTTAAATGAAAAGTGATTAGAATCCAATTGAATTACGATTACACGGGGCACGGTGTTTAGGAACATCCGGGGGATCGGTTTGGGGCAATTATCCAGGATTACCGACATAAAATATGTATTATGTACTCAGGAGGCGGTATTGAGGTGTGTAATATTAGAACAACAATATGAGGGTTGAATTCGGGAAAGATGTCAGATTAGCCGACATTGTACAGCATTATAGATTCTTTTAGTTGGTATTTTATACCCCCCCCTAAAAAAAGGCAATTTAAAACTAAAATCTTTGCTGAATGTAAATTATATAACAATGGAAATAATTTAAATCAATAAGATTATGCATACAGAATTGTGGACTTGATCGTTTGAATGAGAAAATTGGGATTATTAATACATTATTAAACAACTTGCGTGTATCTCAAACGCTTTACCTAAAATCCATTTGTTACACAGTTATGTACAATTACAATAAAAGAATTGAAACAGATATCGAGAGTATTGTAATTACCATGACAACTCACAAGCATGTTTGCTATCTTTATGTAACGTCATCGAGATATCAACAATGCGACCAATTCGAACAAGTAGAACAAAAACATGGTAAAACGATCAAGAATAAATAATCGTGTGAAATTTGAATTGTCTGCCCACTTTTGGGTTTGTTTTTAACAATTTAAAGCATCACGATATTTTCAGATCCACCCAAAATATTTGTGACGGTATATCGTTACAATTATGCCACTCTAGTAATGGATCTCACCTACGATGAGACGGGTTTGAGACGGATTTGAGACAAGTTGTGGACTAGTTTCAAACCCGTCTCGGAGACGTCTCAGAGATGCGTCTTGAGTCTCCGCGACGACTCATGAATAGCTGAAAAGTCGTACATGTTCATATTTGTGAGATTTGTTTTCGTCAATGAGACGTCACTTTGACGTCTCCGAAGTCTCGCATTGTAGAAGACGTCTCCGTATCTCCGAGTCTCTGAGATGTCTCCTCAGGTGACGGGGAGGGAACCCAGTTTTCAGTATAGGGTTGGTTAAAATGTATACATCATTCGGCATAAATTTTGATAGGGAAATACTTTGAGTATTTAGACATTTGTCCTTGAAATGAAAATATTCTACATTTCAATTTTCATTCCAAACCGTATTAGGAACACATTCCACGTATAAAGTTGCCAAGAAATTTTTAGTAAATTATGCCAAAGGTGCAATCGGATAGAATCACGGGACAACGTCTTCAGATATTCATCCGCAGGTGTGACTCGATCCTTGCAACCTCCAAAGATAGGATAAGATGCGGTTTCCATGGAAACACCTCTCCATCACAGACCACACACGTCATGTATGGAAGATAATTTTCCGTTAAAGAATTCGAACAAACATCTCAAATCATGGCCTATGACTGGAGGGAATATTTCCGCTCGACCTCTTAATATTAATATTGGACGAAGGAAGTTGAAAGGGCGAGATGATTATCAAATATCATGTGATATCTTACTCTGACACTCTTGTGGCAAATACGTTGGAAAGGTGGAAAAACAAGAGCAGCATACTATAGCAGGGAGATTGTCGTATACATCTTTTCATATCAAGAGAGAACGTTGTTATGTTCATGTTTTATAATCCTGAAAGCCAAGATAAGGTGTGTTCAACCACGTAAGAGCACACCTGTCCTTGTACATATTATGACATTATATTGTTTATTATCAAGTTCATAACATGAACATTTTTATCTCGGATGAAAGATATTACACTATTACTTAGAAAAAATTAAGCAAGTTATTTAAAATCTTAAACAACTGTGCGTTAACCGGTGAATCGCACAGCGTTGTTTAGAAATTAAACAACCTGTAGTTGTTTAAAACTTTAACACTCTTGTTGTTTAAAGTTTAAACAACCTGTTGTTTAATGGTTGTTTAAAATATCAGCAGTATTGTTTAACGCTTCTCTCAACAAAAAAAACAACGCTGCAACTTTTGATTAACGCGGCCGGGTATCGAACTCACGACCTTTCGGTTATATGGCAGACGCTCTATCCACTGAGCCAACACATCTGTACGTACACGTACATCATGTGTGAGGCATAAGTCCTTCGCCATGATTGAAATGTTGCGCCTTTTTAACTTGCATGTAACGGGTGATGCCATTAGCTCATGACTATCACGTGACATTTGCCTCGGCCTGTTTAAACAAAACTGTTTAATATCTAAACTATATTCTCTAAACAGGTCTTTTTTTAAAGGCTATAAAACCTCGCTTTTCCTGTTTTAAACAACAATGTTTAAATATTAAACAAGAATGTTTAACTTTTACACCAACATTCTTTTAAACACCGAAATCTTTAAACCGCGTTCTTACAGTGTATGATTTCAAGAAAATCTTAAGAGTACTAAATTTCCACTGATGATATAAAACAACTTATTTTTCGATCCTATAAAAATGATTGATGGAATACGATTTGTTGTATACAGACCATAAGATATCATATTTTTTGCCATTGTTTCATAATATAAATCAAATGATGCAATAACATCAGATAATAAGAGAATGGTCTGCATGTGACATGTTTTCGATTACTGATTAACTTACTAGAATTTCAACATAACTATGATGCATGGGGAATACTAATTTATATCAATTAATTTTTTCAATGTCGACATAACATTAAGACCACGCTTCTGTATATAATTAATATACGACACATGCGGCTACTTTTAAAAGGAAACACATGGTACAAATTTAAGCAGTGGCCCGTATTTCCCAACACTTATTGATCATCATTCTGATATCAAAATAATTAAATGTATTACTTTCCCTTCAATAAGGTTAAAGAAAAATGCCAAATGTGGGTGGAAAATTAAAACGATGTTCACTCAAAGATATTTCCCGATTTGGTTTTCAACGCAATGTAAGCGGAAGGAGTATTAATTTAGCTAAATCTTCGAGAAAAAGTGCAGCGTACTCTGACTATTATGGAAATCATGTTCCTGTTCGGTTAAACACTTCCCATTAAAAATGCCATGAGAATATACACTACATTTTTGGTGATTTTCCAAAACTTTTCCTCGCGGCAAACGAAATTAGCAAAATTATGGAAATATATCCTGAAATTAATGTTGACATTCAGGTTAAGATGAGACAGGAATTACAGCCTGCCAAAATTATCATTATTAATTAACATCTAACATGAATTGCAATTTTAACATGATTATATCAGTTCATGTTAGTGATTTGTTTTTAATTCTTCAAATTGTTGTATTACAAGGATCAGTCCCTACTTTGTTATCATCTAGACAATACACCTGCAAGACCATCAAGGCCGATACTGGAAGGGGCACGTGGGGTGTGCGCCCCTATATGGGCACATGTTCTACTATCATGAGCCATATTATCATGTGGCAAAACATGTTAAAATATGAACACTATACCCAGACAGAGATAAAATAAAACTGAATCTTAGTTTTCTTTTCTAATCATAATGAACCGGACATTTTTATATATCAAAATGTATTATATTCTTCCGTTGAAACGAAGAGTTAAACTACATACGAAAAATGAGGTCATTTTCATCAATTCCCAAAATGCTAAAAATAGCAATATTGTGTTGTCCATCGAATAGATATATATCAGGCAGTATAATCAAATCATGTACAATTCGAACGGAAATTGTTATATTGTTTCCAAATCAGCACCAGTCACTATACATTGTGTTCGAACGACTTCAACGCCTATAATGGAAATTGCTCGGACAGTTCTCAGCAGGCTCAAAAGGAAATCAAAAGTTTCAGAATTAAAGGAATGCCAATTGTTTTAATTTTGACCTGTATATTAATGCCACAAACTGAGAGTCTGTGTGGCAAAATAAACAAACAATTTTAAAAGAAAAATGTAGAACATAGAAAAAAGGAAAATCTGCTTTCGGAATATGAAATAAAGAAATGCTTGGATTTCAACAAAATACCTCCCACCATTGTGTCGGATGGATCAGGGTTATAATTTTCATCCCTGAAATTGTGTTGGTGAGGTTAAACAATAACATTTTTACAACCAACACGATGTTATTTTATGCAGTAGTTCATACTGTCTTTTGATCATGAAAAAGTGCATTCATAGTATTTGTGGCACTGGGCCTGCTTGGGCAGTCCACTAATTGATCATAATTGGGAGCGGATATTGAAAAATAACAACTCAAATACGATATTATTTACTGAAATAAACATGGATATTTGACTTTTAAGAAAAGGTGAAAGCGATAGGTGATATCAAGTGGAAATGACAAATAGGCATTTATAGAATCATACATATTCATAAATGAAAATATCATAGGGTACATGCAGGTAATATGGGCCAGCAGGTAATATGGGCCACCTGAAGCAAATCATGTCGTGACCGTCGACCGGTGACCGGTGACCGATGTGAGCACCATAATGTTGTTCATATGAACTGTATACGAAAATATATTGTCGTGAGAGCATCTGATGCCGAAATTTCTCTGAGAAAATTGCTGAAAACCAACAAGGTAGGTAAAACTTACGGCATTTTTTTACCCTGATGTAAAATTTGATATTTCACAGAATGTGATGGTGAAAGAGTGTTTGAGGGGGTAACCTCAATTGTTTTGTATATTTAGTAAGCTTATACTTTCATTTTGATCATACTAGCGTGTACAGGTCAATTTGTTGTAGTGAAGGGGTGCAATGTGGCATTGAATGCATGCCTGACACAGCAACATTAGTGCAGGTAATATGGGACATCCAAAATGGCGGAAATGATTCTGGTACTTAGTATTGGGATGAGGCATCAATCTTTTTGCTACGATTTTTTTTGGGTATATTCACAGTATATAATTAATATAAATAACTTATTGTAGGCCTATATTGACTTGCATAATGAAAATAATATTTAAATAATAAAAAAAAAAAAAGAAATAATATACAAAATACATAACAATGACATATATAGTCAAAGGATTTACTGAAGGGTCTTATAATTTCAAATTATATCTTAAAGTTAATGATTTTCAACATTTTAAGCAAATTCCTGACATGGTAGAGTCATTGTAGTTTTTAAAACATACATTAAATACATGTGCCCATATTACCTGCACATGCAGGTAATATGGGCACTTTTGTAATGACGTCAACATTTGAATATTGCAGACAGGGGGATTGGTGATAATTGTTTTTCTTCACAATAAAAGTTAGAGCAGTAGTAATTGATTCATATAAATAAAGATTAGACTGTGTGTCATTTCGTAATTCTATGCAAATTAGGCAAATGAGCTTAGGGGGCCCATATTACCTGCATGTACCCTAACATATAAATATTTCAACTTGGGTCCATGACACTTAAATATGAAAAAAAAAATGTTTCTTACACCTGCACTATAGATAAAAACCATGATTTTTAAACTTTGGAATTTTCAGGTGTATAATATAAAATAAACAAATCTGTAATACCATAAGAAGATGTGATATCAGCACGAAATTGGTTGTAATATAAATTTGTCTGCATATTCTTCTTGAAAAAAAAAAAAACACTACACGGTGAAAAATTATGATGAAAAAAAAAAATAAAATAAACATAAAATAAAACAAAACAAGGAATTGGCGGGTTTTCAACATGTTTATTATGATTTGTCGATTGTGTTCCAGTTTCTCCTGGCTTCATATTTTTTCTTCTTCTTCTTCTTTTTTTTTTACAATGACCGTCTTATTGTATCAATATTAAATAAAATAAAACTAGGCTACAGTCCAGACAATGCAAAGAGGCATCTAGATTCGAAAGGTTCCAAAATCAATATGATTCGTAAAGAAAAAGCCCCCTCTGTTAATTCCCATTGGAACGACCCTCGTTTATATCTATAAAATCGCTCTTTATATTCTTTAATCCATTCAAAGCGTGTGCGGATTTTGAATTTTGAATTGAAGACTTTATTCCAGACACAGCTGCAGATGCAGAGGTCCATATCAACATACAACATAAAATAGTATAGGTTATGAATACAATGATAATACTGAAATACATAGTGAACATAGTGAAGAAAAGTAAAAGATCTACAATGAGAAGAGCATCTGAGATATACAGTGCAAAGATTAAAACAAAAATAAGAAAAGAAAGAAGGGGGAAAATAAAAAGGACTAAGGCCTAACAATATACACAATATCTGAAACCCTACCTTTGGCAAGAACAAAAAGTTAAAACAATTCAACGAATGAGATATCTATTACTTAAACAAACAAACAAACCAGAAATAAAACTAAATCCTTATGACTCTGCCAACAGATTTTTGTACCAAAGCTTCCACAAATCTGAGAAGTACCTTGAGCTGCTCTGTAGAGGGTTAACCAATTTATTTACAATTGTATTATTCGAGTTGTCAATTCTGAGAATAAACTTGAAAGTTAGATTTCTAACCACAGCTTGACACGAAGGTAGCTGGATACTGGGCAAAGCATTACTAGGCATGAGTGCTGGGTACGGTTCTTAAAGAGCACTATAGATCATTATACTTCTGTAGTTTTCTTCAAACTGGCTCTTTTTAACTGCACGAGCAAGGTGTGCAGTGTATTAGCGGGGTACAATATGCTGTAAATTAAATTCTAGCTTTACACATAGAGAGACACTATGGAACTTTCGTGGCAGAGTGTGGTTCCCTGTGCGTAGCAGTTCTACGACCTGTTATAATATCTTTATCTTCAAGCAGATCCTCTGTAAGAATGACGCAAGGTATTAGAGTCTTTACAAACGTCAGTTTTGTGCAAATAGATAAATCTGGAAAGATTCTAACCTACTATTGTTTTTAGCATCTTAACAATATTTGAGCATGACTTTTTCTTTGCATATATTTTACATCCATTTCCACTTCATATGGTAAATACATTTAGCAACTCTGCAGAACTGCAGTTAGATGGACTAAATATTATAAAGATCATAGCATACTCAATGTGATTAACTTGACGGTACCACTAACAGCCAGTATCTACAGTTATTTAATTACAGACAAGTCATCATATACAATGTTAAAAGGTATAGGAGAGCATTGCCCTTGCGGACACCATTAGCGAACAGTGAACGTGTCGGAGAGGCGACGTACCCATCTATCCATATTTTTGGTTGACCGTATACCATAATCAATATTTTATCGAATATAGCGGAATGCCCCTATCACCTCTTCTTAAAGCTTTCCGTGGGTTGAGTTCTATCAATGCTTTAGGAGGCATCAGAAAACCAATAAAAACAATGAGGAGTTTCCTCTTCGATAACTGCGCAATTACTTTCTTTTAGAGGGCAAAATGGCACATATCAGTCAATGCGTTGATGGCTTTGTTAAAGCAAATTGGATTGTCACAAGATAGTTGTATTGCTCTAGACCTGACATACAACAATTTTTTTGAACTTTAAGAAAGCAGCACTAGCCAACGCTAATAGGCCTATTAATTATCTTTAACTGTAATGTGTACAGCTTGTCTTTCCAGACAGCGGACAATAACGATATCCTATCATACTATCAGGGAGAAAACCATGAATAAGAAATCCAGAGAAGCATACAGAAAGTAAAGGTAACAAAACTTAACAATTCAGAACTTGCAAACTTCAAATGCTCTGCAGTTATACTGTCTAAGCCACAAGATTTGTTGTCATCAAGCTGTTTTATAGCTTCTAAAATCTCTTTTGAAGAAGGCGCTGTTTACTTTGTGAAATGGTCAGTTAAGTTTGTTCTTTATTATTTCATATTCACATGAGAATAGTTAGATGTCGGCCAGGCTCGTTATGGGTCTTGGGAAGGGGTAGAAAGCGCCCTAGATAAAATGGAAAACCCCTCACGGCTCTCGAAAAGAAATCGAATCACTAAAATTATCGTGTTAGCATGTTTAGAGTGCCTCATTCCATAATGGATATTTATTAACAAAAAGTACCGTTGTAAAAGATAAAAACACAACTCCTAATATCACTGTTTAAATCCAATAAACCAATTCTAACCATTAAGTGAACAGGTGGATAATAAGCACTGAATCTCGCTTCAACACTTTTGCAGAAAGTATGGGAAATCGTGTGATATAATGAACATAAAAATATTACACAAAATACTAAAATGGGACCTAACATAACTAGATTATGATACAAAGCAGCTATACGATGAGTCACATAATACCTGGCATTTTGAAATCTTGGTATACATGCAGTTGACTGTGTTACTTTGCGAATAGATTCCTTTATGTTCTTCACATTTATATCCGTATCATGCTCCTGTTCTATTATTTTCAGAATTCTTTGATTAATTAAGTTTGCAATACTCAAATTGAAAGTTATATTGTAAGAATGGGATTACTTTATATTTATGTAATTCGCGTATTATAACTACCTTACTTTTTGTTATTTTATTGATGAATTGTATTTTCACTCTATGTAATCTTGACATATTTAGTCTTCGGACTACAGTCTTGTGTATGTTATGTATTTTTAATCCAATAAAAACCTAATTGAAAATGAAATGAAAAATGAAGGGTATCGCCAAAAGCAAATTAAAACTGATTCGTGGATCAATAAAAAAAAAAAAAAAAAAAAAAAAAAAAAAAAAAAAAAAAAAAAAAAAAAAAAAAAAAAAAATCAAAAGTGAGAAAATAATCATAATAACAGATGCAGAATTAACGATGTTATTTACTATGATTGATATGATTCAGGGCACTTGTTAAAGAATGGGTTAACATTTGAATAATAAACAATATCTCAAAAGGAAAAAAAACAAAAAAACCTAGATACACTAAAAATTTATTTCAACATTCTCGAAACATTAAACATAAGAACTGGACTTCGACCTCTATGTTCCCCTTACGACTGTCAAGACTACAAAAGAGGGGGAAAGAAAAAGAAGAAAAATCAATGTTTTCAAACGCAGGATTAGCACCGTACTCCTATGTGGAATTGTCGCGTAAGCATATCCTGGGGGGAATTGAGCTTCATAAAGTTCACCAATAATCCTACTCAAATATGAAGTTAAAAAATCTCCCGCAGTTATGAACGTAAGGTATAGTCTAGCATCCGAAACTTAATTCATATTTTCTAAAGATTTCTGATTTCTGCTTAACGAAATAATTCAGTCTCAGTTATGATTCGGACTGGAAAGTAGAACCAGAAAGGTATAATAATGCATGTAAACAGACTGTTAATATAATTATACCCAAAGTGTAAACATTAATCTGAAGGAGAAGAAAATATGGGGGTGGAGAAGTTCAAATCGGCCCTATAGTTTTTGAAAAACATTACTACCCTTCATGTGCACGAGCAAAATTTATAATTAAAAAAATATCAATGGATATTGATGATTGTGTTACATTTTCTTTCATTCAGGGATATAATGATGCTATATAATATATGATAAAGTGAATAATTGATATAAATGTAATAAATATATACATCGTGTTCTAACCTTTATTCTCTCCTTCCATACACAACCTTGGTTGGTGTTTGTAGAATGTATGCTCAAGGCAGTAGTTCTAAGAGGTCGTTCCGTCGATTTCCTTGTTATCGGGCTAAAGCCCCAAGAAATCATAATCATATCGAATAATTGCTCTTTGTAGTGACCGACTAATAGCGTCAAATATTATCACACCAACTCATAGGAAAAATTGACATGTTCCAGTGCATACGAAGCTGACGTCCATATGTATTTTGTTCTGTTCAATGCTATAAATCGCTCGAAAGTGGCGGAAATTTGAATTTCCTAAATTGCATTTTACGGTAATTTGATTGAGCTACCGAGATATTAATCCTCGATTTTTTTAAAAATTGTTATGAGTTATTCCTCGGGCTGAAAGAAGCAACTGAAAAGTCATAATCAATAACTCTTGTTTTGTACTGAGAAATAAATATGTTTCATACTCAAAATAGCTCATTTTCAGTAAGCACAAAATGTACAGTGTAACTATTAGCATTGAAATATACTCGTATACAAAAGGGACTTTTGCAACATTTCAATTTGCAATGTTACTTTGTATTTACATAGTTCAGCTCCTGTGGCGAGTATAGCAAACAAAACCTGCATGGAACCATCATACAATGTAATGGTTTGAAAAGACTGTGTCACCTGTTAAAGAAATATTTTGAGATAAAACCAGAATCCCCAAAAATATTATTTTTACAAAATCACGCGTGTTCGGTGTGTATTGTGTAATGTTACAAATAAGGTATAAATAATCTCAAGTGCATATCAAATATCAACATGAGCTCTACACATAACACCTACTTCAGAATATTTAAAATTAAAGCTGTATCTATTCTTTGTTTATAATGATAGACAGCCAAGTCCATCATGATTAATATGACCCACTGCTTTGGTCAGTGATTCAACTGATACGTTCATGTGCTACTATACTGGTTTCTTTACTCTTTAAATTAAGAAATAGACGCACGACAGAGGGTGTTTATTGTCCATTTCTTTTACAAGTAGACGAACTTCTTTAAGGATGATGAAAATCTGCTTTAATTGTTTTGTCAACATGCCTTTTCAGCTTTGTCGTCTCCTAGATTTACCTTGTCTCTGGGTTTGAAAGTAGAGCAATTGTTTCATGTTACGGGTCTCTGTTTGTCAGTGACACCCTGATGCGAGATAGAATAGATGGGACTAATAAGAGTCAAGAGCCCTAAATGGCTACCGAGTGGGTGTCATATTTGCATTGACGCGATGGCGATGAAACGCAAGTGATTAATCTCGAGTACACGCAAGGGAAACTATCTTTCCACCATCAAACTAATAGAAAATCACTCTCTTTACTTTTATTTACTCTAACGGATTCATGAGTGCCATCTAAAAACACGAAACTGGGAAAAGACGAGCGCAGCTTCTTTTATAACGCCCTACCGTTTAATCCAGTAACAATGAGCAAAGATCATTAGAAGCGACTTCAGACTTTCTCAAGTAGCCCACTCAATTCGTAGGACCAAATCAAAGGAGGACTTGGACGAATGTCCCTTTTGAAAAACGATTAAACCTCAGGAATCTCGACTCATTCATAGGTCATCTGTGGTTACGAATTTTAAGAAATGACTTTTAAGTCGCTTATCTATATAACCTTAACGTCGATCAAATCAAATTTAAGGGGAAAAAATTAAATGTATCCATTAATATCATAACGTAGGCCTACATAAATTATGTTGAACAAGAAATGTTCATTATATTTAGTCGCTTAATTTTACTTTATTAGCCGTCTACTATAAATGGGATGCCTATATTTCCGTTAATTTCAAAGCTCTTGTGAAATTGGAATTTAGTTGAAGTTAAGCAAAATCACTTGATATTGGTATCATAATTGTTTACGTCATCAGAATGTACACCTTTTACCCCCTGATGCCGTTCTCTTTCTATCGCGATATTGAACGGCTCTGCATGAACGGAGTTAGTTTACTAACCACTAAATGAATTCCATGGGGGCTGACAAAGTTAATTTTGGTAAAACCTTCAAAATAAGAGACCAAAGTATATACAGGTACAGCTTGTTGTTCCGAAGGCTCATTCTGTTTGAAGGTTCGATGTTCCGAAGGGTCGTTTGTCCGAAAAATAAAATAGGGTTCGTTGTTCCCGAGGTTCGTTCATCCGAAAGTGAAATAGGGTTTATTCATCCTGAAATGAAGTATAGGGCCGATGTTTCGGAGGTTCATTTATCCGAAAAATTAAATATCGTTCTTTTTTTTCGGAAAAGGATACAGAATTCATTCGTCCGAAATTTTTCGAATGATCCCTTTCAGTCCTGATCCCTATTTCATTTTTGGACTAACGAACCTTAATGAACATTCATTTTCGGACAAACAAACATCCCATGCAGGTTTAGGAAATGTACGTGTTCGGACAAACTTTCAAAACAACGAGCTGTAACCATAATGATTGGTGTATCTCATTGGTACCGATTTTTTTTTTTTTTTTTTTTTTTTGTTTTGTTTTTTGTTATAGTAATCAGAACACCTAACGTAACATGCATCTAAAGTAAGCTGTCACAAGACAGTAATAAGTAACTATTCTAAAACATATAAAAGACTTATTTTCTCTTCTTCTGTGACACCCAAAATTTCAATAGTCTCGACCCTCAAATGCGAATGAGCTATAAATGTAATAATTGGAAAAAGCCAAAGTTTGACCATGAATATTTCCTTTGGCGTTGGACCTTGTCGAGATAGGGACAGGTTCAAGCCTGGAAGGTTGTTCTTTAAAAGTGTCCTTAAAAAGTAACGGGCACCTTATTCCAGACTGACAGGGTCTTGGGACACACAAGAGCTCTATTTCCCTCCTATCCCATTTTTTTCTTTCCTTTATAACGGGCTGAAGACCTTGCTAGCCACTTGACTGAGAGCTGTCTGAAATTTCAGAAAGCTGACTATTTACGAACTATTACTAAAACAATATGGGACCTCCATCAATGTGATAACCACTAGAGTATCGATTGAGGGCTATTTTTATTTTTATTTTTAAATTCATGATCTCGGTGGGACGTCCAGACGTATTCCACTTGACCGTTAGAAAAAAAGGAAAGACTTGCATAACCATTGTCATGTGAAACGGTATGGGCATTCAGGCCAGCCTCTTGACCGTTGATATAGATTAATGTGACCACTTCAGTGTCTCTAGGCACAGTTGGGTGTCCATCATTATGGCCAGTGGGCGCTGTGATCACGGCAGGGGTTCAAGACCATATCTACCATGTCTATAATTGAATACAGTATCTATAAACCAAGACAAACATCATTACTTTATAAAACAATATTGTGGAATGCCCATACCTCAAAATATGGAAATGAATAATCATCTTAAAGGATTATTATTTACTAATACCTGAAATTTGGTGATTTGGTGACCTCCATTAAAAATCTACCAAAAATTACCGAAAAACATTATGTTACATCTGTTTCATTTTATAATCACATGAAACTAATATCTTAATTTACAAAATGATGCCGCTCTGTATCGTCACCCATTTATTATGTTGCCATTTTATTCACTCGCTTTTTAAAGAAGTATGGTGATGGATCTGGTTTGCAAAGTAGAGAGCTTAATCGCCTACAGCTTCACACCATATCCCGTTTATTACAGTTTAAAGGCAGCGGATTCACCGGTTTTTTCGCCTAGAGGTGACATACGTATGCGGAGAGAATGATCCCCACACTTGGAAAAAAAAAATCAGGGTCAAATTGACCCCAATCAGGGTCCATTTGAGGCCATACGCGGCCCTGGGTTAGGTAGGCCTATACTGGATATACGGTAATAATTTGAGTATACATGGTGTATACACGGCCCCCGATATAGGGGTCATCTTGACGGTTCTTTTTTTTTTTTCTCGATTGTTCCAGTACGTAGCAGACTGCAATGACGATCGTATACCTGAATTAACTCCATAATAGCCCTATAAATTGCAATGTTTACATCATACTGGACACTATATTAATACCATCAACCCATGATCTAAACCTTGACTTTATCAAAAATGACCAAGCAAAATCTAAATGATACTTGCCAGTGCATCCATTAAGCCGTCAAGTCTCAAGTGTCATCTAAACGTTGACCACTTGACGTATGAGGCAGCCTCATTGTCATGGTCATTCTAATGGTCACACGCTTGACCAGCGGCTCACTAACATTGTGAACGAATGAATGAACAAATCCAAGTGTTTTGAATTCTCAGAACGTCGTCAATTGTCCTATGTACTTGGAAAGTGGGTCCTTATTATTAATTACGTCGTTTATGTGATTGAGTAGGGGAGACCTGGGGCAATTGTAACAGTTTTTTCCAAATTTGACCTATCAGCTTTATTGAAGCTAAATACTTGCTTAAAATAGAATAAAATGAAATATGCATTATCTTTGAGCTTGACATATGAATAGGTTTGGGTTAAGTAAAACAATCATTTTGGAACCATTACATTCAAAACAAGAGTCTCGAAGTGGTTAACAGAACAAGCCCTCGACCGGAGGGCCAATTGTAACAGACTGCGGCAATTGTAGACGCACAATCGAAACTTGTAACATTGTTGTTTTTCTTATCAAAGCTATGGGCAGACATGAGGCATATCAAAAACATCTTTTAATCCAATATACTAATTATAATGAAACATGAACAATGCTCTGACCCTTTATAATTAACATTTTTCCACCCTTGTTTTTATATGCATGAATAAGGGAAACAAAGTAGATAGAATTTTTTTTTTTTTTTTTTTTTTTAGGTTGGTGTGGGCTTCACCTCCTTAATGAAATAATAGAACCTCATTAATATATTTGTTCCTTAAAACTTACTTTGTACCTAAACATCAATAATACTTGTTAAACTGACAACCGTTGTAATAACACTTTATGGTAGGCCTAAACGCCTTGTTAAACTAAAACGCATTCTTGCAAAAATGATCCATTCTTGAAGAGTAAAATTACAGACTTTTTTTTTGTTTGTTAAATCAATGTTCAAAATATTGCAATTTTGTTTTCTTCTGGGCAAAGATCAATATGTCTTTGCCTTGTTAGCACAAGACGTATTGGACAATATTTTCATGGTATCATATTTGAAAATTATAGACACTATATACTATTCGTTTTTTATGGGGGCTGCCATCTGCCTCTCTCTTCTCGTCCTCTTCTTTCTTTCTTCTATCTTGTCTTTTTTCTTCATTCACTCCCTCTTTACTTGTTTTACTTTCCATCTGCCTCTCCCTGTCTCTCTTCTCTTCTCTGCCTTCCTTTTCTTCTCCTTCCTCTTTCTTCTTTCTCTCTTTTAATATGTGCGTTTTTAATAAGAAAAAATCGAGGATGGGTGGAGGGGGGTGCTATTCTTTCGCTTTTTCCTCCATTTTATACTGACCCGATTGTAAAATAGGCCTTTTGGTTTTCAATGGGTTATTCTGTCAGTGTTTCTTTTATGTGTTATAACGTAACGCCATGAAGAACTCTGTACGAATAATAAAATGAATTGTAAAATCATAGCTTGTTCTAAGTTATTTATTCTCATATTGTACATTGAGCTCATAGAGTAAGGTTACTTTTGACCTTGTAAAAAAAGAAACTATAATTCGAATTATACATTCAATAGTTTGAGGTTCGAAGTTGCTCTAGTAATGTTGATATAGAGTTCTTATTAGAAAAAAATATGACAGAAATACAAACTGGATGGTCTCTGGATAGCAGTGAAACAAATTGATAAACAAACTAAAGGCACTATATTTTTTCGGAAAAGTATTCAATATTTTCTTGCATTTCTAAAAAACGTATTAAATCAGATTGTTTAATAGTTATTTGAAATTTTCAAATTCTGAGATTATAGGTATGGTTACCATTTTGTTTGGTTGTAAAGCAATAATAATCGATCATTACGGTCTCCAGCTCTACAATTTACTGGAAATTAAAATACGTCTCCGAGAATTTAGGAGACGTTCGAGACGTCTCGGATAACGTTTCTAATTTATTTATGCTCCATTCGCGGAGAACGAAAATTTCTATTCTGTCGTGGAGACGTCTCCGCTGAAGGTGAGATATCCACCCCTTAGATTATTTAATGATTCGGTGAAAGAACGCAGGTAGCGGAGGGTGTAGAGTTGTTACCTTTTGTTTTGTAAGTATTAATATGTGAAAATTACATTCAATAGTATGATGCTTGAGCTAAGGTGCTTTATCTGGTTCATCATTCGCGGTAGACGTCTCGCGATCATGAATAGTGAAATTTCTTGTTCTCCGGACCGGATAATAGTAAGTATTAGAGACCCCGTACTACCGAGACGTCTCTGATTTTACGGAGAACGGGATTTTTTTTATTACAATGTCGCGGAGATACGTCTTGGAGACGTTCTCGGAGAGGTCCAGCGTCTCAATATTAGCTCATTGGTTCAAGGTCCTGATTTGTTTTAAAAGACTTAGTGTTTAAGAAGCACAAAGTTCGGACAATTGTATTATGCATGAAGGCAGCGGGAGCCTGGAGAGGGCTACGTAACTGCAGACGTGTAAAAACGGAAAAGAAATGAACCAATCAAACATTGTGGATTTTTAGTCTAGATTCAAGGCCCCCTCTCCCCCACTCCCCTCACTTGCGCTCAGCCCCTCCACTTCCAAAAGGTCCGCGGCCCTGATGGTTAATTTTATTAGCTTGTAGTTGATTACAGGCGGAAATGCTTTACCGACTTTCACGGGAAGTTAACTTTTACAGAAAACAGGGGCAATTGTACAGCCTTGTAAATTGCCCCTGCGCAGAGAGGCTGAGCCATATTTGGGAGAGATTTTTTTATATCTAGTTATCGGTATTCGTCGTTGAAACTTTAGCAAAATATGGCCTACTAGAACATAATTTCTAAAATATACAAAAATGACAGCCGTAGCCTCATAGCCACATTATTTCTCCAGAAGAAAAACAATGGTAATGTAAATATTACTTCTTATGCCTCAAAAACGGGTTTTCCCGCTGTGAATAGTTTCCAACGACCGTTTAAATCTGCTAACACTCATACAGCATGTGGAGCGATTAAATGCGCATGTTCTCTACAAATTTCGAGTTTATAGCGTGTTTCTGCTAGGAATTGGAGCCTCTGTTACAATTGCCCCGTGTTACATTTGTCCCCGGTCTCCCCTACTATGCTACTGTTTAAAGTTTTAGTAGAGCACATTCCCAGACCCAGGTATTAGGCTTATGCTGCGGTCACAACTCGCCGTACCTTCGACGTGCAACTCCCTACGATGGATTTCGTAGAAAATTCGTGCAGCGCACGTACCAAGCAGGCACGTTGCATGTACGACGTGCAGGAAGTTTTTCAAATACCCGTACTACACAAACGCAGGAATCGCAGAAATTGACCTACGACCTGTGCATGCACTGTGCATGCAATTAACGCAGGCTACGTTGCATGTACATGTCCCGTAGCCTACGATGAGTTGTGACCGCCGCATAACAGTCAATACTTAATGCGGCGGTCACAACTCACCGTACCATCGACGTGCAACTCCCTACGATGGATTAGGTAGAAAAGTCGTGCAGCGGAGGTACCTTGCAGGTACAATGCATGTACGACGTTCAGGAAGTTTTTACAATACCCTTACTACAGAAACGCAGGAATCGCAGAAGTTGACCCAGGACCTGTGCATGCATTGCACATGCAACGCAGGCTACGTTGATGGCACGTGCCCCGTAGCCTACGACGAGTTGTGACCGCCGCATAAGGATGTTTCTTTCCCGAGAACAAGTAAAGAGATATTCCTTTGTGATTTGTTGAATGAAACACAATATTTTGAATCAAATTTCATACATTACACAATAAACGTTTAAAAAAAAAAATCCATAAATTTGAATATGTTTCATAAACATCGAAACTGCGATTTGAAAAAGGATAAATTGTAGGCCTATCGAGTTTTCAAGCTTATCTAGTTACTTTATACCATGCATGCACCAAACTTCTATATAGTGTTGGGAGAAGGAAAAATTTAATTTGGATTCACAGTTAGATAATATGAAAGACTGAATCCTATAACTATAACAAAGAAAGTTATATTACATGGAATCTCGTTTTAATGTCTTTATTTCACGATATTGTAGTATAAAAAAGATAAGTCGGGGATCCGACTTATCTTTGTGTGCACTAGGCATTCACATGGAAAAGCAATGGGGATTCTCTTGTGTGGGTGATACACTCTATTCATGCGGGAAGTTCGGGGGACCGGACAACCCAGCAAAGGTCTCAAAACCGTTACAAATTGTGTTTGGATTCAAACATTTCACTGAAATTCACCGGAAATAGTGAAGGGAATATCACAAAATCTCTCACACATGTCTTTTAGTGCAGTGTGAACAACATGAGACTATATTTAATCGGTTTTATGCCGATTTTTTTTTGTTACCAAAACTATACACCAGGTTTAACAACACGGACGTCATTAAAACTCGAGTGTAAAGTCATATCAGTGGTATGCTCTTTCGTTTTTCCTTTCTCAGAAAAAAGATGATAGTGTTGCAACTTTCAGTGGAACGAAGAACTTAAAACGTAGACCTCAAGAAAGATTCATTTTGACACTTTTATAAGTGAATGAATTATGGTGTAATGCTCGCTTAGAAGGTGGTATCTAATTAAATGGAAAGCATCTATCCTGCTGGCAGAGATTATGATCCAAATGGCATCATACCAGCTCTCGTTTTCTCCTTATTTTGCTCCCTCCTCTCCTTTGCTTTCCTCTTCACCTTTCCTTCCTTCTCTCTCTCTGTCTCTGTCTCTCTCATCCCCTCTCTCCCTCTCTCTACTCCCTCCCCCTTCTTCATCTTTCCTAGATGCATGCGACGGACGTCGACCACTTCTTTACATTAGAGGTGGGGGGGGGGGGGTATCTGTCGCCAATCACCACAGGATCGACGCCCTGCTTCGATGGTCGCCAGAACGACTTATTTCTGAAATTTTCTGTGTCATCATCTGATTTGAGCAGGATGCATAAGCGATCTTTTAAATCTTTCTTTAATTTAGTTTACTGGAATTCCTTCCAATTTAATTCCTCACTGTCTCTCTGCTTCTTTTTCTTCTCACTCGACTCTAATCGATGTTCTCCCACTCATCTGCCAATCTCGTTGATTAAAATGACCGCCATCTTTTTCACCGAAGCATGTGATGACAGGTAGAAATTAAATTCCCATTAAATTAAAGGTCATGTATAGTGTTGGGAGAATAGATTTTTTGTTTTGCTTCCAGAGAAGAATAATATGAATGAATACCTCAATTAACCTCTGTGTACAAAAGGATTTGTTATTAAATCCACTCTAACACCTGAATTTAGCAACAAAACTGTGTAAATATGTCAATTGACAGTGCCACAATCGATAGGATCTCACAGGCACAATGCCAGCATACAGCGGTTTGTGTGCAAAACATATGCTATTCCCATATACAGACTGTACACATAGAATTCACTCACGCTATACCAATCAGGTGCTGGTTGGCATGCCCAGAGTTCTGGGGTGAAAATGAAGGAAGTATGGCCTTACTTTGATGAACATCTCCCCGTGCTCATGCAAACTATTACATATCATGGAAAGACATGCATGGAACATGATTATATCCTTTGCCCATATATTGTTATGTCTTTAGAACACTATGAGGACAAGTTGAGCAGGTTTTTCAAAAAATCAGTGTTTTCTACTACAACTATACTTGGGCTTTAACACCATGCATGCCAATATCCATTTTCTTATGTATCGTGATTCGGTTCTGATAAAGTGTTAAAAATGTTCACATGAGTTAAAGTTAGATCCATCGTGATTGTCACTTTACCTTGAACTCAGAATCGCGATGCACAGGTGCACATTCCATTATTCTATACATTCTGTGCAACGCACATCAATGCAATATTCATTTCTGGTCACTAATTAACATGATTAATGGACATGAAAATGAAACCGTGTTTGTAGAACCTGCTTTACTACAAAAAACAAAAAAAAAACAAAAACAAAAAAACAAGAAAAAAAAAAAAGAAAGAAAAGAAAGAAAAAAGAAAGACTTGTATTAACTTTAAAGTAAGATGTACACTTGATAACCAGAATCACAACGAACGGACTTCCCCAAAGTGCATAATCACAGAACGATCTCATTCAGCGAAACAAAATGGCGACGACTCTTATTTCATTTCAGGTTGCAAATAAAGCTTTTTCTAAGATACAAAAACAAATGTTTATAAGCTTGTTGTTGTTGTTTTTTTTTTCTAGACAAGTCATGTCTGATCTGGATGACTCAAAAGGTCTATGATTGTGAACGTATTTAAAATAATTTAGTTATCTCCAAGACCGCCTCTCACTTTTGGGACTATACGTCTTCAAGGTTCAAGTTGCCTGATATTCCCCACAACCATATAACCATAAAGAAGTTTATTCGCAAGTGCCACCCCCTTAACGGATTGAGGACTACGCCATCACGACCATGACTCTCCGTGACATCATCTATACAATGAGATAGCACATGTCGGCCAAATATCAACAATTCTCTAGCGAACATGTAAATAGAGATATAGGGTCGGCACACGTAAATCAAAGCATGTCACATTTGTTTGATGAAACCGTGATTTATCTTCTGAAAAATAGCTTTACTATATATTTTCATCGTAATTTGGGCAACATTTTACCGGGCTAAAGAAAGCCTGGGACAGTGTCTATCTCTTCAAATATACGTTGAGGTAGAAAGCAAGTCAAATTTTATATAGATTTGTAGAGTTTGGGACTCGGTTATCAGCCATCACTAACGCGTGCGATGAACTGATTTTGAACTTGTTTAAGTGGTAGTTTGAGTAGTTGAAAGCGGAGTTTACTCATATTGTCTTGATAGATAATTGTTGTCTTCATTTTCCAGGCGCAAAGTCATTTTTTTTTCCAACTATATTATATTTCATTAATTAAAGACTGACGATGGACGAAATCAGGTCAGTCATTGACCCCCATGAATGGATCAAAGAATATTGCCTCAACACCGACGATTAGTTTTACTTAAGCATGTTAAAGGTACAATCACCCCCCTGCATTACTTTAAAAATGCAAATAGAAAGAGGACA
Organism: Paracentrotus lividus; assembly: GCA_940671915.1. Taxonomy (NCBI): domain Eukaryota; kingdom Metazoa; phylum Echinodermata; class Echinoidea; order Camarodonta; family Echinidae; genus Paracentrotus; species Paracentrotus lividus. Next base: position 47,845,398 of record CALNVZ010002100.1, on the reverse strand, counting down.
GAATATAATACAATACAGGATAGTGGTATTTATAATACGTAATCTTCTTTGTTGAAAATTACCTATGATCACTCAGACTTTGGTTAATCAAACAATCATTAATATGTTAATCACTCGATGAAATTTGGCATAATATATTTGTACAAACACTCATCAAGGCTTTATATACTCATTATCAATGATAAGCAAATAGCGAACAAAAAAAATGTCATAAAACTATTGTATGACACGGAAAGTTGTAAAGATATCTGCTACAAATTGCGCAAATATGTACAATTTTCGTAAATTTTGATGTTTCTATAAAATAGGATGTGTTACATAATAATAATAAATTAAAATAAAAAATTCTTAATCTAAAATATCTTATATAAACTCCAACTTCTATCTTACAAAACACATGGGGGAAACATCCTGAATTGGTACACCTAGAGCTTGTACTGGACATTGCCATTTTTGCCAAACAAAAAACGAAAACAAAAATACTGAGAAGAGAGAATGAAAGAGAGAGGGGAGAGAGAAAAGGGAGTTAAACTTGCCATTTAGGCTTTTAGACAAAACGAAGCGGGAGACGGTATCGCAGTTTGGAGATCCAGAATGGATGAAATGTGAACTTGGAGGCACTCTTAAATATGTTTAATCAAACAAACATGTTCGTTCACACTAACATAAATAACCCTCAACATGCATCTCTATTCACATCTCCGATATTGAATGATGATTTCAAAACATTTGTAAATCAAAGAGTATGTGGAGGGTGACGAAAATGCGTTTGATCTTTCTTTTTCGGATCCAGATTTTATACATGTACTTTAACCTTATCTCCTCCCAACTCCAACTATCTCTGTCTGCCCAGCATCCATGATGTTAACAAAGTTTTAAAGACAAAGTTGGGAGCTGGCTGTGGGGTGTCAATTTTTTGGGGAGAGGGGCAGTCGGGGCGGGGCGGTCGAGGAACATCTTCTTATTAGGCCTAAATGAATGGAGGTAATACAGCGAGGGTGTCGGGTCATATTTATTTTCTTTCTGAGTACAATCTTCCCTTATCTTCCTTTTCCTTTGCCATTTCATTTGAAAGGGAAGGCACGTTGCCCCTTGTACCCCCTTAACTTACTACGCCCCAGATTTTCACCAATGGGGCATGTCCAGAACGTAGGTGATCTTTCTCCTACCCGCTCCACCTGGCTATCTCTCCATCATCAAGGCATTCATCCCATCCTCTCATCATCTCAATCCTAATCACCGAGGTGGGATCACTATTCGTATGACAGAGTGGTCTACATCCCTCCAATGACATCCGAGTCGATGAAAATATTTTGATGCCTTCCTGGGACAGGTGGCGTTATATTTTGCGAAACATTCTTCCATCGACAACCATATCACTTCAAAAGACGGTGATCGTTACATGTATCATGTCAGCTCCAAAGCAGTGACCTTAGGATGATAGGTATGTAGCTTGTTACCCCCTACACGCCCCCATCTTAACCGATCAAACACCTCTGTTTATAGGTGTGATGGCATCCCGATAATGCTGCGTTGTTCTCTCGTAATTTTAGGCATCGGCATAATGTGCGTTCCAGAAAAAAGTAGGCCTATACCCAACTTTTGAGCCCTGTAGCTCAATAATTCATATCTTGTCCAATGATACCAGATTTATACATGAGCTACCATGGATGACAGAGCTATTGGGCTTTAAAAAGCCTTATCAAAATCCACTTGTACCAAGTTTTTGCAGAAGCAACAATGGCTTTCTGATCATTCATTCAACTATTGAGGTAAGCCTTCTTGAGTCTATTCATATGGAACAAAATGTTTATTGGACTATTGAAATGCAAGGGTTGCCCAAACTTGGTATAAGATAATTTTGACACTTTGTTTTTAAAAGGCTTTTTTGAAGTACAAAACATAGTGCTCAGTCCTCGTATGAATTCGGTTTCTTTGATAAAGACTATAGTTTCTCTTTAACATAAATAATATCAAGGTCACATACAACTTTAATACCACGCTCTCAAAGTTAGTGTTTTTTTTTCTGGGACGCACATACCCCTCTCACTTTTAAACTATCATTATTGACGTCCCCAAAACAGTCATTCTAATAAAATAAATAAAATCATAAAATATTTGAACATCTTCTCATCTCCTTTCTTGCTTTACAAATTGGGAAAATTTTCGGTATTTTTCATGATTTGCAACTCCGAATCATTTGATTTAATTTCTAATTAGACGTATTTCTTAAAAAGGTCATATCGGTAAACGAAATGAATAGGGTACATGCAGGTAATATGGACCCCCTAAGCTCATTTGCCTAATTTGCATAAAATTACGAAATGACACACAGTCTAATCTTTGTTTATATGAATCAATAACTACTGCTCTAACTTTTATTGTGAAGAAAAACAATTATCACTAACCCCCCTGTCTGCAATATTCAAATGTTGACGTCATTACCAAAGTGCCCATATTACCTGCATGTGCAGGTAATATGGGACATGTATTTAATGTACGTTTTAAAAACTACAATTACTCTACCATGTCTGGAATTTGCTTAAAATGTTGAAAATCATTAACTTTAAGATATAATTTGAAATTATAAGACCCTTCAGTAAAACCTTTGACTATATATTATATGTTATGTATTTTGTATATTATGTCTTTTTTAAATATTTATTTTAATATTATTTTCATTATACAAGTCAATATAGGCCTACAATAAGTTATTTATATTAATTATATACTGTGAATATACCCTAAAAAATCGTAGCAAAGAGATTGATGCCTCATCCCAATACTAAGTACCAGAATCATTTCCGCCATTTTGGATGTCCCATATTACCTGAACTAATGTTGCTGTGTCAGGCAAGCATTTAATGCAACATTGCACCCCTTCACTAAAACAAATTGACCTGTACACGCTAGTATGATCAAAATGAAACTATAAGCTTACTAAATATACAAAACAATTGAGGTTACCCCCTCAAACACTCTTTCACCATCACATTCTGTGAAATATCAAATTTTACATCAGGGTAAAAAAAAAATGCCGTAAGTTTTACCTACCTTTTTGGTTTTCAGCAATTTTCTCAGAGAAATTTTGGCATTAGATGCTCTCACGACGATATATTTACGTATACAGTTCATATGAACAACATTATGGTGCTCACACCGGTCATCGGTCACCGGTCGACGGTCACGACATGATTTGCTTCAGGTGTCCCATATTACCTGCTGTCCCATATTACCTTCATGTACCCTATTTGAAAAGAATATGTTACAAGATGGGAGTAATATTACTTTCCTTTCAAAATTTGTCAGACCACACATTCCCTACCAATAATGTCATCGCCATTAAGCTTGAAATAGCTCCCAGTCAAAATTACTAGAGCACTTAATCTGTATTCACTGATTTCTCAAATGAAAATAATAAAGAAAAGGCCATTCTAAACAGCCAATTTACAGTCGACCTCAATAATAAAAACGGATACGGGTAATCAAGTGCTTATTCAAAAGTTACACTTTTAAAAGCTTTAAGAAAGAATCAAATTGCCTATAATCATGATAATCTATCACTTTGATACTTCTTTTTCGGTGATCATCTAAATGGCTTATCTGATAGCTCGTTAGAAACTGTAACAAATACACAAAAAATATTTACGCTTCGATTGAGTTGACTTTTCTTTGTGTCATATTTCGTCCTTGAAAATCCCATAACAGGTCAACTAGAAGATTGTTTTGAATGACGGGATCACTTATCGATAACTCTTGTCCCATCTTCATAGTCATGCAAGTACAATCGTACCTGTCAATGTATGCAATTTATATCAATAATATCACTCAACGATCAGACAACATAAATTACTTGCAATTTATTATCAGCAAAAGAAAAATTTATATTGCTTGACTCAATAACAAACTTATGGAATTGGAGACGTTTCAAGGACTTCAAACCAATTTGGATCACACGTATCGCCAATGTGTTAATTAATTTCACCGATTGATTGCTTGATAATGACAATTCCATTCTCAGTTTATAAATGTGGCACGGATTGATACTTATGTATTTGTATTATACAAAAAATTGAAACGTGAAATATGCCTGGAATAATAAATCTTAATCAATTCTACATTTAGAATGACGATTTGCAATGAATGCACAAAGTAAGTATCAGATCAGCGCTTGGTTCAGTTACTATTAAAGAATAGTTCAAACTTTACACACAAAAAACACAAAAACAAACTCAAAACAACAAGAATAAAAAAAAAAAAAAAACAAACAAAAGAGATATTTGGTGAAAGTTAAACAAAAACTTCTTAAATAAGAGTTAAATAAGAATAAATTGTAAATGACATCTCAAATTGCCGATTGGGTCATTTGGCTTTGACGTATAGAGTAGTTGAAGATTAAAATAATATTTACACATAACTTTTATAAATCCATTAGATCCCCCGAATTATCCAATCCATAACCATGATAACGGGATGGCAGACTGAACATTGCTGAAGGATGGTTTAGGCTTACATCACATTTACCATGTATACTGGTTGAAGAAGAAGCAGCAAAAATCTGCCAGGCATGCCTGGTATGATGCATTGACGCATTGACGCAACCTCATTGGTTGTAGCTAATATTATTACAATTCCCATTACAATATTTTATTATGCAATACAATAACTATTTGTAAGAATACAATGCTGGATGTAGGCCGCTAAATTTGGTTATGACTTGTAAGGACTGATTTGTCACGCTATTTGAGATTTATGACAGCATCCAAGCACCTTTCATAATGTTTATTTGCTTTCAGTTTGTTGCAGCACATTGCTCAAGTATCACATTTTATTTAGTAGAGTTGACGGTTGAAATATGATAAACACTGAATAATAATTGTTAAGCATCATTTCAGGTGAAGTACTGGCCAAATGAGGCGGACAAAATGAAAGGGTGACAAATTACACATTAGGAACTATTTGATAGCCAATTTATACTATTGTTGGAAGAAGAATGGCTGATTTTGCAATCTATTAGCACTGTCCCTTTTCTTTGAATGGTTATGTTATTGCTAGTTTGGGAAGATTTGGATAACATTCTTCACACGACGGTAAAAAAATGTACCTGTCGATTCCAAATATTGCCAAAATTTCTTGAGGCAAAATATTTCTTTTTCATACCTGGAAGTTGCAAGGGCGTTGGATGTGTTTAGCTGATAAAAAAACTTAGCCAAACTTTACGCACCTCTTTTCCTATTTGGAATCTGTAACCTTTTTCTTCTTCTAATGAGCAGGTGTTTGATTACATTACGACCTTAAGGTGAAACTGGAGCACAACATGAAAGTCACCTGCTGGGCATAGCCCTATGACATGTATGAGAAATTATGTAAAATCACTGTATGGTTTTTGGTTAGGGTTCATGGTTTGGTATAGCAGGGAGATGAGAGCCTGGGTCAGAGATAGCAATATTTCTATAAAGTTCTGATACAGTGAGATGGGCAGAATTTGTGTTTCTAGTTTTGTTTTTTTTAATAATAATTAATGCCTAAGAAACTTCTAAAAATTAACTGTGTGAATTGAATTTCCCTTTATACTACGCAAATTGTCATTGGTATCGTTACAAAGGAAAGCAAGTGGAACCCCATAGAGGTATAGATTTCACACCGTTACGGATTATAATTTTTTTGCTTATTGAATAACTTTCAAACGACATTATTTCCTATAAGGAACTATAAATATACACGAAGTAGTCATTATGCTCGGATCACGAATCGTCAAAGTGACCCCCCCAAAAAAAATGCCAGTGACTATCCTCCCCACCCCCCCCCCAAAAAAAAATGTTCACACATTAATTGCCATACTGGACAAGATTTCTCCCTGAAACGAAAAAAAAAAAAAAAAAAACATCCCCTCGAAAAAAAAAAAAAAAAAAAAAAAAAAAAAAAAAAAAAAAATCAGCATATTTTGTATATTACTTTATGGTATCTAGATCAATGTGTTTTTGTGTGTAATGATAATAAAGTACGATTGTTTATCATTAACTTAAATTTTAATCATCACATGAACAACAGTAATATGAACGGTTATAATGTCTGCCCTAAAAGCGCATAATCTTAATTTACTCAAGCCATTCTGTTGTGATCACCAAGAGTGGCCATCACCATCACACAACAAGCATCCAGATCGATTTCTCACTCCTCAAAGTTCACAACCATTATTTACTTTCTCATTCGATACCATTGTCAAACATCTTGTCAAACACTTATCACATCTTTTGTCATCAAACAATTCTTATTATCAAGTCGTGACAAAAGTGATGCGGCCAATTAGAAAAAATGCGCCTTCAATAAGGCTAAAATAATTTTTAAAAGAGTGCTGTATTTCAGAAGAAATCGTCCCGTTAAACTTTTTATTAACATTCATAGCCTTTGTCCTACCTGGGACCCTGAATGTTAAAGAGTCAGAATTAAGAGCCCTGTGATATTTGTTTCTAACTTAATAGACAGTTTTCTTAATACATTTATTTTATAGATGTTTCTCTCCTGGGAACATAGTATCAAGGTATTCAAACAACCTGTTATTAAAGAATGAGTTACAATATTTGGAATCCATTTTCATATATTTGTTGCTATGTCGGACAAGAGGTGACAACGTGGTTAAGTTGCTTCCCTCCTGGGTAAAGATGCAAATGGAGCATCTGATAGTAGCACACTGGGAGCTTCAGTACAAAATTATTTCTTGAGCTATTCTTTCTGTCTTAATTTTTTAATTATAGGGGGCCTGTTTTTGTCCACCTCAAGTTACCACAGCATTACACACTGATCAAAAATAAAAGTGAGAACATACCTAATATGCTGAGAATATTCTCCTCCGTCTGCACATCGTAATCAATGGAAGCCCCTGATACAGCATCATGACTAGCTTCCAGCTTCAAACCATCCTTAGTCATCATCATTGACATATCAACCACCTCCTCACCATCAGAAGCCAATTCTAGATCTCTTGGGCTAGGGTTCGTCGTCAGGTAGAACACGTAGTTCTTCCCGGGGATGACATCGGCCCAGCATAGTCGTTGATCACCGAACCTGGAGATTCGATAAACGTGAGAGAAATAGCTCCTGTATTCCGCTTGTATTTCATCTTCGGCCAGCGCCGTCGCATTGTCGAATAATTCATATCCCTTGTAGACGTCGGCGACGAGTACGTCCGCGGGGTAGGTTGTGTCCCATGATCGTTGATGTCGTAGGATACGGAGGACGGTCCCCGATATGATCACGTCGGCTAAAGCGGTCCTTTTCTCCACCGATATTGGTTCAAAGTCATGTAGTTGCATTAACACACACCCGTCTACTACCACCACAATGGATATAAAAACCGCGACAAAAGCTCTTCCTAAAGCTGCTGATGAAAGACGTGAAATTGATTTTCCATGAGCCATTTTAATTGTTGGTCCCTTTTCATCTAATTTCCTTAAAGAGAAATCCATATGATTAAATCGTTGTTCACTGCAACTTGGATCAGTGAAAGAAACGTTTTCCAAAGGTGTTACAGGTGTCTCGTTGGTCTCTGCTTCTTCACCTTCAAGAAGAATTTGATTCTAACTTATTTCTCTCGAGATTCGTGTCTTAGATATTATACCATCACATAAAGTAAATAATATTAAAAAGAAAAGAAAAGAAAAAATGATGATCAACCGAAATTAATGGGTCATGATTCCTCTGTATTGACAACTGGCTCAAAGAAGAATTTGGTTGCGCATTATCCTGTATCTAGTTTGACGAGCGGAGATAGCAAAGATTCATCTCAGAGAGGTAAATCATAAAACTGGAGGCTACTGGAAGACCTGCGTTCGATTGCCCGAATGAGATGAACTTGAGTTCCCTGCTGACTAAATAGCTAATGTCCCTGCCTTGAACACCAAGCTGTTCATATGAGTCAATAGGACAGGCTTTAGTCCTTGTTTAATACGCTTGACTTTTAAATCACACGTTATTGTACACCTGTAGGTCCACTCCAGCTTGAGTCCCATTCGGTATCAATTCGAGTGCTCTCGATGAAAGGGTATAGTCACTGAATGAGATATCTAGGCCACCGAGCCTGATCTGATCCCCGGAGCGTTGGCACAGCTACGTCTCCACTGTCTGAAGTTCAACTCAACAGGCTATACGCACTGGCCAGTCACAGTGCTCTAAAGTTCGGAACAATTATACGCATGCGTAGATGAGGAACTGTACTTTGTCGTCTGCTGTGTAAATATGTTTACTTCCACACTGAGAAACGTGCACTATATAAATCGACGATCAAATAGGTTTGACGTTATAAGCATCCAATCAGAGATGATAAGTATAAAAGGCAGAACGATGGGAAATATGGCATCTTCACATACAAACAAGCAATATTTAAAACAAGCAAGACAAGACAATTATGCAGAAGTCATGTAAGCCTATTTTACAAAATAACAGATTTCGGAACACCGGGAGCGTATTGTAAATTCATGATGACTTAAGGAATCCAAATGGAGATAAAAATCCCAGAAAAGCATGTTTTCTGATGAACCTCTGGATTATTTGAGGTTTATTGGAAGAAAAGAAGAAATGGGGCTCCTTTCTGCGGCCTGACTGGTCATCGTCCAACGAACAACGTTTAACATGTCTTGTATTGAAAACGCATATTTTTTTCCGTTTCTTCATTAACCGGGCTTCATGAAGAGGAGACCCACTGCACAGTTAATTACTAATCAATGCGTTTCCTTTCACGTTTATTGATCAGATTTAAACTACTGTAAAGGAGGCGCAGTCGTAAAAGAGAAAGTGGAACGTGTAAACTGATTTTGACAGAAGCCTTAATTAAGGGCCTAACGCCTGGATGGGTTTCAATCAGTTGGCATTCTTGTATAAAAAGGATTGAAGAGGATTGGGAAATAAAAGTGATCAATATGCCTTAGTTTAATTAACTGCGCACCGTTTAAGTTTTAAAAGAATCAGTTAATTTCCAAAGGTGTGCAAATTTATCATGGTTATATAACATTATTTGTGTTGATCGTACAATGTATGTCGCATATAAGACATGGGAATAATGCACTGTGACTTTTTCCGGAGCATGTATAGTGGACCGAAACTGTATAAACATGCTCATTGATAACAAGTTTAAGAAGAGAAGTATTCTTCTATTTTAACACAAAGAATAAGGAGAGATAATTAGGAAAATGAGATAAAGAAGAAGAAAGAAACAAAATAAGAGGATGCTTTCCATAAACTTTCACTCCAACTGCGCATGTGATATAACAGCATACTCAATCTTCTGATGGTAGTTTTTGTAGTCATGCTGTGTTGTCTCGTCATAGGTCAATAATTCATATCTCAGCAGGCTTATGTATTTCAAGAAGAAGTAAAAAATACTGGATCTTCCTTAGACATTCTGAACTTTCGAGAGAAAAAAAAAACACACACAAAAACAACATGAAATAGTTGTAACATGACGTTATAGTGAATCTTTTCGTGATAATATGTATCAACTTTTCGGTTATAAATTATTGTTGGAGCATGGCTCCGTTTGCAGTACAAATAAAGGGGTTTATATTCAGCGACGGCAAAACAATAATAGTCTAGTGGTTGTATCATTTGACTTGAGAAGCAAAGGTCGTGGGTTCGATCCCGACTCGGCACTTATGCCTGAAATTACCATAGAATGAGAATGGTGCAAGGGTATGTTGCCCCATCAAATCAATGTCTAAAAATGAGCCAGACGTTCATGACTAAGAGTACAGAAATGTTGATACGAATGTTTGTTTTGATACACCTGTGCATATGAATCACATTCACGTATATAAAAAAATATGATGATAAATGGAATTGGAATAAACAGGAAATCATTTTGAATGTGATTGATTGAATAATATCCCAAAAGTTCAAAAGCCAATCCATTTCTAGTTTTCTGATCCGATATGTATTTTTCCTCTCATCATGTTCTCAACCTAACATAATTCCTCAATATAAAAAACAGGATTAACTAAGTGACAAGTATTCCCAGGTTATTCATAAAAGGGGGAAATCACAAGGGGTCTAGATTTGTTTTTTCTTTTATCATTTTCCATTAATACCGTCTGGTATGTGAAACTCGATGTTGGTAACAAAATAAATATGTTTGAGAATGTGCATGTCCATCATTACAAGCTACTATTTACAAGTTCGATGAGAAACAAATGTGCTGGGCTGATGTAAGAAAGAAATCAGAAAAGAAAACAACTTCGAAACACGAGTACATATAACAATTATAGTAAAATACATTTTGAAATACATTTGCATCTTAAAGAATTGAACCATTGCATTTGGTCCTCGATTTTTACCATAGGCTTTGATATACAATTTTATTACCATTTTGTATTCGTCTTAAATTTTCTATTCTTTAAAATTAATGACTGTCTTCATGGTCTTACCAACCAACCCCTGTCCCCAGAAAAAAAAAATCATTCGCGTTATTGAGTCAGGTGATAAAAAATACTGAAGATTGACACTCACAGAAATAATGATGATACATGTCATGTTTGGTTGATTTGTCCCGCCAATCTTGATATATCTATTGAATTCAATTTCAATACTACCCTGTATATGTGATTAAAATGTGTGACAACTAATGTCAATACTTTCATAGTACGGGCATAAGGGGGTGCAATTAAGGGTCTTATAAGATAAATCTCATTTTTTGAGCAAATGATTTGCGCCTCATCGCTCATTCATTTCGGAATTCGGAAATGTCAAATCAAGAATTCACTTGAGGAAATCCACTGGAAATTGAGTGACGTATACACGTATACACAAATTCATGTGAAATACTTGAAATATTCGTGTCAGATATTAATTATGAAAGAATAATCAAATGACGGTCTTGTCATGCTAGTATGTATGAATTAGGCGTATATGTAACATATAATATGTTATAACAGCGATATGCCATGTAAATTGGAGCAGTAGAGTGAGAACATACAATAAGGAAGAAATCCCAAAATTAATAAATATTCGACATAGTTTTATATTTATAATTTGACCCAACATTGACCCATCTTTGTATTGACAACATCGACTAAATCCATGATTTCAAAAGCCTTTAAAATCAAATTCTACTTGATAGTTCATAATTATATGTGGGTAGGAGTAGGGAGGAGGGTGAATATAAAGAGATAACAAAAATGACTTATTGCACTTTTCTGCTTCTATTCAGCGTCAACCATCGAGAGATAATTTGATGATAATAAGATGGCGTGATTATGCGGTGATGAGATTCACGCGTTCGATAATAAGGATTAAAAATCATTGTGTATGATAATTTCGATTAGAAAATGACAATAGAAAATGGATGAGTTTTTTTTTCCGAGAGATTATCAGGAAAATTCTCAATTAAGGTGACAAAAATTACGAGGGTATAGTATTCATAAAAACACAATTATGAAACCTGGGCATTGCCCTTGTCGTGCTGTGAATTAACCCTTGGGCTGTGAAAGAGATTCTTTGTCATTATGAATATCTTTTCAATATCAATTTCAAAATCAAATGTACAAAAATGCGAATATAACTTGCGGGAGGTTCGTGGAGGGGGGGGGGGGAGCAATCGAAATCTTTTCGGTCACGACATATCAAAAGCTATAGGTCGAAGTAATCTTGTTGTGCAATTCTCGATGGTGGAAAATCCGCAAACATTTTTTTAAAAGGCTAATCGTCTATAATTGGAACGTGAATATATTAATACCAAAATGATATTTCAATTAGCATGACATCAGATCAAAATCTTATTCATAAATCGGAATCTAAATATTTCTTTGGTTGGATAGTGCATAACTGTAACATACCAGTGCATGTTACTAGTAATTGGACTATTGAATTGATTTAGTCGCCTTGACGGAAACATGGGAAAATGATGTCTCACCTCTTGAGTTATTGTCTACAGGCCCGTAACTAGGATTTTTACGGGGGGGTTCGACATTTGAAAAAGTGGACCTTTTTCAAGGATTTTTTTTTTTCGAGCGCGAAGCGCGAGCGAAAATTTTGAGTTAAACTGTGAGTATAATATGCATTATCATGATTATAGACTCTATTTAGGAGCTAAAAACTGGGGTTAATTGTGCATTATAGTCGCTACTTATAGAGCTGAAAATTTTAAGAATCTTAATGGCTTTTATTTTTTATTGTTCATTGAGTAATGAATATATAGGAATGTGAGCGTGAAGCGCGAGCTCAAAATTTTGAGAACAAAATTGGAGTTAATTTTGCAATATAGAGCCTATTTAGTATCCGCGAGCTGAAAGTTTTGAGCTAAAAATCGTGCCTTATAGACTCTTTCTAGGATCCATACTGAAGATACATAATAATCTTGGCTCATTAATAATCTTTGCTATGAATATTTTGTGAGCTGCAAGCACCTAGGCCTCCCCCAATCTAGCCCAAACACAATTGCAACAATTCTTTTGACAAGGTTTGTCTCCAGCAGAGAGCACTGGGTCCAACCCTTTTTTTTTAAATACTTATTGTTTGTTAATTTTACAGTTCGAGGTCGCATAGTGACCGAGCAGGAACATTTGGGGTTTTAAAAGACATATGAAGTAAAGAAAAGGAGCACTTTTTAGTATTGTAAGTGATACTTTTTAAGAAATGTTATTTTCCATGGGACTTCACTTTTAAAGAGTATGAAAGGCTTCCTTTTAGTATAAAAAGGGCATTTTTAGCTTAAAAAAGGGGCACTTTTAGCTTAAAAAAGGGGCACTTTTAGAGTGCATGAAAAAATGGGGGCACTATGCACCCTGCCCCCCGGTTCTACCGCCTCTGTTAGACCCCAATATCCTCAAGCGCGAAGTGCGAGTAGAAAACTTTGAGCTCAAAATTGTAGTTTATTGTGCATTATAGACCCTATTTAGTATCCGCGAGCGCGAAGCGCGAGCCGAAAAATTAGGGTTTTTTAAAGACATATGGAGTAACAAGGGGCCCTTTTTAGTATTAAAAGTGCCCCTTTTTTAAAAATAAATTGTCCACGGGACTTTTCAAAACTCTGAAAGGCTTCTTTTTAGTATAAAGATGACATTTTTTTAGCTTAGAAAAGGGACACTTTTTGGTCATGAATAAGGGCACTTTTATAGGGTGTATTAAAAAGTTGGGGTCATTGTGCCCCTGCCCCCCCCGGTTCCACTGCCTTTGCCACTAGGCCTTATTTCTGTTATATCATTTCCTAACATTGAAGATAACATCATTTAAAAATACAAAAATAGAACACAAATGCAAACGAAAACATTCCTGCGAAATGGTTTAAGTGTAATTCCTGCGTAATTTGTTCTGAAGAACATGATTATCATCCCCAAAATAGAATGTTGCGAGCGCGAAGCGCGAACGAAAGATTTTACATGTAGGGGGACTGAAAGCAAAGTGTTTTAATCTTCCTTTCTTGTATTTCTATTCAAGTATCTGCTGCATTTCTGCCAAAAAGTGGGAGTTTTAATTATTATTATTATTATTTTTTTTTTTTTTTGGTCAAGCGGACCCTGCTCGCCTGCGGGGGGGTTCGTTCGAACCCCCCGAACCCCCCCCCTGGTTACGGGCCTGGTCTATCGATGGATTCACCACCTTTTCCAAACCTCGTGAAGAGCGCCAAGGTGGCGGTGTTGCCGTATTTACAAAACATGAATAGAACTCTCATATCTTGAGTGATATTATCGTACCGAAGAATATAGAAGCACTCTGGATAATGTTAAGACCGCCACATCTACCTCGTCAAGTTTCGTGTATAATTATGTATCATTTACTTTCCTCCAAAAAATCCAAATGGAAATGATTATAATTGACCACATTACTATGTCTATTGATTCACTCCTTGTAAAACACCCTGATGCAGGAGTGGTAATATTAGGTGACTTTAATGATTTGAATTGTCAAGCCATTTTAAATGATGAAGAGTTCAAACAAATAGTTGATAAACCTACCAGGGAATGTAAAATACTAGATAAGATTTTTACCAATTTTTATGAGTTTTACAAACGTATTTTGATCCAGCCCCCTATTGGCAAAAGTGATCATAATTGCATTGTTTGGGAACCAGGTACATATTTGAATCGAAATGGTAAAAACAGGAAGAAAAAAAAAAAGAATAGTCCGACCTTTAAAGGACAGTGGAATACGGTCCTTCGGTCAGTGGATTACTGCCCACACGTGGGAAGAAATTTTTAGTGAAACTTCTGATTTATCATTAATTGTATCTCGTTTCATTACTGTTATTCAAACTCATCTTGATTTATACTTACCTACAGATGAAGTGCAAATGTGTAACACTGACAAACCTTGGGTAACTCCGTATATTAAATCTCTTATTCGAGATAGACAAAAAGCTTTTAAGGAAAAAAATAATGATCTTTTTAAATATTTACGTAATAAAATTGCTGAGGCCATATCCGATGCAAAGAAAAATTATTATAATTCACGTGTTAAAAAAGAAAAACTAAATAACCCATCAGCATGGTATAAGCATATAAAAATACTTACAAATGGAAATTGTGATCCTGCACCAATTACAATTCCTGGTATCGAATCTCATAAGCCTGAGTGCTTTAAACATGCTGCCAATGCAATCAATGATGTTTGTATCTATTGCTGCAGATTTACCTATTTTAGACAGAAAGTCTTTACCTGCGTTTTTACCTACTCAAAGTAAAAGCTTAGAAGTTGGATACTGGGAAGTATATTGTAAACTTCGTAAATTACAAATATAAAAAGCTTCTATTAATGAAGATATACCTGTTCGCATCTTAAGGGAATTTGCATGTGAGTTATGCGTACCACTTACTAAAATACTCAACCAATCTTTTAGACTGGGTATTGTACCTATATACTCATTGGCGTTTAGCTCAAGTGACTCCTATTCCCAAAAGTCAAGCGACCAATTGCCTTAACATTATATTTTTCAAAAGTGGCAGAATCATTTGTTGCCAAGATTGTCAACAACGCATTATTTGATTGGACTTTTACATAGCCTCTACCAAAATGGTGAAAATAATAAATCTGTATCTACCATTGTTTGCACAGATTTCAAAAAGGCTTTTGATAGATTAGATCATAATACCTTGATTTAAAAAATGATTATTATCGACATAAGACCTTGGATTATTGATTGGATCGCAAGTTTTTTAGAATGCCGATAACAGTGCACTAAATTTAATGGAGTATTATCAGATGTTAAAATTATTCATGCTGGAGTCCCCCAAGGTACACGCCTTGGTCCTATCCTTTTTTTAAATTATGGTTAATGATTTGTGTAATGATGTGCCAATCAAATATTTTAAATATGTTGACGATCTTTCGTTATTGCAATGTAGAAAAACAAATGAAGTCTCACAATTACAACTCACACTCAACTCAATTGAAAAATGGTCTTCGTTAAATAATATGACTCTTAACCCTTCAAAATGTTTTACTTTGTATGTTACTTTCATGAAAAATCCTCCCCCGCCAGAGGATCTTTTTATAAATACCACAAAATTGTGCAATGTTGATAATAAAAAAATTATCGGTGTAATAGTGCAATCGGACATGTTGGCGCAATTAGCAGAGCGTCTGCCTCATGAACGGGAGACCGTGGGTTCGATCCCCGGTCGGGTCATACCAAAGACTTGAAAAATGGGACCCTCTGCCTTCTCACCAGGCGCTCGGTATTTGGGAATGGAGAGGGATAATAACATTTCATGTTATGCAGGGCCCGCTGGAAGAGCAGTTGTCAAAATTTAAGTGGCTACCCTGGGTAAAGAAAACGAAAAAAAAAAAAAAAAAAAAATCTAATTTAAAATGGAATTTACATGTTGAACAACTTGTGAAAAGATGCAATAGGAAAATATACATGTTAAGAAAAATCAAGAAGTATAACTTACCTAGAAAAGATTTGGTTTTAATATATACAGGTTACATACGACCCATTTTGGAATACTGTGCCCCTGTCTTTCACAGCGGGTTGACAATAGAGCAAAACAGTAACATAGAAAGAATTGAAAAACGAGTACTAGTATGTAAAATCATTTTAGGTCCTTTTTATATTTCATATTCAAATGCGTGTCAACTGTGCAATTTATCAACACTTCAGGAGAGAAGACTAGCTTTGTGTAGAAGTTTTGCCAAATCATTGCCAAATAACACAACGTGCCAAAATTGGCTACCACCCCTTAAACATGTCGAAATATCTTTACGTCACACATACGTTTCGTCAATACAAGTTTAAAACCAAACGCTTCCAAACTAGCCCTTTGCCTTTTTTGGTAAACCTATATACTCAACCAAAGTTAATCTCACTTTCATCTCATCTCTGTACATTTTGTGAGCTAGTCTTTTCTCCATCTTTGCTGTTATGTATCTGTAATTATTTTATAAGAGCTTGTTACTTTAAAGATGCTTGTTTTATAAAATTGAAATTGAATTTTTAACTTGTATATAATTATGTATTATGTTATGTTCAATAATGTAAACAAGAATATTTCAGTTTTTTACTGCCTTTCTTGTAAAATGCTCGATTGCTTAATAAACCATTATTGAATTGAATGAATTGACTATGGTTCAGATATGCTTGCTATTGTTCTGGGCCCATTCATAAAACCTTCATAGCCTTAGTTAATATCACCTAACTGTGTACTGTTCTCAATGTAATTAGTCGACAACTATAGCTTTAGTACGGTTTTTATGAATATGGGCCCTGGTCGCTATTCCATCCTTTAACATTTCTAATGCAATGCATCTTTAGTGATGAGTGCAATGTCGGAATGCAGTAACTAACTCGATTATGAAACACGTCACCACGACCATCATAGGTCAAGGGCGATGATAATGACCACGGACTCGATGACGGTCTGCTTTGGATTCATGATCAAACATGTGAAAGTTTAAAACCAAATCTATGATCCAGATTATAGTTTTATGTGAGCTCTATAATAATTGTTACCGCATTGATCAGAAGGGTTAATCTGTACATTGGCTATACCTCAAACCAGGGAGTTGGGAGGAGACACACCTCGATGTACAGGCCGACTTTGAATTTCATGGCTCAATCAGTCAGGAGGCGGTTAGAAATAGGTCTCGTCATTGTCACCTAGATATATGTATATATATTAAAAAAAATCGTCATACCCATGGATATTTAATGACAAAGGGGGTTACGGTGTTCCCCATTTACCTCCAAATTTGAATGCAATGTAACATCTTTTATATCGAATGAATTTTAAAATCCTAACAGAAGAGTTAAGAAAAAAAAAGAAAAAAAACAAAAAACAAAACAAAACAAAACATGTGAAATACTAGTAACTGTATGATGAGATATCACAATAACTGTTTAACATTGTGTCATATTGAACCACAGCATTTTGTATCAGAGGAGTGCGTTTGGTTCTTCAACTCCAGAGGCAGGACATGCTATAAATTATTAAACCAACCTTCTAATATTCTGAATCCAAAGGACCAGTGTAATAAAATTTGAGAGAAGCTGATCTAGCCGAGAACTAAACTAGCATTCACCCTTCTGAACAGCATGAGCTATAGATAGAATCTTTCCATCTTACCGTGTCCAGCAATCAAACGGGTGGGTGGTTCTCAGTGACTTTGCACAAGATTCCTCGAAATATCTCATCATTCATTGAATAATAAATCAATTTAGAATCCTCCGCTTGTAGAAGATCGTTGGGAGGTAAATTGAAACCATATTTTGAAATTTTAGAACGTAATATTGCTCCAAACTCGGTGAATGCATACAAGTCATATACTGCGGCACAATTCCACATCAACATGCTTTATTCTTTTAATATTTAAGGAACGTTTTTTTTTGTTTACGGGGTAGAATTACCTTACCTCTAAATGTATTTAAATATTGTAAATAAGAAATAAAGAATGAAAATTAAAAATCACCCACTCAAAGAAAAATATCATTTCCAATAAAACTGGCATTTAGGTTCATGTATACGTATACCCTAAAGACTGCTCTCCCGGAGGACTGGGGGGAATTTCATCAAAGGACTTGTCGGATATTTTATCCGACAATTTTGCTCTCAGCCTATCAGATGCAAGCATTTCAGTAGCTTATAACAGTTTGTCGGATAAAACGTCCGACAAGTCCGTTAATGAAATGCCCCCCTGATCCCCCCTTAGGACAACTCTCACGGAGGACTGCTCCCCCTAAGGACAACTCCCCCGGAGGATAACTTACACGAGAACAGCTTCCATGGAGGAATTGTCCTCTGAGGAACTTGCCCTACGGTGGTGATGTTGTTTGCCACAACCTGGTGTTAACATTAAGAAATAATGTGAAATATAAATGTTATTGTGAAAACAACTCAAAGTTTTGGCTTTAGTTGATAGTTGTAAAAATATGGAGGCAGTTTTTAAGCTCCTGTTTCCACAGAGGCTGAAATGAGGCTATACACTAAACATTTTGAGGGTAGCTTGTGCAACTAAAAAAGTTCCCCTGAAATTGAACTGGGCCAAACTTCTGATCTGAACGTACTATTGATGATCCACCTATGGACTTGGCTGCGAGAGTATCTTTACTCTCTATGTACATGTGAGACAATAACCCATCTAGGATCTGAAAGTATGAGGGCCCGAGGCAAATTGCCACCTGGTCTAAAGCCACTTTGAGTAATGTCCGTTTGGTCTCATCCCATATGCTCCAATTCCATTTTGGGGGGTCTGATGTAAATCACCACTTAGTCTAAACCCACTTTGAGTACTGCCCGTTTGGTCTCATCCCATATGCTCCAATTCCATTTCGTCTACAACCAGTTTGCAATATCACCTTTTGGTCAAAATGCCACGTCGAGAGAAACGAAATACATGTACCAATACCACGGTCCTCTTGCATAAAAAGTTTGGATTCTATGCAACTCAAAAAAATCAAACACTCAAAGTCCAAAATACGCTATCCTGATTGGTTTAAAATTGAGTTGCATTTGATTTTTTGAGTTGCGTAAAATCCAACCCTTTTATGCAAGAGGGCCCAAGTCAGAAGTGTCAGGGTAAAGGCATGGTATGGTACATGTAAATGGTACTTACATTAAAACCACTGCCGAAGTTAGGAATTCAGTTTAATGTTAGGGGCCTCCCAACATATTTTAGAAGAAAATAAAAATGCACCAGAGTTACAAAAACAATTTCGGGTGTTTTGAAAAGCAAATTTCATCTAATTCTTTACAAAATTGTCAGGTAGTTTTGTGGGCAACTTCAACAGGAGCATACATTTTAACATTACAATGTAAACATAAGCCCAAAGTAGCCTTCAATTGATTAGGTCGATAAGAAAAGAATGTGCAATTAAATATTTAACAATGTAATAAGATTACAGGCAGAAGGAAAGACAATCTCACACAATAAAGTTTATAGCATACTAATGAACTATATATATATTTGATCAAAGTAATTCAAACCATGATACACACATAAATGGGTTATACAAGCTTGTAACAATGAATCTATGATCAAGGATACAACTTAATTGCACAAAAAGTCACATCCGACATACTATCCTATATAGCATATGTTGTATCATTGTACAATGTAGTCATTTAAGACTCTTCTTGTTCATGATACAGTGTCTGAAAGTATTAGTAAATTCCAAATGGGCAAAATATTAGATCTCTTTCAATACAGCCTACATTGAGTGTACAACACAGCCTCTTTAAAAAGCACATTTTTTAAAGAAATCCAAAACTCTAAACAGCCTCTACTTGAAATAAGTGAAAAGAGAATTAAGGAAGTTTTTCTCATTTCAAAAGAATGTCATTGTAGAATGTGTGGAAAGCAGTAATTCAAAGAGTCTTCATAAACAGAAAATGTACATGTAAATTTCACATTTTTAATTGTTAGCTATTCCTCAACATTTTAAGCAGTGAGTAAAAATATTCTGTTCAACCTTTGAATTGAAAATAACTGAGCATGTGAAGTGTCAAGTGCAATAGAAACAAGTGCTTATCAAGAAACCCACCATTATTATTGTCCCAAAAAGGAATATTATTTGCAAAATGAATTTAAACTGTTGATCATAATAACTTAAGGTACAGCTAAGAAGGCTGCTTTTAGGTTGAAACTGGTTAGGATTTTGTATTTATTTCATTTTAGGAAAAAGACAGTATGGTGAAATGTCATGCATAAACTAAGAGACATATTGGCAAGTAAATAAATTAATCTAGTTTTCAATAAGGTTTGATTCCACAAGGATTCACAAAAAAATAAATATGCCCTAAAAAATCAATAAATGTTATTAATTATTTAACAATGGTAACTGTGAAACCTTAATGTCCTTACATACCGGTATATTCAATAAAGTGTTATTTTACAACCATACATGTAACTACTACATTATACATCCCTCCAGACGTTCCACTATTTATGTGTACAGTAATAACATTCCACACACACAAAAATGTACAAAAATATTCAAAATGTGAATGTATGATTTTGAAACATAGAATGTATAAAATGTTGATTGAGAAATCTGCAATGTACATTTAAAAGAAAGAGTGAATCTTTAGACTATATGAGTACACAATCATGATCACATACTACATGTTTCACTGAACGTATTGACAAGCACATGTATGGCTATTATATATTGACCTATCTTACATAACTTGTATATTAAAAAAAATCTACAAATCTACAAAATAGATAAATCCAAAGATCTTCACTCTATTGTATTTCAATGTTGACTTATTAACATGTTATTTTAAGGCATTTTGAACAATCATAATTGATATTATTCATTTCATATATCTTTGAAAATTCTAATCACAAGTATGTATTTTTTTAATTCATAAAAGCCTAATAAATATGATAACCACACTGAAACTTAAAAGGGGCTCACTAAACATAATGTATGTCTTGTCTTAAACTTACATACTGATCTTTTGTCAATTACAAATCAAAGAATGTTTTTGCCCTAAACAGGAGCAACAGTGCACAATTTTCATTGTTTTTGTCTTTTTGTTTTTAACAATTTATTACACATTCTAATATTCAATGATATTGAGATAATGAAGTAACATCAGCATATCATTCCCTTAAAATACCCAGTATCTGCTAACTTTAGATTACTCTCCACTAATAACTTGCATACTTCTTAATGCTCAGTATATAAATTACAATGTCTACCCTTGTAGTTTGAACCAGAAAACCATGGGTATATATACCTTGTATATGACACTAATATCTATAAAGCAAAAACATAAAATGGCATTAATAATACATGAATATCAGAGAAAAATATCTTAGTTATAAAACAAATTGAAAATATAATATAATTTTATAGAATTCTATGATATAGGTGTAGATATAATTGGTGTAATAAGATAAATTTGTTCATGCTATTATAAAGATTTATTTATGAAGCTATTTGCTGGTTTTATGTACTAGAAAACTAATTAGGGAATATTGAATTTTGAGAAGAAAATATCTGCTTTAATAGCAAAAGCAGATATTAACTAATCATGTAATATGAAAGCAATTGAATCACATTTATACTCATGAACCTGAATGAAAAGAAGGAGATGAATATATACAAAAACACATATAAATTTTCCATTCTTACTTTACAATGGTAATTTGCAAATCTATTATTCCATCTTCTTATCACTATTCTTGTCATATTCAAATGATCTACACTGTAAACATTAGGAGTTTCACTGGTCTAAAGTCACTTTATTGTCAATGTTCATTAAAAGCAAATAATTTCATTTGCGTGAATATGAAAAGTGATATGCTAATGGAGAATTCACCAATTAACCAGACATGTAATTTGTTTTAAGTGTGAGAAAGACTGGATCAGTTACACACAGAACCAGTCCACATAATACCTTTACTCCTGGTCAATTCCAGCATAACGGCTTTGACATTTAGAGATTTTGGGTTGTTTACATCAGCTTGAAACATATTCTATCAAGTTTATCAGGCAGAATCCATTACTGTTGATATCAGGAGCAAATTTCATGTTTGTACATGTCCTATTTCAAATGACCCCTTCCCCCCTTCATTGTACTTCCCTCCGCACATCTAAATAGGAAGCTAGATACTTGTGGAAGCCATACTTTAAATGCAATATATTATTATTATTAAAAGTTGTTTTAATGAATAGCTAGAAAATGAGAGAGAAAAAAAAAATGTTTTCCTCAGTTATTCAGTAAAACATGAAATTTGCTTTTGGGATCACCAATAGTCACCGTGCCTGAAAAATGGAATAAAATATGCTTTGAAACAGGTGCTGTATGTAAAATTTTCTGGAATTGCTACGTGTCATAGTTTATTTTTAGTGCTGTTCCCAGATGCAAGGGTGTAACATTAACTGTTACTTTGCAAGCTGTTATTCGTGTAGTGTTATTTTTGCGGTTCAAAGGCCATTTAATAATTTTGCAAAACTTTCAACAGTTTTTTTAAAAGCTGCTCTAACCAATCAAAAATTTGTCTAAATGTCATTACACTGAATTCACCTCCTTCCACAGGATGACGGCTCTGAAGAGAGAGCCACTTCCTTAGATCACTTACCCCCACCAAACAGGGAAAGGATTATGAGGAATAGATAGACGATATCCACATACAGGTTCATAGCCCCAAATATGTACTCCTCGGGATCCAGTTCATATCGACGTCCTCCAATCAGCAGTTGCGTGTCATACGCAAGGAACTGTATGGAAGATGACAAAGGGTAAAACATATAAATTCTATCAAACTTATAAATAAAACTTATAAATTCTGACCAAATTATTGGTTATTTAGACAATGATCCAGCTTGTATCGACGACCTCTAATCAGCAGCTGCGTGTTATACCAAGGAACTGTACTGAGAATGACAAGGGGTCAAATATAACTTATAAATTCAGAGAATTATTAGCTCTTAAGACAATATAATGATGATGATTCACAAAATTTATATTGCATCATATAATGGTAAAAACATTCAAAAGGCACAGGCTCATCAAATTAAGTTAATTACTATCCATCTGCTGAAATGACTAAGTCTTGAGGCATGATTTGAGGTAATCGATGCTGCAAATTTGTTAATTTCATTGAGTGAAGAAGGGAGTTCCATATACAATATAGGGATTTCTTGTTTTGTGTTGTATTTAGAGTAGGTAATAATTAAAGAGTTTTTTTTTAACTGGGTCAGTAAACAATACCACGAACATAGAGTATATCATCAATATACTAATTTACTAACTACAACATGGTGAGGATGACCATGGTACTGATACAATCATTGATAATAACATGAAATTAATAAAGGACAATTTGATTTTTTGAACTTTTCTTATGACCTGCATTTTAATGAAAACAAAGTCAACAATATCTACTTCTATCAAAGCAGTGACATTCACGGGGAGGTATCAATAATGTTAACTCTTTACGTGCCAGATGCATGATACTTAGTCTACTGTTCGGTGCCATACTCATGCTTGCTCGCCTACTATTGACCGCTTAATCCATGCTTTGTTTCCTACCCTCCCCTGCTTCGTGCATGATTGCGCACATTCGGAATAACGTTGATTGATTATGCCGATTCTATTGTTCTGCGCACTGCACACTCACAGCTTAATCCACTTTATTCTGCGGCGGGCACATCTGGCTTTTAATTGGCCAATTTTCTCTTTACACAGATTACATTAAACTTGTTTTGAGAAATTTAATGTGTTTGTCAACATTTTGATAGGAACCTAGTGCACAAACAATCGCACACAATAAAAACCAAATTCATGCCCTGGAACAATGCAAGTTTAGATAATTTGCCCTCTTATTTTAAAAACAGAATCTGGTGTGACTTTAGAGACAAATAAGAATGCCACATATTTTAAGTACAACATTGTTGTAGAAAGTTCTTTTAAAAAAGTTATGAGGAAGTATTGACTGTCATATTTAAGTACAAGGGGGAAAAAACTTGGCAGTGGGGGATATAGACCTGGGCATGCAAGGATTACCAGTGCGGCAGAGGGGTTAGGGCGGGGTGGCACGTAAAGAGTTAATGATATGCAATCTCTGAACCGAAGTTTCTTGTATACTGTAAACGTGGAAATATTCGCGGTACATTTATTTTCGCGGATTTTGCGTAAAGATCGTACGGCGCGAAATTAAAAACACGCGAATATATGAGCATGATTTCTTATGCATGCTTTGAATGGGGTTAATTGCGTTCGTACATAAATTCAGCGCGAATTTAATAACCCGCAAATATGTTTTGCGGCCTCTAAGCGCGAAAAAATTAATCGCGCGAAAATAACAGCGAATACAGTAGTCTATTCAAATTTGTTTGAAATTTCAACATTTTGTTTTTCTGATTATCCAGCTTTCCTAAGAACCTAGTTGCTAAGATTGTTGGATGCACTTTAACCCAGAGTATTAGGGAATAACAGCTAAATAATGATATAATACTGTAATCCTTGAAATATTTGCAGTACATTAATTTTCGCGGACTTCGTGCACAGATCGGCGCGAATATACAAATATGCGAATATATAAGCATGCGATCTTATGCATGCTTTGAATGGGTTCAATTGCATTCAAACGTAAGTGCAGCGCGAATTTAAGAACCTGCAAATGTGTTTTGAGGCCTCTAATCGCGAAAAAATAATTGCATGAAAATAACAGCGAATACAGTTGTAGACATACCATTGTAAAGAGAACGGCCGCTAACCAAGCATAAACTGTGTAGAGGACCTGTATAAAACAATGACAATTAAAAAAAGAAAAAGAAAATTACAAATGCAATTAATCCACTAATAAAAAACCATCATGAAAATAATGAAAACATCATCAAAGCTCGGTACTTAACAGACAACTTTATGGATATATGACATATACTAAAGGTCTGGGATAGCTTAAAGTAACATTGAATGATATTCAAATGATAATTTATTCGATTTAGCTCATTTTGCCAACATGATTATAAACACATAGGTCAGTCTGGCATCTCTTCAAAATTGCAAGCTAATTGCTTGCTTTACTTTCGAGATATAAATGATTTCATACTCAAAATTTAAAACCCATTCTGGAATGGGTTTGAAAACCATGTGCATTTCAATGCAGCACAACATACACCCCATTTCCGTTTGTGTAGTCCCCGTCCCTACTGGGCTGCTAAGCTTGCAACGGAGCAGTAGTAAGTTTACTCATGCTCGGCTGTATGCTTCGCATCGTTGGTTATACTGTTTTAAGATAGTTAATGACTTCCATTTGATGTTAAACTTTCAGTAGTTTGTTTTTACTGTTAGAGCAATTTAATTTTATTCATCTTGATCTAATTGGTCTTGTTTTTTAAAGTTACTAAATCCCTTTACTAAATCCCTTTAAAAATACAATGAACCATCTTTTTACGCATATTCATCTATTCTTATATTCTCAAGAACCAGTACTGCTCTGCATTCCTTACTGTAGCAACCTTTTGTGTCATATTTGTCTTTCAAACTTGGTAAAAGGTAAATAAAGAACGAATGGAGTTTCTAAAAAAATGAATGTGGAGGAACAAAAAGCGAATTGTTTATCAAGGTATTTTGGTCTATAAGTATGTTTCCTCGGGATTCTGTATCTCAAGGCACAATGTTTAAATCCTGACCAGGGCACTAACGTTCAGTGGCACAACATTAATATACATTTGACACGAACCATTGCACTCAACAGTAGCCAATCATGATCCTCGTTGCATTGAATATTTGCATTAAAGTCTCACAGTGTACCAATCAGAATGGTTGTTTCAAATTGAAATTGTACGTAATATGTTACAGGGCATTGGTATGATTTAGGGTAGGGGGGGGGGGTGGGGTGGGGAGCTGACTTACATTGCTACGAGTGAAGATAGCAATGAATCCAAAGAGGAATAGAGAGAGACTGAAAACAAACAGGAACCCTCCACATGATGTGAAGTCAAAGCGAGTCTGAATGGCGAACAAGCTCACACCAAGGGTCACTCCCTGTAAGAGGAGAGAAAAACAAAGTGAAATATAAGTTCCTTATTTTTATTGAAATTATCATACTTGCATTATATTTTATATCAAAATGGCATCAAAGGAGAATCTAATATTTTCATCAGATATACATGTATCAAACAAGCTATCTTTCACTTAGGTTTATTTCCTCAAATTATCAATGGGCAAATACGTATGCAGATAGGTGTCAATCTAAGATGTGTATGTTACAATGATTATGAACATAACAATTTTTAATAAATCTGCAATATATCTGATATGACAACTTGACTACATTTCTGTAACTACTGCATAATTTAATACTGGAATCTCAGGTTGCTTTATGTGATTTTTCTGACAAAAACGTAACAAAGGATACCAAACTCTGTCATATGAACATTACTAATACCAAACGCTGCCATAGTACACAAAGAAGATTAATGTTTTAAAGTTATCTCATGTTGAATCAAAGCATTTTCAATTGTCTACTAATCCTTACTGTTCCCCCCATCATTTTTAAAAATTATCGACTGGAATTGAGATCATAGGGTTTTTTCTTTCCCTGATATTCTCATTCTTGATATGTTTGATTTTGTGCAATTATTTATACTATTTATCCTTTTCTTTGCAAAAAAACACAAAAACAAAATAAAATAAAATAAAATAAAATAAAAATAACAATTCATCAGAGGTGAAAGGTACTTACTGCACAGATACCCATACAGACCAAGACAGATTGACCTGCATTAGGACCGTAGTAGCTACAAGAACAAATGAAAGAATTAAAATGGATTTGAAAACATGACTTCCTCAAGGCCTAAAAGTAACAAATCCCACAATAGAGAGAAATTTTCAATGGGAAATTGCGTTTTTCGAATAATATATATATTTATTATGAAGCATATTTCAAAATAATTCATGACAGAAAACGTTTTACATTTGTCACTTTATATACTTACAGAATATATTCCACATATATTTTCAAATCCTAAAAAAAAATGCAGTAAGTGTTGCAAAGAAAAAGTATAAATTCTCTTGCACAATTTGATATCAGAAACTAAAACTTGAATTCAAAGAAATGTATGTTTTTTCCTTCTTTTGAAGAGGATGCAAAAGTCATTTGTATTTCCTTTGACACGTTGCCTTCTTATGTAATACTTATGACACAATATCCACCAGGAAACATACACTGTATATCTGGTTTCATAACAGTGTAAGTTGACACAATATATCGATCTTCTTACCTTGAAATTGTTCCAGCCATGTAAGAAAGACAGAGGGTCTAAACAAGAACCAAAAGAAGAATATGTTAATGACAAAATGTGCAAAATTATTTGGAATCAATACTTTTTAATATATTTTTTTTTTAAAGTGCTGCTGCCTAAATCAAGTAGGCATTTGTCTAGTTTTAATTCAACTCATCACCTATTCATTTACTGGTAAACATACATATCTATTTTCAGTTGATTGGTGCATGTATTTAATTAGAATCAAGTAAGGGCAGATTATTCCATTCTATTTTGCCTTCAATCATTTCCTCTAATATTCCCCCTCTCTATTTAACTAAAAGGAGCAAATTTGTGCCAACAGTAAACAAAGAGTGGAAAGGTCTTATTCCAAAGGGGATCCTCAGTGTTTCAGGCACAGAAGTAATGGACAATTCCCTGTGGCTGGTTGGTCCTACAGTGTGCGCTGGGTTTCTTTAAATAGAACTCCATTGACATCTCTACAATGATATATAAAGCATGGGCCTTATGAGCAACGCCGATCCTGTCTCCTCCGCCCACACATCTACTTTACCCACAATGATACCATTAGCTTCAGGCATTACATAGAACTTGTCTTAGAGCCATGTTTTAACGAAAAACATTGAAATGTAACTTATGGTAAAGATGTTCTCCATTAGATAATTGCAGCAATAAAATGGAGAAAGAAAGTAAATGAATAAGAAACAAAGATAAAACTCACAAACAGTGCTAATGCAACAACATTCCCAGGATACTTCCTCCGAACATTTGGACAGCAAGCAAGCATGAAGTACATGACAATGAAGACGGCACTGTGGGAATATCAGAATAGTATACACATCAATATAGTCCAAATCAGATAATTTTTCTTCACTTTCAATGATATGATACATGTATTCGTCAACAGATGAATAGGGGCAATTTCAAGGTGACTGGCATTACAGGGAGTATGAATTTCCTTGATTTTTCTGTATTGTAGCTCTGTAATCACATTATTCCATGTCCGAGGCATGTTAGAGTGATATGTTTAATATGACATCATACTAAATGTAGGATATTAGGAATAGATGTGAAAATAAAAATACGAATTTAAACATTTTTCTTTTATGCTATAGTTTTACTGAAGAGATGTCGGTGACTGACGTTACATAGCTGACATCACCCTTACATCTGGGGGCATTTCATCAAAGGACTTGTCGGTCATTTTATCCGACAAATTTTCTCTCAGCCAATCACATGCAAGCATTTCAGTAGCTTATAACAGTTTGTCTGATAAAACGTCCGACAAGTCCTTTCATGAAACGCATTCGGGCTTCGCTGTTATTTCTTTTGTGTAATTTACCTCGTATCTCCAAAGGGGCTTTTAACGGTCCATGCAAAAAAGTAATTCACCTCGTTTGGTTCATTTTGGCCAAATTTTTCCAGGAAAGAACTGATAAAGGGACCCAATCAAATCAGGATGAAAATTATGATTTTGCTTTACTCATTTCCCTACAGTTTTGGAATTTTCAATGACCCTATTAAAATATTTCAATGAAAGTCAAGCAGAAAAAATTGAAAAAAGTAAGCATATTGAATTTGAAAGACCTAACTATCCCAAATCTTAACAAACCCATTGCATTAGGACTTAACTTAAATAATAATAATCCTAGGACGTAAGACTTCTTTTTTAATGGCATGTCATAAATTATAATAATATTTGAAATATATCATAATTACGAAACTCTGAATACTACTAGGACAACCAGTAGAGCCAACTGAATTACGCTCGAACATAGCTCCGCACAGGTTCACTGGAAATTTTGGATAAAGAGAAAAATGATGAGAGAAGGAAAATAGAGTGGAAATAAGGAATATGAGACAAGAATTTTAGGAGATGGGAGCTGGGTTGGAAAACTAGGGGGGGTTTTTTTTTTTACCTAGGACAACAAAAACAGGAATATTAAAAAACCAAAAACCTAGTTGCTTTTGTTTTTAATATTGGGCGACTTGTGTTATATTTCTCTAATGGAGAGTCAATTAGATCAAGTGTTAAAGGGGAAGGAAACTCCTGGGAAATATCTATTTAATGTTGGTTAATACAAAAACAGGAAAATCAATAAGAAGCGCTTGGATCAATGACAATTTGAAGAAAGAAATGAAATGAAATAATCAACGGAAAAGGTTAATGAGCATGAATGTTGTTGGATCACTATAAGCTATGGGGACCTCAGACATGGCAACAAGGGCCCAAGAGTGTGATGTCAATAATGTAACAACTTTGCTCGCCATATATGTACGTATTAATTAGAACTCAATATTGTCTTTTTTTATATTTGATCCTTTAAAAGACTGAGGATTCTTTTCAAAATAAGGGCAGGAGATAATGGTAATACAAAGTTCACGAAAATATAATCATGTGTGACAGCAAGTCTGTATACTAACCATAGAAAAGATGGAGGACAAAGAGAATTTTTGGGTATTTTTTTGTAGTCATCATGGGAAGGGGAGTGGTTGTTTCCATGTTGTGGGACCTGCACAAACATCTGGGGCCCTGGTTTTGCCCAGTGTTGAGGATCCCATAGCATTAGTGAATCACAACATTCAAATGCACATAACTTTCTTATTATTTATTCAATTGTTCTCAAACTTTCTTTAACCTATTTTGGACAATCTGCCCAGTACAAAAATGGTTAAAATGGCCATTTATGACTCGCCGCAGAACCACCATAGGAGAAATGTGACCGCATCATTAGCAAGAGTAAATTGATTTACAAATAAAAGACTACAACTCTAAGAATTAATTGGAATCCTGGGCCCATATGCATAAAACCTTCATAGGCCTAGTTATCACCTAACAGTGTACTGTTCCCTATGTCATTAGTTGACAACTAGCTTTAGTAAGGTTTTATGAATATGGGCACTGGTCAATAAAGTAGTTGAAAATTATAAAACTTACACGAAAACAAAGATACAAATAATTCCAAAGGTCACCAACAACTGAATGAAGAGGATGAAGTACACCTGGAAAAAAAAAATCAATAATGATGGTAATAGTAAAGTTGGTTAATTTACTATTGAACTAATTCAACTTGATATTTAAAAAAAAAATCACATTAACTGTAACAAGTGGATTAGTAAATTACGCGATGCGTAATATATGTCCCCGCCGATAATGTAAAATTCCCATTATATCACGATCAGTGCTATCATGGCTAATCACATAGGCAAACAGAATCGAACCACTCGGGTCATAAAAATGGCTGAAGAAAGTCAGCATTTGTTAGCCAAATGTACCAATGATTAGGTCCAAAGTGCAAGAGTCAAAGGTCAAAGGGGTCAAACTTCAAAATCCGTGAACGAAAGTTCTGTAGGTCCTCGACCTAAGTGCTATCACATATAAGCAAACGAAATCGAATTGGGAATTGAAAAAATGGGCGAAGGAGTTCATTTTCGTAGCCATTAACAATAATAGGTAAAAAAATAGAATGGTCAAAGGTCCAAGATGAATGGTCAATAATATGCTGTGATTAGAAGTTATTGTAGCCATCTCGACTGTCCTTTGGGGTTTATGTGCCTGCATTTTTCAACATTGATATTGCAAGGTCGGGACCAATGTGATATCAGAATGAAAAAATGGTGAACGGAGAGCTTTGTGAGCCAATATCTAAGTCCAATAATACATCCACATTTTGCGCGATTGTGACTATGTATATTAATTAAAATGTATTCATGATTGTGAGAGCACATAATGACGGTGCAAAAGGGTGGTCTATAAAAAATGTTCTAAAAAATTCTGTGATAGACGAAGTTTATTGTAATTCCTAACTTCTAGTAGGTTGAGCTATCTGACATAGAAAGCAAATATAAACATGAAGAGAAAATGAGATTGCTTAGAATAATATTGAGTAAAAACAACTACCGTAGTAATTACAAGGGGTGGCTCCAAAATTAATTAAATGAACACCAAGGCACGATTTAAACTGATTACTTAGCTGTTCATTTCACTCAAGACTTGCACTTTTTAAACCTTACCTACCAGAACATGTATAAATATGGCCTATTCACCCAGAAATGGTCCCCACGAAAGTCGGATTGCATTTACTTGCTTCTAAAAAACACCCTAAATTAATATAGGGTTCCAGCCATTAGTCCAGTACAGTTACTAGCTTCTCAAATTGGGAACTTGTCACAACCTCCATGCAGATTCTGTGCCCTACCCCCACTAAACACAATCGTCGGTGTTATTAAATCCCTGAAATGTGTCCCAACCTAACAAAATTGTAATCTATGAGACATAACATTTGGTCACCAAACTTAGCCTGCAACAATAAGACTTTCAGTCTAAACATCATATAAATGGTCGAATCCAAAATTTGGTTTACAACCAATTATGAATTACTAAGTCTCTTCAGTTTCACACGTAGAGTCATTATAACGCTTTGGACTATTTTGTACAGATATCTGGAAATTTCCTGGCGAAATTTCACAGAATGGCACATTAGATAGAATTGGTCACATTAAAGATTTGGTCTATTACTCTGGTGATTAAAGGAGTGTCTACCAGTATATAAACATATTTTTGGTTCGAGCGAACCAATTGATACTTACTTAGCAGTGACGGGTCATAACTCCAATTGCTGCAACCGCTACCAACATTTGTCAAAAACTTAATCTTTTGATTTATGTAAAATTTTGGTGTTCCATCTTATATCGACATAGCTAAAACGGTTCATGCTTATTCAATAAATAAATAATGACAAAAAATAAAAAAAGAAGAAGGAAGGACAGAGAAAGACAAAAAAAAAATGCACTTTTTTCTTTTCGCTCATTCTAAGAAAAGTCCGAGTTATCAGTTTCTTGGTTCAATTCATCATGTCCGAATATCATAAAAACCCCCGATGCTCAAAGCCAATTATTGCCTTCGGAGGTAAAAGGGGTTTGACAAGGATATATATTGAAATTAATTGATGATCGATTTGATATAATAAGTTATTAATAAGAATTAACATTGAAGAGAGAGTAAAACGATGGTGCTAACTAATAGGGTATTTCAAAATAGACGTCCTACTGTTCGATTGCAATAAATTGAGAAAGAGGCATTATATAGATGAAAAGCTATTTGACCTATTTTACTGTAACGCCAACATTGGTTTATAAATAAACATCTATAAATTGAAGGAAAAGAAAATATAAACAACTAATTTCTCTTTATGGTAGTATCCTCACCTTAGTGCTATGCTACATCATTAACAGTCAACAAACAATAGTAAGATCAATGGAAATTCGCGTGCCCAAAAAGGTGTAGTTGAAAAATGTACGAAGAGAGTAGCCATTTTGTAGCCAATCTAACAATAAAGGTAATTTGTCAAAAAATTCTGTGAAGGAAAGTTGTTGTAGCTAATTACCGTAGTGCTATCTACATAAAGCAGCGGAATTGACAGATCGGATGAAATATTTGGTGAAGGAGTAGCGGCATTTTGGTAGCCAACTAAAAGTTAACTAAATTCCATACGCCCCCCACAAGAAATAAAAGAGAGAGAGTCCACAAAAATTGTTCGAGGCACTCGGGCCGGGGCGATAAACGAGAGAGAGAGAGAGCACGCAGTGTGACGGTAGAAGATATAAATTGTGTAGTTGCCCGCCATAACTAGGTCCTAGTGCTTATCACATAAAGCAGAGAAACGGAAGCTACGGAAATGGAGAAAATGGCGAAGGAGTAAAAGTCATTGTTTTAGCCCATTAACAATATTAGTAAAAAATAGAGGGTCAAAGGTCAATAGGTCAAAATTTCGGTGAAGGAAAATTTTTGGTAGCCATCACCAGGATGTGCTTATTCTACATTAAACGCGAAACGAGCACAGAATCGAATACGGAAAGAAAATGGTGAAGGAGTAGCAATTTTTGGTTAGCCAATGTGATCAATATAGTATTAAATTCAAAGGTCAAAGGTTCAAAGGGGTCAATAGTCAAAAATTTCCGTGAACATAGTTTTGTAAAGGCCTCGCCGCTCACCTAAAGTGCTATCATGATATAAGCAAACGGATTTCGGAAATTTCATGAAAAGCAATGAGCGGAAGGAGTTAGGCAGGATGTAGTTGTAGAACAATTAAGCAATGACATAGCAGTGTCGAGTGCTTGTGGCAACTTGTCGAACCCGTTTGGTGTGTGGCGGTGTGAACCCTGGTTTGGCCATGGTTAGTCGCCCACCAGGTCATTGGGCACAAAAGTTGACCAGACACTCAGTGAGATCAAAACAAGTGAGTAGGGTCACAGATAGGGTTGACGCGTAAAAAAATATGAAGCGTTCAACCCAACTGAAGTCCGGCCCACATATCGCACAAACTCTCCACTAGGACCGTCAGGGCGACCCGCTCAAGCCTCTTTTTACGATTCACGAGAGGCCAAACGAACTCAGAGACCCTTGCGATTTAAATGAGCAGGGAGCATCGATACCGTTGACTCTTAAGGGATTGCCTGCCATGACCTTATCCCTTAATGGAGAGGGCCGCCGCCAAGGGGAGAAACTAAAAGAACTTCTAGCGGGGCGACAAAAATCAGTTCTTTTAATTTACTTTATTTAATTTCATTTGAAGGACATATTATGATACATACCTAGTGATATAAAATGCTGGCACCGGAGCTAGTGGATCGACTCTATCGCAACGCTTTTTGATGATGCGGCAATTATAATCATAGCGAGGACAGTAATTGGAGCGGGTCATTAATGGCCCTTTTCTTTGAGAAAGCTTTAATTCTTTGCCCTGCAATTGCATGAATCTATTTTTAACCCACAATGCCTCGCTAAGCTCTTTACCTATCATATGAGAAATCAAAGAGCATTTACTAAAAAGTTTATAGTGGGTTCAATTGGGCATAAAATTAGGAATCAAATTCTGTAGGTGTTGTGCGCAAAGTGGCAAGGGGTTCATATTTTATTTGGGGTGTGAATATAATACATGGTAATAAATTCATTGAAAAGAAGAGTTGTAGTTTTTATTTGATTGAAAGACAAATACTTATCGGCATAAAAATGTAGCTAATACATAAGGATAAATTAATATGACTGAAATCTCTTAATAGGTAAGTGTGAAAGGGGATATAAAATTAAAAGTGTCAACGATAGGTGGTAAATCTGGAGCCAATGCCCAATGCATAAACAGTGTACGTCGTGTCGAAATAAATGGTACATAGTGGGAAACATTGGTGTTATAGAAATAAAGATAGTTTAATCACGGCCCTGCTATTGTTGAAAAGGTTAGTAATAAGGGAGGAGAAAGTGACTTTCAAACA
This sequence comes from Paracentrotus lividus, assembly GCA_940671915.1. Taxonomy (NCBI): domain Eukaryota; kingdom Metazoa; phylum Echinodermata; class Echinoidea; order Camarodonta; family Echinidae; genus Paracentrotus; species Paracentrotus lividus. The sequence goes on along the minus strand of CALNVZ010002100.1, from coordinate 47,810,960 downwards.
CTGCATGTATTTCATCACAGAGTGTTGTTGAATAACACTGTACAAGTACGGAGATTATCTCTAATACAACACGCAACAAAATCAGTTTTCGACAAACGCGGTATGCACGGACGTTGTGTGATACGGGGATCTCCGGAACTCACGCCAATGGACCGCGATAAAGGCACGATTATGATTCGAATTGTTCAGCCTCAGCTGCCAGTCACAAAATGTGGTGAGCATATTTGCTCTGTTCTGAATAAAGATTAGTAAGTAAGCCGCGCATAAACCCCGCAAAATTGTTCTTTTTGGGCGATTTAACAAATTGGTAAACTATACAGTTCGGTTGAAATTCGGTGGCACACAATTTAAACAGCATGTTTTTTCCGAGCTGTGCCATTTTCTTTCACCATCAGGTAACTGATAATAACAGCGTAGAGGTGAATGGTTAAACAAAGCTGTTTTATGTAGTGCAAATTATGTACATATTCGATTCGATGTACTGCTTTTGGGAATTTAAACAGTTTTATATGCGACACAAAATTCATGATTTAAAATATCATTGTTGTTATGGTTGTATAGGTATTAGGAATACCGACAAGACTTTAATTTTCTAATTCATGGAACAATAAATGAACAATACGGCATAATATCTCTGAATTCAGACGTATTGATACGAGGAGATAGTTATTTTTACACCACCACGGGTAATAATGGCCCGAAGTTTTTTTCTTTTGTCGTACATTCAATATATAATAACTTTGTAATTTTTTATATATACTATTTTAATAAAATCAAGGAAGTACTCGCTTATATTGTGGGGAGAGAGAGAATATTAATGGGAGCTTTTCTAGGCGTTTTTTCACTATAGGCCACGATTTCCAACGTCTTGCATAGTATTCAAATAGCGGCACATTCCTAGGTGATCTGCGATAATTTCGCCTATGATTATGTGCCGTGCACGCTCTTTACTAGAGCATATAATAGGCAATCCAAATATTTCAATCGTTGTGCATTGCGGGACTATTAATCGGGTTGAGCAAGGTTAACAAAAGTCTCAGGGTTTAACGTTTTGTCCGTCAATATCCCTTCTTTGTGCGACCACATGATGTTCATAGAAATCAAGCCACTGTTAATCTATTAGAAATGCGTTGCATTTATGAATTGACTGAATGAAGAACAGTCCGACGGCCATCCCATAGAATATGAAATAATTGACATGTACCACTAAGAATCTAATCACTTAATTTTACATGATATATTTTTTTACCGTGTGATATATTTTTCTCGAATAGTAGTTGTCCGCGAGCAATTAGAATAATGATTTCCTCGAGCGCCGGGCAACTCGTCATTTAATACGACTTCTCCTACTAACAAGTTTGCTATTAGGCAATCTTAGCTGCTTTTATTTTCTGATTCGTCAAGAACTGTTAACAAAGGATTCCAAAATTAACCGAAGCACTCAGGAAGATTCGATCCAATTCTTTAAAACGCTTGTGTCTAACCGAATTTTAAAATGACTTTGGAACATTTAAATAAGATGCATTGCAATAAATTAGATAAATTGACGAACTTTATGTAAGTTTAAATGGAGGTTGGCCAAACGATCACAACTGTGGTGAAATTGAGTGATCTTAAAGAGATCAAATGATAATTTATGAAAGTGACGGAAACTTATATACAGACACTCTATAACAATAATTAATAAATAGTTAATTAGTAATTAATAAAGAGGGAGTAGCACGCCGTTGAGAGGAAGATGAAGGAGAGAGTATTCGGGCAGAGGGAGAGAGGAGAGGCGGGCGGAGACAATTAGCAAGCAGTTGGTGTGAAGGGAGGAAAAGAATGATGACGAAAGAAGACGCAAGAAGATCTTTTTTGCCCTAGGTGTTTGCCTATTTATACCCCCCCACCGAACCCGCGCAATAAATAGCGCCTCTCCAAACATCGACTGAGATGCGGCCGCCATTGGCATCTTTATAGCTCCTCTCTCTAACTTCTAGCCCCAAAACTTCCGTATGTTGCAAAGGATGAGGAAAAGACGGAGCGGAGGGGACGAGATGAATTGTCAGGAGGCAAAGTGTAAAAATATTTTCCATGATATGTATAATTACATGAATAGATTAGTTTGGTAATTTGTTATGAATTTTATGCTCGTTCAAATAATAATAGGTATTCATTGTGGCCTAGCCATTGCTACGACCAGCACCGACAAAGATCGGAGAGGGTGCGACCCATAAGGTTAAAGGAAACTTGATGGAGGAACGCCGGGCCGCTTTTGGAGAGGTGGCGGTGGAGAAAACACCTCACTAGCGCAATGTCTCTCAGGTAAAAAAAAAAAGAGGTAAAGAAATTTCGCATGGAACGTGCCACAAAACACACGGCAGCTTTAAGAGAGGGGAGATATCATAAAACCCAGACACCCTAAGGACCCAGTCATAAAAATAATAAAGGGCCCAAAGAGCAGCTCCAGAAAGCTGCCTGGTCTGATTGGGCCTTTGGGGAATAGATCACCTGCTTCAAGGGGCTCTTTCATCTCCTGCAGACACCCATTGAGTAGTCGGAGACTATCCCCACTGGGGATATACGTATCTCTAGAAAAGCCTCCTTTATTTGGGGTTTCAAGCGGGGAACACAGAACAATAACCTGTGAAAGGTGTTGCGACAGAAAGTTTCGCGTTACTCTTGGATGGTACGCATTGAGGCCCTAAAACGGTGGCAACCAGAAATTTTGTCTTACTCATGATAGGATATGGAGCAACACATAACCCCGGTAGATGGCCCGAAGAAAGATCGTCGATCGAGCCCCACGAACGTATGCCTGTGGTTCTTAGCGCAATAAAAGCCCGATGTGATAGAATCATACGACCCCATGTCCCTCTCCCAAGCGTAGATTATGACTTGGTGATATTGAAAGAAGGGCATGGTAGGAACTCCTCTCTTTGCCCCGGGAGGCAATCAGGCTAGGAGAGAAGCTAGTCTTAATGGGATTTAGGATTGCAAAAATCAGACAGGGAAATTGCCGAGTTCAAAAACAGAAGGCTCGAATGGGGTGGCTTGTGACAAACGCCCCAATACTGGGAAGATCGCCCAGGGCTGATTGGGAGTTTCAAGGGCTTTAAGAATTTAGG
>CALNVZ010002100.1:47738880-47785114 GCA_940671915.1 Paracentrotus lividus | reverse complement strand
AAAGATTCCACCTCATGTCAAAGTATAGAAGCTTATAGAATTATATTAACCGTGAAAGTATATAGTGTGAATTTACAAACCAGGCAGACAAACAGATACTACTATAGGCCTACCTTTCTCTTTTCTGGTTTTGGCCGACTAGCTAACAAAAAAAAAATCAAAATAAGCGCGCGCGCACACAACACGTGTGCAAATGGAGCTGAACTTGAACAACGACTTGCAAAAACAACGGCGCAAAATTCTGTAGATCTACTGGTAAGTGTAGAATATTATTTGAGAGATATTGGATGCCATGCTTATAAGATGATTATTGTTAGGTATTAAAAAAATAAAGATTCTGAGTAGAGTAAAGTTAGACCGAGTTAGCCTATATCTGTGACTGTGGACGTACGCCTCCGCTCCGTGTCTCGGGCTCCGTGAACGGTTCTCAACGGCCAGGGGCCGGGGAGGCGACCCGTGAGAAGACTGTCGACATCACTGTCCGAGTCGGGTCAGTGAATCACGCGCACTCGCAGCTCAGAGAAGAGGAGGGACGGTCACACAATTAAAACTCTGCTCCATAATTATGCATGAAAACTATTGCATATGAACGTCTCAATTGTGTAGATGTGATACTCAATTACTCATGCTAAAATTCAGAGTCGTCACTCTGTTCTTATTAATCTTAATCTTATTTTCATTCCGGTAATCTGTGTTTGCACCATTCGATACTTGAATCTTGTTTTGATGTTCATTTTCTGCATCATCCTTATCCTTAACCCATTGAGGGCTGGGCCCGAATACATTGAGTGATTTCACGTTCGGTGTTATAATCGGTGTTAGTGTTTATTTCGGAGCAGAAGTCTGATCTAACACCGAACGTGAAATGGAAATAAAATCAGTCGGTGTTAGGTGTTGACCTCTAGTCTTAGTTAGATCTAACGTATCGACCTCGTAGTAATGTGTGACGTTAGGCCTAATAAATTTTGACGTATTTCAGGTTGCTGGTGTTTCATTTTGTGTCAAATGTCGTCTGCTGAACCGAGCGCTGCAGCTGGTGTTAAATTTCACGTGCAAATTTCCATTGACTAACAACAGTAGACTCTACTAGGGATTAAGAAAAAGTTCATTTCACACTCGGTGTTAGTGTTGGTGTTTGCCAAAGTTTGGATTGTCTGGTGAATAATAAGGGCAGTGGAGGCTCGAGTGGCAGAGTATCAATACTTTATTTTACAGAATGATTAATTAATTAATATATTAGACCAAAGGGGGTACTTCAAGACAGGTACAAAATTGGTTAGTTTTGGGGTTAAAGAGATGATTCACAAATTGGCTACTTACTCTTCAAGCCTAACAAGGGTCCAAGAAATTTCATCTAAATTCATTGGAAAAAATGATTAGAAAATATAAAATAAGATATTCCGTAGTAAATCGTATAGGGAATAAATACCATCAACATGGATGTCTTCTCAATCTATATTTTAGGAACAAAAGGTATGACCAATCCCTGCTAATCTGAAATCTGTACGAAATTATAGGGTCTGGGGGCTACGCGCTGCACGGCCCAGCCTGGCTTTGAAGTGAACTAGGTAACGCTCCATTTCCTGCTGCTTGCAAAAAACTGCCCGAGATATGAACTGTAAACTTACTGTTTTGTCAAAAAATATCCATCATGAGGTAAATTTGTATCAAAGAGAGGTTTGAAGAAGGATTAATTTTTGATTTACTGGTATGATTCTAACCTTTTAGGGCCTTCTTGAGGTATATTCGAACAGTTTTAAACAACAAAAACGGTACTTCTCTACGAATTGCGTCGACGCCATTTTTCTTCAGACGACGGTGTTGGGCTATCGATCCGCGCGTGTTGGGATATCGGTATCGACTCTCATCTAGATCTCAGCTCGGTGTTTGAGCCCGATTTTAGCAGAAATTCACTCCGCTAACACTAACACCAACACAAACACCGAACGTGAAATCACTTATTCGGGCTAAGGTCTTTGGGAAATGCGTGTTATAGCCAAATCAGCTCGTCTCCAACCGCCAACACAGGTTAACGTTAAGGTTAAGTAGTCATATGGCATTTGGTAGACTTAGTACCGACACCCTATTTTTGAAAGCAAATCTTGCTGTTTTAATCATTAAGTTGGTCTTCAATCTCTATCCTATGTTGGTTATGATTGACAGCGCGCACGATAAAGCATTCCTTAGCTTCGGAAAAACAGCTGAATGGCGTTCATCTACGGTCAGTGCACTTCAGTCATCGCAAGTGGGAGGAGCTTCATGCGAAAGCCAATCAGAGCGTCCAAAATGTCCTCTGTTTTTACATGTATGAGCTCGCAGGCCTTTTGTTGTGGATCAGTGCTAAGCTCATTGCCGTCAGGGCATGTAGACGTCTGCATGTAGGGTGTCCGCACCTCATCATAGCATAGCATAGCACAATGTATTTTTTTTTAATTTGTCATTTGTTATGCCTTATATTTTTTTTTGTAATCCTACATTTGTGTAGATGTCTAGATCGATGCTTTTTTGTATTTTGATATGAATTCAAATAAAGACTTAATTGAATGTCAATAGACTACTTTACTTAGTGTAGTATTGACCTCGTAGGCCAAAGTGCTGTTTTTTGGCTGAAATTTTGCAACCTAGTAATTTTTTTTTTCTAAGGTTTTTCTTCTTTCTACCTCCTAACTCCATAGACATTGTACAGCCTTACAGGTTATTGCGTGCATGCGAGTTTAGTGGTCTCTAGAAAAACAAGATAAAGGCCCTCCTACAGTATCTCAGCTCAGGGTACTACAAGGATGGTCCGTGCACATGCTAATGCTAAATGGACAATCGGGATATAATAACTGTGTATACTACTCGTGGACATGGTCATTGAAGTATAAAATTGTTGATATGCCAAAATATAAACTTACCAGGCATCTAAGTACTCGACCAATACGCATCTATTTAACTTGTGTTCCAGGATAATTTTGATTTTGATTGAAAAATTCTGTGATATATTTTTTCAACATTAGCGATTTAAAAGGAGGACAATGTAAAAATAATGCATACCGTATGCACATTTTGATTGCATTCAAAAGAATGGGCAAATACATGGCAACTAAATTTCAACCAAGCAAAATGTAAAGTTGTGCACTATGGATGGAGAAGTCAGAACCTGGTTTAAATACCAAATAGCAACTGAATTTAATGTTTGTGATTAATTACACATATTTCATTGTAAGCTCTACTCAACAACAAGGAATATTTTATTTTGCAGGAATAATGGCTCCGAGGAGACAAACGAGATGTATTGACACAAAGGTTCTAGCCAAGGAGCTTGAAGAAGAACTGCCATGCAGAGACAAACAGATTGCATTGCTGCTATCACTTGCTGGCCAGGTATGTATATAATGTTGAGTCTCTATGAAATGGAGATATTAGGCATATTTTTTTAGTGAGTTTGAAATTCTAATGTTAATGATATAGTAAAGGTCTTGAAAGACATGCAGTGTTAGTAATCATTATTTTTAAACATATTTGCCAAGCTTTTTGAGAAATGAATAATATAGGTTTTCCCGGCCATTTTCATCCCCCATTCACTCAATCACATGTGCGGAGCATTCAATTTAGCTCATTTTTTGGCCTGTGCTTAAACTGGCATTTCTATATCGCACTTTAGGAATTCAACTTAATGTGAACAGCGACCGAAAAGGTACTTTAGTCAATCAAAGACGTACAAAATTCGCCTATTTCACAATAGTTATATTCATTTTCACATTTAATGTACACAAGAGCTAATTTGTACTTATTTGTATTTTCTATTTCATTTTAAAGCTATCTATTTAACGCAAAACGTAGTCAATTTCACCATGTATGGTATATATAGTGTTCTAACGCATGATTTTATAATTGCAAAAAAAATTATGTATCAAAGTCAATCTTTGAAAGGAATGGTCATAGCGTTTGTGCTTATAAATTATGATGAATCATATTCATTTTCCCATAGTCCCACATAAGATCTGAATAACAATCAATTACTTCGGGGTGAGGGGTGAAGAGAAGGATAGAAATGAATCTGCATTTTCTACGCCCTGTTCCCCTATGGTCCTCTCCATGTTGGGGGTTTGGGCAATGAGAGAGTTGTTTATTTTATATATTGTATTTTGATTTTCCTATATTTTTCTTTATGATATCATTTGAATTATTGTATGTGACTATTTCATTTTAAATAAGATCTCCATGCTTTTAGTTCTCTCTTCTCTCTCTCATCCCTTCTTAGTCCTCTCTCTCACAAATAATTTTGTTCTTCAATGTCTTTTTTTTTAGTGATATAGTAATATGGCGTGATGACCCTCCATATCGCACATTCACCACTCTGCATTCTTCTTGCAGGAATATGACGTTATGGTGCAATATGGCCAAGTGTTTAGTATTATAGTAGTGTTCCATATGGTTCATGTTTCATTTCAGAATCCTTCTTCATATTAATCAAATCTTCTGAAATGTATTAAATGTGTGCCAGCAAAAAAATAAGTCCGCTATATCATTTCATTTCTTTTGTTTCGTTCATCATTATTTTTCTTTTCTGTAATTTTTATTTTCATTCTCATCTGTTGTTGGTTTTGTTTTTTCCTTTTAGAATATTATTATGTTTTAGAGATACTCTATGTCGCATTTTTTCCATCATTTGTACTGTGATTTCATGTGTCACTGTATACTTTTGTTTTCATTATCTTATGAACCTTTTTTTAATTATTTTAAATTTGTGACGTATTTGAGTTCGAAGGAAGTTACAATCCCTCCCTTCCCCCCCCCCCCCCCGCCGCCCTCAATGGTGTGAATTCATACATTCTTAAAAATTACCCCCTTTTTCACATTTTCGGACACTATTTTCTGGTGTTTTCTCAAAATTAAAAATCCCCCTAATTAGAATTGATCGGGTGGGGGGGGGGGAGAGAGAATGATAAAAGACCCCTATTTAAATTAATTCTTCGGGTTTCTCCTATAAGGCCCCTAAAATATACTTTTTCCCAGAAAATCGGAAACGTAGACATACGGGAACGAGCATAAAGCATGGAATTGGAATGAACGTGTTAATTTGAAATACCACTGGTGAATTGAATGTCATAAACCAAGCGCAAATTCTCGCTGGCGCGAAAGTTGATTTGACACCTAATGACATTTTTGTTTGATCGAGTCTTTTATGAAATCGAAATAAAGGAAATGAAATTGAACGTTTTCTTTATCTAATTGAATTTAGGGGTTAAAGGAACATTCAATTTCGCTTGAAATTGAATGAATATTCGTGAAACCGACTGCATGGAGGATGAAAATGGCCGGGAAAACCTATATTACACAACATTTAAATTTGTGTGTTTTGTAGCCAGAGTTAAGAGTTCTTATGTAGTGCTTGATTTCCAAATTTTAAATACACCACCCAATTCACAAGATTCACCGGGAATATTGCTGCTATTTTTTTATTTTTTTTCCCCAGATATTTTAATACTGATACTGTTGTATTACAAATGTGTGTCAATAATGCGGTTCCTACATGTATTTTGTGCATTACAGCCCAACCACGCCACCTGTCCAGCAATCTTCGTATACGGCCATTCGGCAACAGGCAAGTCTGCCGTTGTCCAGTCTTTGTTGGAGTCCATAGAGGCTCCCAGAGCGGTTGTGAACTGTGTGGAGTGGCAGAGCCAGAAGCAGCTCTATGAAGAGATCCTTAACCAGGTGGCTGATGCAGGACCCAGTCCAGAGAATGGCTTCACCCAGTACGCCAGGTGTGATAATGCCAATGACTTTGCACGTCTGCTCAAGGGAGTGGTCCTGGAAAAAGAAATTGAAGAGACAGTATATATCGTAAGTCATAAAATGCGTATCAGGACAACTATCCCCTGGACAATTACTCCCCCCCCCCCCAGAAATAGGGTTAGGGGTTAGATGTAGGGTGAGGGGGTAGATTTTTGGGCAGGGGAAGTTGTTCAGGGATAACTCTGTAGGGGGTAGTTGTCTTAGTAACCATAAAACAATTACAACTGTGGGTCTTGTACAGTGTTATAAATATAGCAATTTTTGCCAAATTTTTTACCAACCGCACTGCAATATGTAATATGGGCCCTGTAGGGATGACCCTAAAATTTTGGCATCTTCTTTGGCTTAGCTTCTCTGATTATTAGAGCAGATGAGTCAACTATTTATTCAAGTCTTGTGATAATTTTTACTACAAATATTAATGTATTATTAATTGAAAGACTGAAGTAAATATCAAAGGAGCACAATAGATCATTCTTGTATTGCACAGAAGAATTGATCGTCTCCTGTTGATATTTTGATACGAATGAACATTTTTAATCTGGACTGATATTCAAAGTTTTTGTATGACTCAGACTGCATAAAGAATTAAACCATTGATGTGCAATTTCTTAATTTTTATATGAATGATCATTAAAAAATTAAATATTTCTGTTTAAAAAAAAAAATCTCAATCTGCAAAGTTTACACTGAAGTAGGTCTCATCATATAATTAAGGTTTGTCCTGTAAAAGATTTTAGCTCTACTGCATTATTTGTAAATGTCATTTTCATATTATTTCTAATTAGTAAACGAATATTTGACTTCTTTATTTCTCTGGAATCAGGTGCTAGATAAAGCAGAAAGGCTTCGTTTCATGGAGGGACACATCTTACCGGCCTTCCTACGTCTATCGGAGCTGTCCCAATGTAATGTGTGTGTCATTATGCTCAGTCAGATTGTATGGGAGAAGTTCAGATGTGGTACAGGCTATTGCGAACCCGTTATAATACACTTCCCTGACTATACTAAGAGTGAGTATTTCATCTGTTCCTTTACTTGTTATATTATCAGCACATATGAAAATATGGTATTTCATTTATTGTTATCTTTCATTTGAATGATTGAAAGCAGCTGGAAAAGACTCAACTGTTCAAATACAAGCGATTTCAAAACAAATGATTATAAATGTGTGAAAACACTTTCACCCAAAAGGCCATAATTATTTTCTTAGAATTTTCGGGAGATAGAAATGTAACAGGTTCGGTACAATATGTACTTGAAGGAACCAAGTATTACTGGGATTGAAACATAAATTTTGGAAATGAATTCCTTTGGCAGAATGCACATATTTGCTTTGGTGTTGTGGTTCAGTAATTGCTATGTAGAGTAGAACAAAATTGAATCCAGGCAAATATTTTTTTTAAAAGATTTCCTCAGTTTCAGTTTCTTTGCTTTTTCTGCTTGTTTTGACAAGTATTGGCATTGTTCAAGTATTGAATATTTTCAAGACAATGCATGGACTTTGAGATAAGCCCATGGAGATGATATGAGCAGATTAACAGCAGACAAAGCAGACACTTTTCTTAACCCGTTGGGGACTGAGCCCGAATATATTCGGGCTGAGGTCTATGGGAAATGTGTGTTATAGCGAAATCAGCTCGTCTCCAACAGGTTAATCACCTGATTACTAATCTCTTCTAATCCTTTCTTTCCATTTTATCTGTACAATAGCAGTGTATCGTTCATTCTCTAACAGAAGTGTAGTTGCTTCTGCCAAATTAGAGCCTTATATATGGCTACACTGTATTAGTAGACAAGTTTTATGAATCTTATATATTCGATGTGACAAAAATCATGACAGTCTACCAAATGTCTTATATGACTCATTAATGTTACCATGTGATTGATGTTTCAGATGAGATCTTGGAGATCATTGCATACGATACTCCTGCTGGCTACAAATGTGCTTTCTATGCATCTTATGTAAACCTTCTTCTAAGCATCTTCTACATGGCTTGCAGGGACCTCAATGAACTAAGACATTTGGTGAGTGTAGCGGGCTGTCAATTTGTCTCTTCTACTCAGTCGTACCTGTGCCCTGTAACACAAAGTCTTACGTTTAATAAAATGATACGATTGATTTTTTCTCGGTAGCCTCATTTGGAACACTGGTACATTCATGGGTTAGGATTAGGTTTTGATTAAGATTAGGGTTAGGGCTAGGGTTAGGATCAAGATTATCACCTTTGGAGCACCCTGTCCACGATGATGCTACCGAGAAAAAAATCAATCTTATCTTTTTATCAATTGTAAGTCTTTGTGTTACAGGGCATTCATAAATGGCCTTTCACAGCTCTTACAGCTACATGTAGTTGTTAAAAAGTATGAATATAATAAGCAATGTATTAGATTTATCTCATCATTCCAATCTTCCTGGAAAACTTGGGAATTGAAAGTGAGACCAAACTGAGCAACACTCTCATTGACTGTGTGTTATAAATAGCTGGTCTTAAAATATACCCTTTGAGATAACTATTAACAATACAGTGTATAAACTAACCTATAATCTAATTTGTATTGAGGAACTAAAATGTTTTGAAGGGAAAAGTATTTGTTTTGCTCTTTGGTAATATAATTATTACAGTTTGACTTTATTGAGTAGTGAAAAAGTGTTTTATCATTCTAATGGGCCTGAATTATAAGACTACACTGCCAGGATGTTGCATTATGGGTTAGGAATCAGGGTATAATGGTGTAGTTGAGGACTTGAGGTGGTGCAATACAAGGCTGCTGGTTCGTATTGACTTTAAGAGAAAAAACCCCTAAAAATCAGGGAAAAGTCAGGGAATTTGAGAAGAAGTTGTTTGTTGTTTACCTAGACGCATCGTTGTTGTGACGCATCACAATAGGTAGCAATAGTTTGAAAATCTATCAGAGAAAAGTTAGGGAATTTTGTTTTAACATAATATGAATAATAAGAATAATTTGATTTGTATTGCTCATGAATCCACTCTGTAGAGTGCTCAAGGCGCATCATAGTAGGAACCTTACAATAAATTGTCTTCTTCATGAATACCTCATTTTTGTCTATTAGGAGCAGATACTTGTACATATATATATTGCATGAAGAATATATTTTATAATGTGGCTGAGCGTTTATTCAAAATTTGTTGTGAATTGTAGGCCCAACTCAACTTTTCAAAGTACATTGAACCCATCACCAAAGGAGAAGCTACAGTGGATGATGCACATAAGCTATGGAGGAATATTGAACCTCATCTCAAGAAAGCTCTTCAAACCATCTATCTCAGAGAAGTTTCAAGGTAAAACTTTTTTGATATGTCCTATGTAAACCTAATCAGCCGCCAGGGGGGGGGGGGGGGGGGGGTAGGAGGGCTTAGTATTTTACCAGCACTATCCGCTAAATCACAGATAAACATCAGACAATTTAATTTCTGAAGTAAACCATAATTGTTGGAGTGTATAATATTACTTTGTTTTTTGGTTTGAATGAGAACAAGCCCTTTTTAAAGTACATCCCTTAAGATAATTTTCATATAAAGATTGAATGTTTGGAATAAGCGTATCTAGCCATGTACCCTGTTGTCTGCATACTCCTTTCAGTTCTCAATGGGAGAAGTACCAACAGGAAGTTTCAGGTCAGGTCAACCTTCCCACAATGCTGTCTGCCAGAGCCCATGTTGAACTACCCTTCTACTCCAAGTTCCTTTTAATTGGAGCCTACCTTGCTTCCTACAACCCTGCCAGGACGGACAGGAGATTCTTTGCAAAGCATCATGGTAAAATCAAGAAGAGTGCCAAGATGTCCAAGAAGAAAGAGGTGATTAAACTCTCGTGTTCAATGGAATTTTGTATTACATTGTTAGCAGTGAGTAAGAAGAGACCTACATTGTAGATATGCCTGCGTCTCTTTGTACAGCCGATGGCAGGGATACCAGTTTTCAGGCAAACACCTTTACATTTCAGTATTTTTATTACAGGATTTTAATATTTTTGAGCCTCTTGGGTAAAACCAGCTGGCATCCCTGTGGTGGTTCTATAATTTGAGAAACCGATGTGTGAAATGTAATTTCAAACAAACTTTCAAAGAAATGATAATGATTTGTTTCTGTATATATGGGACCAAAAACCTACTTCTTTGGAAAGTTAATAAACATGACATTTTAGAACTAAAACCAGGTGGTGCACAAGAAAAGATTAGAGAGAAATGGTCAAATTAAGGAAAAATCTAAATCTTGCTAAAGATAAAAATGTGTTCAAGTTTTGAAATCTAAGGCTGCTGTAGTTTTTAAATCTTATGTAAAATTGTTCACTATTTTTAAGATCAATAAAATATTAGGCACTTTAATTTTCATAACATTGTATTTGCCAGAAATCATCAGATGTTTATGTTAGAATATGCAGGCTTGATTTTTCTCTGTGGATCCGCGATTTTCCGCCGATTTTGACATTCTAAAAAAAATAAATAATAATAATAAAAAAAACAAACAAAAAACAAAAAAATAGCGGAGGTGTTTTCATTGTGTATTCTGGAAATATTTTCCGCTCTCACTGTGTGTAGACTTGGAACACGAGATTGATTTAACGAAGTTGCAGCCAAAGAAACCATGAATTTTCTATACCTAAAATTGTAAAATTTTCTGCCGGAGGGGGAACCCTCTCCCGAACCCACCCCCGGGAGGTTCGGTCGCTACGCTCCCTCACTGGTAGCAATTTTCCTCTTTTTTTCAAAATTTCTCTGTCTCATGCCTGAATATGGTAATGTTTCTAATTGTGTATGAACTCCTGTATCATTTTTTTTTTTGTAATGTAATTTCAGACTAGCAACCAGCTCCTAGGTCCCAAGGCTTTTCCACTAGACAGACTCATGGCTATCTTCTACAGTGTTGTAGACGCCAGGGTTGCACCATCCGCAAATATCTTCTCACAGGTAAACAATTTGTGCTTTTCATAATACTTTGCCACCAACATTCATTATCTTAAAATGCCTAATTTTCCTTGTTGGTCAGCAACTTGCTTTGTCCTATAGGCTATACCATGCACCACGAGTGAGATTTGAAAAATTAAATAAATCCCACGTGCAGTGAAGAATAAGGTTTTATCAGTAGAACTACAAGTGTGATCCCAGGAAAATTGTAGTGTTTAATTGAGGTTTGTGATCACTTTGAAAGAGAAAGACAGTGTCCGATGCATGTTGTGAGTACACTATTTTGACCAATCTCTCGGGATTAACGCTGAGGAGTTGCGTCACATTAAGGGTGCTACTTGCATGCCTGTATTGTGAAACGTACAAATTTCTAGTCATCACTCCTTGACTTGTGGTCAGGCAGATCACTGGTCCAACACATTTCATTCTTTTGTAACTATACTCTTTTAGGGTATTGAATTAAATTCAGAAAACCAATGTATTCTAACAATTAATATTGGGGAAAATTTTTACTAGAATCCAATTCCAGTTTGGAGAGAAGATAATAAATAGTTTGTAGAATAATCTTATTATCACAAAAGAGTGTCATCTGATTGGAAGACAAGATTATGACAATATTCATCTGACATAATCAGGAAAAATTACCTTGAATCTAGGTTATGCCGACAAACCAAATTTCCTGAAATGACCAATAAAAATGAATCTGAATCTGACTCTGAACTTAGCTTTGGGTAGCTGGATATGCTACCATCTACCATGTAATAATGAAGGTCCAGCTATAGTTCTTTTCTTAGCTGGCGCTGTTGCACTTTAGGTACGTTAATGTGAGAGGTTTGGATCGTACGTTGAGGAAAGTGTACCAAACACGACAATGCAGTCAACAAAGACTAAGGGCAATATAATCTTTCCCCAACGTACGATCCCATTGTCTCATATTGATGTATCTCAAGTGCAACAGTGCCAGCTACACGATAGCTGGTAGCAGATCCACCTACCAAAAGCTTAGCTATTCAAGGTAATTTTCCCCTGATTGTTAAAAGAATGTCATAATAATTTTAATAGTCCCAATGGAATAAAAGGATTTGCCCCAACCCACCTGAACCTGACTATAAATCAAGTCAATAGTCAGTACACCAAGACCAAATCTTAGCATGAAACAATTAAAAAATATCAGCCCCCTGGCCCAGGGACTTTGTTCCCTCCAGCAATGACCTTGTGTAAAACCAACAAGTGAACTGTACGTATGGTTGATTTGCACTCGTCAGTGAATTGCTGTGCCTAGCGTTCACCCCAAAAGTTCAAATCCTAATTGGGACCTTTGCAAACAGACCTTACAATACTGATGTGGTCACCATGTAAAAAAAAAAAAAAAAAAAATAAAAAAATGTGGAAGCCTGAATTTCATTCTTGAATTTTTTTTTGGTTTTTCTCTGTAGATTTCTTCCTTAGTGACCTTGCAACTCTTATCCCATGTGGGTCATGATGATCAACTAGATGTGCCCAAGTACAAGTGTACAGTATCTCTAGATTTCATCAGGTCAATAGCCAGGTAAGTCTCATTTTTCAGATATTGTTTATCAATTTGCAAATACAGTCCACTCCTGTTACAATGAGCATGGATTTGTTTTGGGGTGATTCTCATGGTCCTAATTCCAGACATGTGCAAACCTCTTGGTTATATACCATGATTTTGTTACAAGATACTACAAATATACTCAAGTACCTTTGCTGTAATGGGAGTGGACTGTATATATATATATATATATATATATATATATATATATATATATATATATATATATATATATATATATATGTTGTAAATATATAATTATGTTTAATGTGAGCTACATGAATTTATATTCTGGTAAAGGAATTATAGGACAATGCTTCCCCATGTTAAGACCTGACAATAAGACAGTTTGTAATAAAATGAAGAATAAAGGAAACAAAAATAGTATCTCATTATGTGCATGTACATGACTTGGCATGATATATATAATATATGTGTTAGTCCTATTGACAAACTGTAATATTAACTTTCTGATCTCTCCAATTCAGTTTTTGACTTAAATTTATATGATATTCTGTTTTTCAGACAAGATGGGAATTTACATGAACAAAATGTCCTGATTCTTATGATGTGTCTTTATAACTATGAATAAGCCTTGTATTGAAGTTAAAATTTATTTATGAGGACCATCTTGTGAAATTGGTGAAAATAAAAACACATTAAAAAAAAATGCTAATGCAGTTCTTATTGTTCATCTCCATCTGCAATATCTTGTTTCTTTTTTTGTTTTATTTCTCAGGACGGTGAACTTTGACATCATCAGGTACCTTTATGACTTTGTCTGAGAGAGAGCAAGCACTGTGTACCTCCCGTGGTATATGTGAGTCATATGCATCTACATGTATGAGGGAAGTTTGTATGGTTGAACGATTGATGTCTGTCAGTACTAAAGGTCTTCTGATGAAATACAGGGCAATTTCGCGTGGGTGTATGCTCTGAAATTATTCTTCCTGTTGAATATTTCTTCAGTGAACACTAAAGATTTTATTTTGATATTCAAACAACATCCCTAGTTGTTCAAAGTTGAGAACGATTGATGTCTGATAGTACTAAAGGTCTCATGATGACATACAGGGATAGCTGCAGGCACATGTACTTGTATGTTTGGAAATGCTGTTGAGTATTTCTTAAGTGAACACTAAAGATTTTATTTTGATATTCAAACAATGTCCTTAGTTGTTCAAACATTTCATGCATTGTCAGTCAGATGTAATTTTTGCTTCACTAGAAGTGCCTTACCTTTTTGCATTTTAAAGTGAAAGTGAGGATATTTTGTAATGGCGCCCCCCTAAAAAGGGGAAGCAATTGAAAAAAAAAGGTAAAAGCTCATTACTTTCTTTTTAGCAAACTTCCATAAGCATTGGAGTTTGTTATGAGCAAGTTAAAAAAGGGCCAGAATCAAATAGATTAAATGAATATATTGATTATTACCATGTTCATCAAATTATGGTATGCAATTTTGCTTTCAAATTAAAAACAGTGCCAATCTGTAAATTAAAATGTGACAGTGATTGAGAAGATTTCATGTTATTTGGTATATAATGAAAATATAATAATACAATGCATTTATATTGTTCCATCTGTCAGTTGAAACTATTCCAAGGTGCATTTTAAAACAAAGAATATTAAAATACAAACAAATTGAATTGCGATAAGTACAAAAGTACCAAACACACTGAGTAGAAGAAAGGGACAGTCATAGATGAATTGAATCTGGACCAAATAAAATTTGTTTATATTATTGGTTTGTTTTGAAAATATTAGATAAATAAAATGTTGTAAATTCACATTAAAATTGAAAGTTTATAATGGTTCAGTGTTAACATTCTGATTGTCATTGGTTTTGATTGGCATCATAGCTAAATATATAGTTCTTACTGTAGATAGATTTATTCTAGCAAGAGTGAAGACAATCTATACAATGAAACGTAGTTGTTTGAATTATTTGTATTCAACATCATCCATTCCTATCTCAAATAAATCGTCAGAATTCTTGATAGTCGCGAAACATCCGTCAGAGTCCATCTTGCATACTATCTGCCCGTGATGATTAGATACACTCTTTAGGCCTACATGTGGTGTCTTCTTTGTCATCTTCAACATGGCATGCCTCAATGGGATCAGATCTTCATTGAGGTTTACCCTTCAGGTTGAAACGTGCTTTATACATCTCGCCCTGCCACCGCCCTGTGAACAGAACGATGTTCCGTCTTGAGCTCCCGCCATGGGCTGGATACTTCCCAAGCCTCATACATAGGAAATTTCTTCTGGGTGTAGAGGAACTCCCACTGCCGATGAGATGTTGCAAATCTTAGTAGCTACATGTAGGCTCTCTTCCGTCTTTCAGGCCTCGAAAGTCACCTGTTTTAGGGGCAGGCAACTTTGAGTTTTGGGGGGCACTTTTTTCACTTTTTTCAAGGGCAGCAAGTTAGGTCAGAGGGGCACCAAGGCAAAAACCGACAATTATGAAAGGGCACCAAGGCAAATCCCCAAAATCCCTGAGGCTGACCATTTGCGTAGTAGTAATACATTTGTTGATTTATGTTTATTTTGACTGCCTGACCAGGGAAAAGTAAAACATTAATATATAAGTCATATCAATAATTATAGTATTTGAATCACGCTTACAACTGGAATAACTAACAATAACAAACCAAAGCAAAATCCAACCTACCCAAGAAGCTTTATTTGTGGCCTGCCTTCAGCGTCAATCAGCTTGATGCTCACTACTTCTTTCTCTGAAACAGCCTTGTCAGTGCTCCCATCAAATAGCAGCGAGAAGTAGAATGGCTGCACCTCGAACAGTTTCTCAAAATCTTCTCTCATGGCACCAGCTATGTAGCGGATGAATTCACGACACGCTTTGTCATTGCTATAAGTTACTCCTAACTCCACACCATGCTTTTTCGCTCCTTTTGAAAGTTTATCTTTCTTGCCGAATAAAGCCAGACAATTTATTTTTCTTCAAACGCAAATCGATAAACTCGAAACAAAATCATTCGCTCGTATTCATTCACGATCTAGATCAACGAGCCGAAACATCGCACATGGAAAATAGCTGCAATGGCACATTGCGTGTAATGTAACAGCCTGTATCGAAACTTTCCCCCCGCTGTAAACTTTACTTCGATGCAGATACGTTGACACGAAGGGCACAATAATACGAGGGATTGAGTTCAATAAATGGAATGTCCATTGCATTTGTTTACGAAAACTCTCCCATCGCATTTACCCCCCTGAAGTTGTACTCGGGTACGTAACGTACATAGGCTATTCGGACGAAGGTACCAGGGAGTGAGTTCGGGTAATAGAATGGCAGCGTGTTTACAAAAAAAATCCCATTCACTGCGGTGCGAGCATGCACGAGTCGAGTCGGCTGCAATCACGCTGAACGTTGATGTTGAATTGCAACTGAACCGACACTGCTCTGATGCGCTTGTGAATCGAAGCTGTTATTAGTTTGGTGCGAAAAAAATGTTGTTTCCGTACGTTTAGGGGAAAAGGGCATTACGGCAAACTGAAAAAGGGGACGGCTACAAGTTGCCGTAAGTATCATAATTTTGAGAGGGGCGATGCGGCAAGTAGAGGGGGCATCGCGGCAAATTGCCTTTTGCCGGCCGGGTAATTCGAGCCCTGGTCTTTACATCTGCTGGATCAGACTCTGTGATACCAGTTAACCGAATGTTGTCCATGCGGGTAGCTTGGTCGAGATCATCGAGTTTAAACTGTGTCTGTAGTATAATGGGATTGACCTTCTCCTTGACTGACATGATGCAAGCATCTTGTAGAGCCTTGACAATTGCTGGGATAGCTGCAGTCACAGCAGCCTGAACAGCATTGGAGATTGCGCTTTCCATATCGCCTGCCTTCATGTTGGTCGCACCCACAAAGGCTTCATTGTCTAACTGTAGCTTGTCATGTACTGTGGACAGGTCGATAAACCCCCCCTTCCGACTTACATGTACGTTCTTTCCACGATCATCCGTCATTCCCCTCTCATTTTTAACTGCTTGCTCCAGTTCCTCTCTCTCTCTCTCTCTCTCTCGATCGAGTTGCTGGCCCTGCCCTCGAACTTTAAAGTTGGGCAAGAGTCGCCCGGGCGTTGGTGGCTTAGATTTCTTTCTGTCATGGTGGTGTTTCTCTACTTATATTCAAGCCAAGAAAGTTTTTTGATCCAAGATTCCCAAGAGAGTCATTAACATTCCTGTGGTAAATTTGAATCTCCTGCATCAGTTTCTATATTACCCTCAGCATTCAGGATAATATTGAGCCAACATGTGTACTCTTGTGACGATGTCAATGCCAGTTGCCACATATAAAGATACAGTAATCTATATCTTCTTCGCACAATATCTTAAGCTCCAAGTCCAATCAAGCAGGTAATTTAAAGTTTAATGAAACAGAAGATGAAGAAATCCAATTTGAAAATCATAATATTTTCAGTATCTCCTTGAAGAAGAACTCAAATAATGCAAGGCTATTTCATTCTCATTTTTTCACTTGCCCTCACTTTTCCAAATATTCACCCTTATTAAATAATCTCTGACCTCTCAATATACCATACATCACAAGAAAAAAAAAAAACAAAACAAAACAAAACAAAACAAACACAAGTATTCTAGGTTAACTGACAATTTATTATATTATGTTTTTGCAAAGGCAAAAATTGTACTCAGGGCACATCTCTCAGAATCAGAGTATTTCCAAAACTACGACGGGAACGTATCTCACACGGTGTCATGCAATGTCTCTTGAAAGAGCCTTCGGGTAGTTCTGTGATTTTTGTCCACTCTTCAGTAATTCACTATACGTTCAGTAGAACCAGCATTGGTTGGATGTTCTCGATCCCTGAGCACATTACACGTGCAGACTTTATGAGGTAGATCACATAAGGGGGATCGGGTCTTGCAGAACACTAAACTCCTTCAACCGTCCTATTTCTCTTGTTGGATGTTCACGATTGGTGAACACACCACAAGTGCAGACTCTATGAGATAGATCATGTTAAGGGGGATCGGGTCTTGCAGAACACTAAACTCCTTCAACTGTCCTATTTCTCTTGTTGGATGTTCACGATTGCTGAACACACCACAAGTGGAGACTCTATGACATAGATCATGTTAAGGGGGATCGGGCCTTGCAGAACACTGAACCCCTACAACTGTCCTATTGCTCTTTCAACATGGATATGTGCATTAGCGACATTAGCGACATTAGTCTTTGTCTCGGCATCTTTGGACTCTGCAGAGTGTGTGGTAGATTTGATTGTTCTCATCAATGATGGAATAATAACCTTGACTTGCTTGTGCAAGAAGTGGTCCTGTAATGGCCAAATCCAAAATCAGTATAATGTGTTGACTTTCCAAATATTTAGTAGAGAGATGCTGGAAGGGACATTTGATTTCTATGATACGACTTGAATGGCACTTGCATGAAGCAATGCCGTCTGGGGAAGCTCTGAGGAATGGGTTCTCAGGGGACACTTGGAGCCTTGTTGTCTCACACATATTTGGTTGACATGTCAACTATATACAACTGATGCACAATGTTCTCATACTTCATTCCATGCTGTCACTGCAGATGTGAAATTCAGTGATGTACCAATGATTCTGTTGATGAGTTTCTTGGCAGATAATGTTTCTTTGATGTTTCGAACACTCAAATGTCATGTTGCGAAGAGGCCAGATAAGCAACTTATGGGAGGTTTTGAAACAAATACCACTGAATACATTGTAATAAAGGCTATTGCTGTGAAAGTATAAATATTGTGATTTCAACACCAATTCAACAATGGGACCATTAAGTATTTGCTTCTTTAGGGTATCCCTCCATTCCATTCTTTACTATATCACATGATCAGTAATAATTGATGTTATGTATAAATTTACACTGAACACAAGTGACATAATGTTTGTTTTTTAAATGAAAAGTAAGTTAATCAAAATTCAATTTTTTTTTCCCCCACTGTTCATTGCCTTTGTGTGCTACATCCGGATATCGGTGGTACATCTGCCTGCCAGTAGTTGTATAGTCTTTGGACGTTTGCACCTTAAGGTGCGTTGTATAGAAGTACGCACATTCATCTGTAACTTTAACCCTAAATGGTCCAGGGGGAGGGGGGGGGGGGCACGGTCTGCATTACGCATCGCTGCAACATTACTGGTCATTACAAGGCGTACATTGTTTGGACACTGACATAGATCTGATTCCTCCCCTGTTGGTTTTGTGCACCTGCTTGTATCTACCAAGCCAATGATCATAGTTCATCCATCCGACATCGATCCTGCGGTCAGATTTAACGGCAATTTTGTTTCCTTGCATATAACTATATCTTTGTGTCCACAATGAACAACCTGCAGAATATTCATACCCAGTACTAACTACACCATCCGTGCTGTCTCTTTTCATTATTAATCTTTGAGTTCTTACTATTTTTTTGATTACATTTGCAAAGTGTGCTTTTCCATACCCTCCAGCTTGGTGCGGTGATATCATCTTGCTTGTGATGGGGTTCCCTTCTTTGTCCACGGGGAAAAAGCTTGGTGAGTTACAAAGGATACCTGTGCGATTCGAAGCCTTTTGGGTCTTCTTCGCAGCCTTGTTGGTCTTTTTTGCAGCTTTCATTGACTGCTTTGTCGCTGATTCGGCTGTCGATTTTGATGGGCTCATAAGTTGGCCCTTGGCCTCTGGGTTGAAGGGACTTGCAGGTGGTGGGCTGTCATGAGTAGATGTAGAAAGGACGTCGCGATCCAGCGGCGTTGGCTGAGGTTGAATGGGTGCATTGGGAATTCCTCAAATTCCTCCACATAATGGCAAATAATGTGATCTTCTTCTTGATTTGTCTTCCATGAGAGAAACACAGGATTGTAAGATGAGAATGAAACCTTCCAGGTGAGGGTAAAATACTTCCTTACGATGTTGATGAAGTGTTTGATGCTATTCACCCACTCCGCTGATGCTCTGTTCCTCCAAACGTACTCACACAATTGCCCTTTGAAGTTTGAAAGTCTGGTCCCATTCATCAAGCGAAAGTGATCTTTTGTGTATACCCAGCTCCCTTCTATTGTATTGGTGTGGACCTCTTTGATTTTTTTTCTGGTAGAATTAGCGGTTTAAAAAAAAATTCTCTCCGCTGAATAGCTCTGGCAGTGAGTACTTGTAAAGCCCTTTCGTCAACTGGATATAGGATGAGGCGGTCTTAGGACCTCTCCACCATACCAAAAATCCAGATCTTTAATCCTCTGGGATCACCTCGATGGAACTTGCAGTGCCTCCCAAAGAAGACACGTCAATTTCAACCTCTCCGCTGAATTGCTCCGGTGGAGCTGCGGTAGTACAGTTCATGCACGAATTGCTTACACACGTCCCCCATGAAATTTCCCCAATCCACTGCTGTCTTTTTATAGTCCATCAACTGGATATAGGATGAGGCGGTTGGAGGACCTTTCCACAATAGCAAAGATCCAGATCTTTAATCCTCTGGGATCACCTCGATGGAACTTGCAGCATCTCCCAAAGAGGCTCTTGCCAATTTCAACCTCTCCGCTGAATTGCTCTGGCGGAGAGCTGCAGTAGTACAGTTCATGCACAAACTGTTTACACACATCCCTCGTGAAATTCTCCCAATCCACTGCTGTCTTTTTATAGTCCATTCCACTGGCTGAGGCTCATCTGTGGAGTGAAGACCCAAGGATCCTCTCTCAGAGAAATACTATAATTCTCAGGCATCAAAATGACTGCCCTCAAGATTAAATGTCTATATGCCGAGTAAGTTGTTGAATGAGACCAGGTGAAGGAGCCTCTGCACCGCCAGAAAATTCCTCCTTTTTTTGCACTCTTGCAAGGTCTGGTACAGAGGGCACAATTTATGGATGATGGGATGAATTTATTTTTCTTTAGCCATTTCAGCAAAGACTTTTCATCCTATAATGATAAGAGGCAATAAAAGTTGAATGGGTTTTGCCAGTGCTCAACCCCCCCCCCCCCCCCCCCCAGTTGACGGATCAGGTAATCGCTTACTCCACAACATGATGAAGTTGTGATCATACATTATATGTGTAAAGGCTTATATAATAAAATTATCTATGGCACAAACACACTTTTATAAACTCATTTACATAAAACATATTTACATAATATCACAGGAATATTAGGTATATCAGGGAAACTTACATGTGTAGAATAAAATCTGGGTTACCCATTGAGAAATTCATAGCGACGAGTTGAAACATTTCAGGCATATAGGCTATAAGTTTCTTCCTCCTTCGAAAAGTTTGTACAAAGCTTCAAAGTGCTTTCATGCTTGCCGTATTTCAGCACAATCCCATGAGATGTGTCCATTCCATGAAAACCGATGGATTAAGTCCATTAACAAAACAAATGCTGCAATCAAACATCTGTCCCACTGCTTGAGATTCTTAGTCCAAAATAATTTCTCTATGCTGTGAGGCCACTTATTAGCATCATGGATGGTATGCCATGTTCCATTGAAGTTTCACTGCCATGACTGCTTACAGCGGAATCAAGATCTGCCATGCTTGTATCGCTCATGTCAAAGATATTCGATGTTTTAGACTTTGGTTTACCACTTCTTCTTTAAATAAGGATTCCCTTTTTCCTGTTTTTGTTGGACCTCCTCTTACCCATTGCCCAATCAGTCCACTTTTTTATATTTTGTCAGATTTAGTGTGATTTGTGGATGGCAAATCATGTCAAATATAAAAAATGTCTATTTAGCCAGCCGATGTGCTCTAAAACTGTGACCATACCTTGTGTAGTCCCAGGATTAACATCAAGACAGAGAACTTTGCTTTATAATAGAAGTTCGTAATACTTCATAATGAACAGAGTTCCCTTTGCAATAACATTTAATGCTTACATGTAATACTGTATATTTACAAAGCTTTTTTAGATTTCTTTGTCACTGACTCTGATGTCGATTTTGATGGACTCATTAGAAGTTGATGCTTGGGCTCAGGGTTGGAGGGACTCGCAGGTGGTCTGGTGTCGTAAGTAGATGTAGTTGGTACATCGCGATCTAGTGGTGTTGGCTGAGGCTGAATTGGGAGTTCCTCTAATTCCTCCACATCATGGTGAATAATGCGAGCTTTTTCCTGATTGGTGTTCCATGAATGAAACACGTTAGCTGAGAATGAAACTTTCAGTGAGGGTGAGGGTGAAATATTATCATTCATTACCAAGATCCATTGTACCACAAAACCTTGGGAAATAATTGCTACACGACAGCAACTCCTGTATCATAGCCTCCTTGGTTGCCCTGGTCCTAGTGTTTTTGAGTTCTTGGACCATCTCACAAGGAGAAACAAAGTCGTCAGACCAGAAGGGCTGCTTAATGGCAAGTAGCGTGCCAATGTGTCGATGGCGAGCTAGAAGAACTCGGCCAAAACTTCCTCGCCCTATCTCTACCAGAGAATTAAGGCTCTGAGAAAGAAAAACAAACAAGATTCTTAGTGTCAGTCTGATGATGTTAAAAATGTTGAAATACTAAAGATATGACTAAAAAGAACTAAGTCCGTATCTGATTAAGTGTCATATTCAATTTTTGCTTTTGAATTTATAACTGTGCATGATATAAATATCAATTATAAAAGGTTAATAATACCTTAACAGTCCATCCCATGTCGAAGGTCAAGAGGTCATCTAGTTTTAGAGTTTGACACGTGACCTTAGGTCGCAGCACCTGTATGACGACTTGGTCAATATTTATAAGCGATGGTTTTTTCTTATTTCGAAAAGTTTATACTAAGCCTCAAAGTGCTTTCATGCCTGCCCTATCTCAGCACAAACCCTTGAGATGTGCCCATTCCATGATCACCGAGGGATTAAGTCCATTAACAAAAACAGAGGCTGCAATCAAACATCTGTCACACTGCTTGAGATTCTTAGTCCAAAATAATTTCTGTATGCTGTGAGGCCACTTATTAGCATCCCGAATGGTATGCCACGTTCCATTGAAGTTTCACTGCCATGACTGCTTACAATGGAATAAAGATCTGTCATGCTTGTACCGCTCATATCAAAGTTATTCGATGGTTCAGACGTTGGTTTACCAATTCTTCGTTAAATAAGTATTCCTTTTTTCCTGTTTTTGTTGGACCTCCTCTTATCCGGTGCTCAATCAGTCCACTTTGGTATATTTTGTCAGATGTAGTGTGATTTGTATCATGTCAAATGTAAAAAATATCTATTTAGTCAGCCTTTTGACCGACGTGCTCTAAAACTGTTATCATGCCCTGAGTTGTGCCGGGATTAACATCAAGACACTGAATTTTGCTTTATAATAGAAGTTCTTAATATTTCATAATTAAAAGATTTCTCTCTGCAATAACATTTGATGCAAAATACATACATTTACATCAACCTTGAAAGTAATTTACATGCATGAGTCTGAATGCTTTCAAAAGTCAAGTGCAGAGTACTTCATGTAGTATATGGATCATGCATGGACTGAACACATACTTCCTCCATTGCATTTGCAAAGCTCCTGCTGCTTGGCAGAAGCGGAACCATAGTGGTTTGCTTTGTCCTGTCATGCTTGTCTCTAAGTGTGGGTCCATCCACTCTTTCAGGTTGAAAAGAGGGCATGCCTCAAAAACCTTGATCCTAGGTGCATACATTGTAGGCGTCCACCACCAAGGTAACAAAGTCTATGAGACATGTATACTGGGGCAGTGGCATCCATGGACTGGACACATACTTCCTCCATTGCATTCGCACAACTCCTTCTGCTTGGCGGAAGCGGAACCATAGTGGTTTGCTGTGTCCTGTCATTGTTGTCTCTAAATGTGGGTTCATCCACTCTTTCTCGTAGGAAAGAGGGCATGCCTCGTGAACCTTGATCCTAGGTGTATAGGTGTCCTCTACCAAGGTAACAAAGTCTATGGGAGATGTACATGTATACTGGGGCAGTGGCATCTATTGACTGGACACATACTTCCTCCATTGCATTCGCACAACTCCTTCTGCTTGGCGGAAGCGAAACCATAGTGGTTTGCTGTATCCTGTCATGCTTGTCTCTAAATGTGGGTTCATCCACTCTTTCACGTAGGAAAGAGGGCATGCCTCGTGAACCTTGATCCTAGGTGTATACGTGTCCTCTACCATGGTAACAAAGTCTGTGAGACATGTATACTGGGGCAGTGGCATCCATGGATTGGACACGAACTTCCTCCATTGCATTCGCACAGCTCCTGCTGCTTGGCGGAAGCGGAACCATAGTGGTTTGCTGTGTCCTGTCATTGTCGTCTCTAAATGTGGGTTCATCCACTCTTTTATGTAGGAAAGAGAGCATGCCTCGTGAACCTTGATCCTAGGTGTGTAGGTGTCCTCTACCAAGGTAACAAAGTCTATACTGGGGCAGTGGCATCCATGGATTGGACACGAACTTCCTCCATTGCATTCGCACAGCTCTTGCTGCTTGGCGGAAGCAGAACCACAATGGTTTGCTGTGTCCTGTCATGCTTGTCTCCAAGTGTGGGTCCATCCTCTCTTTCAGGTTGAAAAGAGGGCATGCCTCGTGAACCTTGATCCTAGGTGCATAGGTGTCCTCTACCAAGGTAACAAAGTCTATGAGAGATGTACATGTATACTGGGGCAGTGGCATCAATGGATTGGACACAAATTTCCTCCATTGCATTCGCACAGCTCCTGCTGCTTGGCGGAAGCGGAACCATAGTGGTTTGCTGTGTCCTGTCATTGTCGTCTCTAAATGTGGGTTCATCCACTCTTTCACGTAGGAAAGAGGGCATGCCTCGTGAACCTTGATCCTAGGTGTATACGTGTCCTCTACCATGGTAACAAAGTCTGTGAGACATGTATACTGGGGCAGCGGCATCCATGGATTGGACACGAACTTCCTCCATTGCATTCGCACAGCTCCTGCTGCTTGGCGGAAGCGGAACCATAGTGGTTTGCTTTGTCCCGTCATACTTGTTTCTAAGTGTGGGTCCATCCACTCTTTTATGTTGAAAAGAGGGCATGCCTCAAAAACCTTGATTCTAGGCGTATAGGATTCCTCCACCAAGGTAATGAAGTCAGTTAGTGTGTATGCCATGTTTCCTTGCCAGCTTATTTGATATTCTAGAAAACATCTGGTCTATGTCTTCATGGCTATGACCCACTGAACACAGGCAAAAAATACACTGTTACCTCCTGAAATACCTCATATGTGCACCAGCAGACTCGCAAAGGACAAGAAGAAATGGTTCTTGTTTTCTTGTAAAATCTTGAAAACTCTAGGGCTGGCGATGGTCCGTCTAGGTTGTCATGTAGATTGGCCAATGGATTTTACCTCGTTTTGTCCAGGTGTTCTCCAGACATCTCTTTGACGATTACTGATGTTAAGTACATGTAGGTACATGATGTCCGCCTATTTTGTTGAAATTTGTGTCATAATGACTGGTTTATGTTTTGGGTATCTTCAGACTGTGATCTGCCATTGTACCCTCACAGCTCCTTCTGCTTGGCGGAAGCGGAACCATAGTGGTTTGCTGTGTCCTGTCATACTCGTTTCTAAGTGTGGGTTCATGCACTCTTTCACGTTGGAAGGAGGGCATGCTTAAAAAATATTGACCCTTGTAGTATAGGTCTCCTCCATCAATAGGCCAATCATGCAATTTTATAAGATGCCAGCATTGTAATACAGCATGGTCTTCATTCTGGTATTTTCTGTGGTCAATTTCACTCTCTTCTCAATCAAAAATATGGTTGTATTGAGAGAAACTTCTTCCAACATTCTCACTAGACACTGGCCTCATCAATATCTCTATCAATCTCAAATGACCCAACTTCAGTTCAACCATTCTCCCTCGAGGCATGACACAAGGTGCAGAGATATTTTGATCCACTTCCTTGCAACCCACCATCTGCCCTGTCAAGCTTCTCGTCAATCATAGAGTTGAAAAATGTTACAGGCATGAAAATTTTCAGCTTTTCAGCTGATTTCAGTGTTTTTTTCTTCCTTAAATGTATGATTTCAGTGCTTTTTCCCCTCAAATGTATCCCTTTTTTTAGCCTAAATTGAGCTATTTTGCCACAATTTCATGCCATGTTCAGCTTTTTTTGGAGTCTTTTCAGTGTTTTTATCACCAAGCAATTTTCATACCTGATGTAACTTGTGTCTCCTCCACGTATTATTGACATTCACTGCGAACTCTTTACCCTGCATGGCTTCTCTATGATGTTCCATGCTTAGTAGCACACAGGTGGCAGACAAAAAAAAAAAAAAACACTTATGATTTTAAAGCCCTGGGGGATAAAAAAAAAGGTGTCAAGTGGCACAACTAACACCAGCACACAGGTAAGTTGAGCCTGGGTGTTGTGTTAGTTGAGCCATGTAGAACAGTATTATAAATCCATGACTAGCAAAGAGAAGAAGCACACACACACTCAGACTCACACAGAAATGTGCACACCACACATACACAGAGCTGCCAACCTCTGAAACCAAAATCAGTAATCTGAAAGCTAAAAATCAGTAATTTTGGATGGAAATCAGTAATTTCAAGCGCGGCGCTTTCAACATCAAGAAGACTGCATTTGCACGTACATTGTAGAGCTGCACACAACACCACAACACAAACTACTAGTACCATGGTAATAGCATCACTCTGAATGACAGGACTTGAAGTAAAAACAAGAACATTCTGTTTATAACATCATTTTAAGTGCTATAAAAAAAACAATGGTTATTAGAGGATTGATGTATCATTACCCTGTTTCACTTACGTGTGTATATTCACTTCAGGTTTTTACAATTAACATAGAGGCTCTACAAACATAATGGAACAACTCTTACCTAAGTAACATAACTGTCCAGTCACACTGTATGCTTGCTTGCTTGCTTTCTAGTAGAGCGGTTTAGCCGAATAATTGTGCAAATGTTGACTAAAGCATGAAATTTCTACCAATGATAGTATATGCCATAACTTTCATTTTAAGATCGGGAGGTAAGTCAGGTTTGACCTCTGATGACCTCCAGAGGTCAATGACCTTTAAATATCAAAATATTGATATTTTGCGTCAATTCTCTGTGAATGGCATGATAATGTAGGAAACATGCATTTTATGTTGCAATCAAGGATTATGGTGGTATCTCAATTCGCAGAGACGTCTCCGAGACCTTTTTTCCGTCGCGGAGACGTCTCAGAGACGTTTCCGCGACAGTTTTCAGAACCGTCTGAAAGCTTTTAAAAAAACAGTCCCAAATCTGTCTCCAATACTCGCGGGACGTTCTGCTACAAATCTAGACCACGTGACAAATCTTTCACGAGTCATGAGGATCTCGGAGACCTCTCAGAGACGTACTCGCGACAAGTGTCAAAACCGTCTCCAAGCCGTTTCGAAACTGTCTCAAATAGTTCCATATCTGTCTCAATGTAGTTTCTGCTATTCCCGCGACTCATGAAACTTCACGGGGACTGAGGAGACGTCTCGGAGACGTCTCTGCGACAAGTTTCAAACGGTCTCCAAGCCGTTTCCAAACTGTCTCAAATAGTCCCATATACGTCTCACTGTAATTTCCCTGATTCCAGCGACTCATGAATCTTCGTGGGGACTAATGAGATGTCTGGAATACGTTCGGAGACGTCTCTGCGACAAGTTTCAAAACCGTATCCAATTAAGCCGTTTCCAAACCGTCTCAAAGTAATTTCTGCGAAGTGAGATACCACCATTAGTAATTATAAACAGGGTTTTATGTTTGAACTCTGAAAACAATGAAAGGTCAATGGCCTCTCTAAACATCAAAATATGAATATTATATGCGTTATTGGTAAAGGAGGACATTGCTATAATGTAATATTTTGGTAATTCCATGTACAATCTACGTATTTAGTCTGTTGCGGTTTCATTTTTGCAACTTTAAGCATTGGTAGTGATTAACAAGTTTATACCTTTTGTTTTGCGCCTTTGATGCATTTTAGGCAGAAAAGAGCGCTTTACAAATTTAGAATTATTGTTATTATTATCACTATTATTATCATTATTACAATGGTTGCCTAAGGTCAAAGGTTGTCTAATAATACTATTACAGTAATACTGTTACAGTCATAGGTACGTCACTCTAATAAAAGACAATACGTCTTCCAGTAGCTGATGGTGAGGAATTTTCGTACTCTTATCATACGCCGTTCTCCTGTCGAATCCGACTTGATGAGCCACATGACATCCCATATTCTCACTAGGAGGTGGATGTTTTGGCAGAGGCTGTATCGAAGGGGGGTGGAAAGGGGCAGAACTGATGTTGTCACACGGGACCATCGGGATTTTAGTCCTCGAGGATTGTATTCCTAAGAAGTTAAACCCCGACGGCTTGTTCTCGAGTCGGGTTCACACGGTGTGCTTATCCTCGAGGATAAGTGAGAGGCTCGATGACCGGTAGTACAAATTGTATGTAGTGTGCTATTTATTTCCCCGTACATATGAAAATCTATCGTTGTGAGAGCATCTGATGCCGAAATTTCTCTGAGAAAATTGCTGAAAACCAACAAGGTAGGTAAAACTTACGGCATTTTTTTACCCTGATGTAAAATTTGATATTTCACAGAATGTGATGGTGAAAGAGAGTTTGAGGGGGTGACCTTAATTGTTTGTATATTTAGTAAGCTCATAGTTCCATTTTGATCATACTAGCGTGTACAAGTCAATTTGTTGTAGTGAAGGGGTGCAATGTGGCATTGAATGCTTGTCTGACATAGCAACATTAGTGCAGGTAATATGGGCAGTCCTAAATGGCAGAAATGATTCTGGTACTTAGTATTGGGATGAGGCATCAATCTCTTTGCTACGATTTTTTGAGGTATATTCACAGTATTAATATAAATAACTACAAGGCCTATATTGATTTGTATAATGAAAAGAATATTAAAATAATATATATATAAAGAAATAATAAACAAAATACAAAACAATGAAATATATAGTCAAAGTATTTACTGAAGGTCTTATAATTTCAAATCATATCTTAAAGTTAACGATTTTTAACATTTTAAGCAAATTCCAGACATACTAGAGTCATAATAGTTTTTAAAAAATACATTAAATACATATGCCCATATCACCTGCATAATTATGCAGTTAATATGGGCACTTTGGTGATGACGTCAACATTTGAATATTGCAGTCAGGGGTGTTGGTGATAATTGTTTTTTCTTCCACATAAAGTTAGAGCAGTAGTTATTGATTCATATAAACAAAGATTAGACTGTGTGTCATTTTGTAATTTTAGCAAATAGGCAAATAATCTAGGGGCCCCATATCACCTGCATGTACCTAGTTTCATGAGTCGCGGGAATCGCGGAAACTACATTGAGACGGATTTGGGACTACTTTGAGACAGTTTGGAAACGGCTTTGAGACAGTTTTGACACTTGTCGCGAGTACGTCTCTGAGAGGTCTCCGAGATCCTCGTGACTTGTGGAAGATTTGTCACGTGGTCTAGATTTGTAGCGGAAACGTCTTGCGAGTTTTGGAGACAGATTTGGGACAACTTTTTTGTCCCGCCGCGAACGAGTTCGAGCAGGGGACTATGAAACGGGCTCCGTACGTATGTGTATGTGTGTGTGGTGTGTGGGTGTGTGTGTGTCGTCCATCTCTCGTCCGTCCGTCCGGCGCGTCCGTATGTGAGTTCAATTTGCTACTCCTTCGCCATTTTTCATCCGATTTGATTCCGTTTGCTTTATATGATAGCACTAGGTGATGGCTACCAAACTTCTTCACAGAATTTTGACCTTTGACCTTTGACCCTGATTTTTGACCTATATTGTTAATTGGCTACAAAATGCTACTCCTTCGCCATTTTCATAATCCGATTTCGATTCTGTTTGCTTTATATGATAGCACTAGGTGAGGGCTACAAAACATCTTCACGGAATTTTGACTTTTGACCCCTTTGACTCTTGACCTTCATTTTTGACCTATATTGTTAATTGGCTACAAAATGCTACTCCTTCGCCATTTTTCATCCAATTTCGAATCCGTTTGCTTTATATGATAGCACTAGGTGAGGGCTACAAAACTTCTTCACGGAATTTTGACTTTTGACCCATTTGACCTTTGACCTTGATTTATACTTATATTGTACATTGGCTACAAAATGCTACTCCTTCACCATTTTTCTTCCGATTTCGATTCCGTTTGCTTTATGTGATAGCACTAGGTGATGGCTACAAAATTTCTTCACCGAATTTTGACCTTTGACCTTTGACCTTTATTTTACCTATATTGTTAATTGGCTACAAAATGCTACTCCTTCGCCATTTTTCATCTGATTTCGATCCGTTTGCTTTATGTGATAGCACTAGGTGAGGACTACAACTTTGTCACGGAATTTTAAATTTTTGACCCCTTTGACCTTTGACCCTTCAATTTTACTTAAATTGTACATTGGCTAAAAATGCTACTCCTTCACCAATTTTCATCCGATTTCAATTCCGCTTGCTTTATAGTGATAGCACTAGTAATAGCTACATTGGTCTTTTATTGTTAATTGGCTACAAATGCTACTCTTTTCACCATTTTTCATCTGATTTCAATTCCGCTTGCTTTATGTGATAGCACTAGGTGATGGCTACAATACTTCTTCACATAATTTTGACCTTTGACCTTTGACCTATATTGTTAATTGGCTACAAATGCTACTCCTTCGCCATTTTTCATCCGATTTCGAGTTCGTTTGCTTTATGTGATAGCACTAGGTGAGGACTACAAAACTTCTTCACAGAATTTGTACTTTTGACCCCTTGACCTTTGACCTTGACCTAATTGTACATTGGCTACAAAATGCTACTTCTTACCCATTTTTACCGATTTCGATTCTGTTTGCCTATGTGATAGCACTGATCGTGATATAATGGGAATTTTACATATCGGCGGGGACATATATTACGCATCGCGTAATTTACATAATCCACTTGTTTAGTTTTGAGACAGTTCTGAAATTGTCGCGGAGACGTCACTGGACGTCTCCGCGACGAAAACAAAGTCTCGGAGACGTCTCTGGGAAATGAGATACACCATATTCTTGAGTGTAACATGAAATGCATGTTTACTTCATTTTTGTCATGTCATTCACGAGAAATGATGCAAAATATCAACATTTTGATATTTGAAGGTCATTGACCTCTGGAGGTCATCAAGAGTCAAATCTGACTTACTCCCGATCTAAATAAATGTTATGGCATGTACTACCATTGGTATAAATTTCATGCTTTAGTCAAAATTTGCACAATTCGCCTAAAATTTGGGGCTAAACAGCTCTACTATTCTCACTGTTTGCAGAACCAATGCAGCTCCCTTACATTTGGTTAAGAGTTTATCACTGAATTGCATGTCATAATATGTGCAAATCATAAATGTCCAGTCACACTGTAGCTTGCTTGCTTGCTTTCTCACTGTTTGCAGAAACACATTGCAGCTCCTTACATTTGGTTAAGAGTTTATCACTGAATTGCATGTCATAATATGTGCAAATCATAAATGTCCAGTCACACTGTAGCTTGCTTGTTTGCTTTCTCACTGTTTGCAGAACCACATTGCAGCTCCCTTACATTTGGTTAAGAGTTTATCACTGAATTGCATGTAATAATATGTGCAATCATAATGTCCAGTCACACTGTAGCTTGCTTGTTTGCAGAAACACATTGCAGCTCCCTTACATTTGGTTATAATAGTTTATCACTGTTTGCAGAAAGCCATTGCAGCTCCCTTACATTTGGTTAGCAGTTGATCGCTGAATTTCATGTCATGACAGTTTTGTCCTTTGGACTGGCATGTTGCCTTCTGAGTGAGAACATCACTCAATGTTGCAGTACTCAACATGGCCCTAAACTCGGTCTTGTTCTTCCTCACCAAGCTGAACAGCCTCTCTATCTGAAGCATTACTGTGTGATATCGAAAGAATCAGCATCATGACTTGCACTAGATGAGCATAGCGAAACTGCCCACTGGTGGGATCTTTGAGCTGAGATACTGCCACCCATGCCAAGTCTGCTTTTGAAGCATCAATCTTGTCCACGGAAGGATCACTCTGGTAGGAGGCATATTCCAGTTCAAGTGTGTCAATATCATCTTCCATGAACGTGGAATCTCCGAACAAAATACTCCACTGACACAAAGGGTGTTTCCTGTCGCCTTTCAAGATTGGCCACTCTAGCATGCATGAGAAGTGGATCCTTCAACGGAAATTTACTCAGAACATAGATGCAGACTGATATATAGTACTGTCTCACGGATGAGAAGAACTTCCTCTTCTGGCCATCACTGAAGTTTCCACTTTGAAGCAACTCTCTCACTTTAGAACCAATCACCAAGTCGTTGTCTTCACGCTGATTGTCATTTGTTTTGTAGTCACACTCTTGAGACGATGCCATCAGCACTTTAGGCTTAACAAATCTTGTCAAAACATTTTGAAGAAAGGCCTGAAGTCTATCAAGTAGAACATGAATCTTGGGTGATTCTTCTTGGAGCTCTAAATTCAGTACAGTGAACAAAGGAATGTTGTGCTGGAGAAATAAGCAATATAGTTTATTCTCATCATTTGTCAGTTTGTCATAGATAGCAGCTGCCTTAGACGTTGCTGGGACTTCTTGGGAGGTCTTGCTCACAGCATGCTCTGTGCCTGCAAACACCTGACCTGTCTTCTGTGATGATGGAGGCCCACTTGATCTTGGGGGTGGCATTTTCACCTTTCCTGATCCAACTTTGGTTCCTTTAGGGAGGTCTTTTTTGATCACATCACTGGCTTTCTTCCCAATAGAAGAAGTAGAGGGAAATGCAGATGTACTTGAAGCTGTACCATGAGAAGACAAAGTTTTTGTGACCACAGGGGAACTTTTACTCGTTGATGCCTTTGACACAGATGCAGGAGTTGTGCTTGATTTTCCCAATGCAGGCTTTGAGCTTGAAGTTTTGGCAATACGGGGAATTATATAGCCAGAGCTCTTCTTCTGGTGGATGGACTTGATGGCTACTAGAAGGTTTTAGCTGTTTCCCTCTATTCTGATGTGAGTCTTCAATCTTTCTCTTTGTTCCAGATGATGATTCAGAACTTGTGCTTGCCTTTCCAGACACAGGCTTAGAACTGGTCACAGAAACTTTGGCATTTCCAGTGTTCTTTTTCTGGGGTTGGGGTTGTGGTTGAACCTTTTTAGCTGTAGTCTTCGACTGGACACTCTTCTTCTTTTGCGCAGAAGATGATGAAGTTTCAGATTCACTCCGGAAGAACTCAACCAGAGGAACCCATTGTTCAATAAGTCTGTTAAAGGCCTGCTCCAAGGACAACCACCTGGTACACACGTGCTTAAGAATTAAATGTTGCTTGACATCACAGCATGACTGCACTTCACGGAATGCCTTGTGCCTTTTGCTAGATTTCTCTAGGTAGTAGAAGATTGGTATCAGGAGATCAACTGGACTTGATGGAAGTTGCTGGGCCCCTTTCTCAGCTGCTAGGTGAAGCCAAATGACATACGCAGCCATTAACATACACTTCAGGATTCTTCTCTCTCACAAAAGCAGCAACCCCGTTGTGCACTCCCATCATTACAGCCGCGTTGTCAGCAGAAAAAACATGTAACATTTTTCCATGGAATTTTGTTCTCTGTGAGTGCTTGATCAAGAAGTTGGAAGATATTTTTCCCTGTGGAACTCCCCTTGTTGTCGCTATTTCTAAGAGAACGGTCACAACATGTTGTGCATCATCATGAAGTATCTTACAAGTATGGGTAGAGTTGCTCATCTGCCCCCCTATCGGAGCTCCCATCTGTCGAAATTGAGAAGGCTTCTCGCGTTTCTTGCGGATGATGTCCCCTGCAAGTAAAAAGGGAAAACATGTACATTATGACGACAGGTCAGATAAAATTTGTTGATAAATGTGGATAAGCATATTCACATTCCCTAGTTCATGCATTAGATATCTGTTTTTACTAAGCATTAATACGTGTTCAACATGCACAGGGCAAGGTCTCCCTTACAGAAGTGAGGAATTAACAGGTAAAAACTTAATTATATTGATCATTGGTTTTTATGACAGAACAAATATTTTTTAAAAAATTTAATATACATGTGCATTCCCATTGAGAACAGATGCATACCACTTGCGTTTAGTGGGGGGGGGGGAATATTGTGCACAGTTAAAGCCTATCGGCACAATTGGCAAATAAGTACAATATATCAACACCTGTACTGTAGCGACATGATCTAAATCTTGATAATTGACTGCACCAAAAAAAGTCAAAGGGGACATTGTTGTGTAAATTTGAATTTTATTTCTTATAATTTTTTATTAAATGCTTACAATGGGCATGGCGAGAAGGGATACACACAACCATTAAGTAAGCAAGCAATATAAAATTATAATGTTATTCTGACCTGAGCATTTATTTAACAATAACACAACAATTGTGATATCATAGTGTCTTTACTTTTAATCTAACTTCAAATTCTACAGACTACAACTAATCTACACACAATAATTTTTTAGGTTAATAATTGTCATTTCTTTTTGAGACAGAGCCCTGGCTTTCATTCCCATTATGTATTTCACATGTTCAATTTAAAGGGAAATTACTGTCGTGGTCGTGAAATTTAATTGTGGAAGAAACTCTCTGAGTGATTGGGAAAGGTTGATTACACTTCAACTAAGAATTGTTGTATGCTATAAGGTTTTGGAATGACCAAAATAATAAGAAATTAACTCAATATGATGAGAGTCACATGCACTGCACACAGAAATGTATGTATGGGACTAATTCAACTGTGCGGCCGCCATTTCAGCTGTTTATTGTCATATTATTATTACGACTACATGTACATGTATGAGAACAATTTAAGAGCAATCATTGACAGTGGGCCTTTTTATTATAATATTCTTCCTAAATAGCATGCCATGATATTATCTTTATTTTAAAAGTACAAATGGTTTCTGGATAGAAAACAAATGCAATATTTAATGAAGCTAGTGTGAGATGAGTGCGAAAAAAGTTACCAAAATGAGTCTAAAACTATGTTGCAAAAATGTGCAAACAAGGATAATGTCCTACAAACAAGTCACATGGGTCAATAAGCATCACTAGTAAATGACTGGAAAAGAGAGACAATTTACAAGTTTACCTCATTCATCCTAACCATAGACAAACTATCTAATTTGTTAAACAACAATTTTGATCTACATGTAATGTATCAGACTTCATCAGACATATAATCAGACTATAATTTATAATCTCCTTCCTTTAATGTTGACAATAACATCGATTGATTACTAAAGAACCAAAATACTGAACTTTAACTCACTACCTAACTAATGAATGAAATACATGAAATATATGTTCCTGTAGGCCTTTATTTTATGAGAAGAAACAACACAAACAATTAAAAGAGAGCACAATGCCTACAAATTATGATGCAGTGTATAATGAATTTTCCAACTGAATCTGATGCGCAACATTTAGAAAATGAATATGAGGTAAAGTTTAACATGTCCACAGGGGGTGAAA
Organism: Paracentrotus lividus; assembly: GCA_940671915.1. Taxonomy (NCBI): domain Eukaryota; kingdom Metazoa; phylum Echinodermata; class Echinoidea; order Camarodonta; family Echinidae; genus Paracentrotus; species Paracentrotus lividus. The sequence goes on along the minus strand of CALNVZ010002100.1, from coordinate 47,750,316 downwards.
GAAAAAAAAAAAGAAGAAAAAAGGAGTAGGCATGTATCCACAGATGACTCAACCAATACACATAATTCTAAAACGTGAGTTGATTTGGTCATTAACACATATTTATCTTGTATTCACAATATATTTTTCTCTTTGGGTCATATTCAGACTAAGTGGGACATTAGCTGAAATTTCAATGTGGCACTTGTGCCCTTTTGAACAATACAAATTAGGATCTGAAATCAACACAAAGGCTTCCAATTACAATACAAACATTATTTAAGTTCAAAACATTATGTGATCCAGTTTTTCTTACGCTGAATATTGAGCAAACAGAAATGGCACCATATGGGACTTGGTGCTTTAAGTGATCTCTATATCTTATAACTAATTCCACTTTTGTAAGATTTTTTTGCTATAAAGTAATTTTCAATGGAATTACTCTAACTGGCATATAAAACCGTACAGGTAATTTGGAATTTGTTATTTACTTGAAAATGTTGAATTTAAGGCACTGGTCGTGTCACTCGCATTTGGAGGTCGTGTTCACTCACGACACATAGAGGTGGACCATTTTCCACAGAGAGGAAATGATGAAAACATTAAATGTCGGAGAGGTACACTATTCATACATATATACCAGCACTATGGTACCCCTAGAGATCTACCTGAGCTCAAATCCAACCATAAGGGGTTTATTTACTTTCTTTGGCAAGAAGACAATAGCACAAATTTGAAATAATCATGTAACATATTCATTTGGTACCGGTATAGCGAAATATTTGTATTGTTTCATATGACAACCATGTTTGCAACGAGATATGAAAACAGAAGTGAGCGTGAACATTTTAGTTTAGGAATGAGTTCATCAAACAGCCTTAGTTAATGTTCCACTTCTGCAAATTGTAGTTGAATACAAGTTGGCACTGTCTGCATGAGGTCCCGCCGACTTGTTTTGGGGTTGGCAGTTTGCGAATTACATCTTTTGCGTCAATGATGAAAGTAGCATCTTTATTGACGACAAATACTGCTTTTTCAAAAGATACCTTGCTGGTCTGTCTCCGCAGATAAACTCCCTCATATTCACCATGTTTGTCGTCAACAACATCGACTCTTGCGATGAAGTACCTTTCTTTCCAAGCATTTCGACAATGACAAAGTCACCTTCTATGATTTATTCAAAATGTGATACATCACTATCTGAATCATCAAGGAGCTCATCGAGGAGCTCTTCATCGCTTTTGTCAGATGATGTAGATTGAAAGAGGACTCTCTTGCTTGATGAAGAACTGACTTTTTTTTTATGATTTGCCCTTCTTCAAATTCTTCTCTTTCTCCAGAGCTATTTCTTCACAGACAGGCGTATCCGTGAAGACTTGGGAACTTCCTTTCTTTCTACGTGTCTACTTCATCCTTTCCATGGCTTTTGGCATTGGCAAAACGATCGAAGGCGAGATATATTCCTCACCAGTATCAGGTGCAGCATGAACTGCGTTGCCCTGAGATGGCGTCGGTGTTTCGGGTTCTACCGGGTGGATTCCTGCGTTGCTTCCAACCTCATTGTTGCTTGATGTGCTGGGTTGATCCGGATGTTCGTCTGCGATTGGCAGTGGCATATCTGTCACCACCGATGGGGCGAAGTCTATATCGTCGAACAGAGATCTATTGAAGGGCCATATCCCAGTGGAACGAAAAGCTGAGATCACGTTTCTCTGCGTCATGCCTGATAGTTGGGCCTCATTTACTAGCTCTGGCAGGTCATAGATGGTAACAGACTTTCCTGGATGACTTGTCATCCAGGAATCCATTGCTATGTTATAGGCCCTTTTAAAGGGCCCGTACACAGCTCTATCTAGAGGCTGCAGTCTATGGGAGCAATGTGGCGGGATTGTTAGAAGAAAAATACCAAGTTCTCGTGCCTTGTCGATGGCCTGCAGAGAGATATGCGACTCATGATTGTCTAGAATCATCAACACCTTTTTTTCAGGAGAGCATCTGACATGGCCAGCAAAGTGCATCAGGTATTCTGGGAATATGTCTTCCTTCATCCATCCGGATTGCGATGCTTTGCCTGTTGTTCCAGCAGGTGCTCCTCTTATGAAGTGGTCCTTGTAGTGGACTCGTGGGAATATCATCATTGGAGGAACAGTAACTCCAGCTGCACTGATACCATAAACAACAGTGACAAGCTCACCCCTTTCGGCCGACTTGACAGATCCAAGTTGCTTTTGTCCTCTCCTTCCAACTACCCGTCCTGGTTCTTGCACAGTGGAGAAACCCGTTTCATTGATATTATATATGTCCCTTCCCTCAAAGTTATATCGCAGAAGGACGTCTTCAAGGTTGTTGTAGAATTTTTCTACCACTGGTCTATTAAATGCTGATGCCCTTGCCAATGAGGTAGCTTCAGAGCTTTGAATTGACAATTGCTGTCTTTGTTTGAACCCTGCCCACCACTCTCTTCCAGCTTTGCGGTCCCTCTTCCAATTATCTGGCATCGGTAATTCGTTTGCTTCCGCAAACTCGTAAGCCAGCTCCAAACACTTTCCCAGGGGAAGACCATAGAACTGATCTGCCATATTAGTAACATGTTTAGCCAGATCTCGTTCCATTTCCTTACTGAAGACAGCATGACAGTTAGATATCACATTATACCCAGTGACACAGGTAGGCTCTCTGTTACGCTTATCCATGAAACGCTTCAATGTCATACGATCGATACCAAAGTCTTTGGCAGAAGATCTAATACTCTGTCCATCCTTAACAGCAGCGACAGCCCTTTCAAGAACATCTGTAGAAGCTTTTCCCCTATTGGTCTTCCTCTTGTAGATTCTTGGCATCCTTGTTCTGAAAGTAATATAATAATATATATTGTTTACATAAATATGCATATTAGGCTAGAATAGAAAAACAATGTGCGCAATGACGTTTAGGACACAGAACATTTATCAAATGAAGTTTTTGATTGTTTTTATCCCCCCCCCCCAATAAATGATAAAACTTTCCACTAGACAGGCTAAATGCAATGTGAATTTATGTAATACCTTAGTCCTGGTTATACAGTGCGTTTCAGAAAAAAGGTAATCTAATTTTAGAGGGCCCATATTCCAAGTTCATTTGTTTTCGCTGTTCATATGTTACATATAATTGAAAATGAACTCTCCACCTTTCCAATGGTACCTTTCTTGAATCATAAATGTAAAGCATAACTGAGTAAATTGCAAATGAAATTGACGGTACAGAATCAATTTTTTGCAAGTTTTAAGGAAATGAAAGAAGACAGTGGATGCTTTCAAAGGAGTCACATATCATCGCACGCAATCCTATTCAATGCTCTGGGAAGCAGGGTAAAGATTCACTCAGTCTTCTTTCATTTCCTTAAAACTTGGAAAAAAATGATTCTGTACCGTCATTTTACATTTGCAATTTACTCATTTATGCTTTACATTTATGATTAAAGAAAGGTACCATTGGATAGGTGGAGAGTTCATTTTCAATTATATGTAACATATGAACAGCAAAAACAAATGAACTTCGAATATGGGCCCTCTAAAAATGGATTACCTTTTTTCTGAAACGCACTGTATATGCCATTCTGATTAAACATAACATGTATCTAGTCATCGCACATACATAGTTTACATGGTTGCAACGTATTGGGGTAAGTTGAGCCACTGGCTCAACTTGCCCCATAGGCAGTGGCTCAACTGACACTTTACCCAAATGTTAAATTCATCATGGCGAAACATGAAAGTGTTGATAGACACAAATTTGATAATAAGATTAAAATGATCTACAATTAACCTTCTTACAACTGTATTATGATGGTCAGATAAATCTATATGGTTTAGAAAATATGAGCACACTTACCACTTTTTGCGAAAGTCACTTGGAACAGGTAAAATCAATTTTTTTCGATTGTCACAACATTGCAGTCTGTATTCCTGAATCAAATTTAGAGGATGTGGTCACTATACCATAAGGTAACATTAGATGGCAGCATTTAACTTTGAAAATGGTCATGGTTTGTTTTAGAAGGGGTAGCTCAACTAACCCACTGGCTCAACTAACCTGAGTTCCCCCTACTATTTATCCATCTTTTCATCATCCTCTAGACCCCTCTCTCCATCTGGCGATGTTTTGCCCTTCAGCAGGTAAATAAACTCATCGTCTGGAGCTAATCCGGTTAATCCTTCATGGCTAGACTAACTAACCAGAAGTCCGAAGTAAATCTAACCTTTGTTTTGTTTTTGAAATGGAGTATTATACAAGTCCTCTCTTTGAATTAATACGAAGAGACCCGTTGAGAGTCTATAAACTAATCCGAAGCTACTGACCCTATTGACTGACTGAATTCGGTAAACTTCGTCATGTTCGTGCTGTCCGAATGTTAATCCCCAGTAGGCCGACCCTTGCGTAAGCCTCACTGTAGATTGTGTATGAGTCAATGGAGCTCAAGAAAAACGCGCATTCCCCACGATCTCCGACTTGCGAGGGCCTTTAACATGACTTGAAAACAAAACCTATATTTTCCCCATTGGTTATTTTTATTTATTCAGTACTTTACTAAAAACACAAAAATATCAAAAGCAATATCATCCGGGGGCACTTCAGCTGGGCCATTCGGGATGGGACTCTTCTTCTTCTTCTTCTTCTTCTTTTTCTTCTTCTTCTTCTTTTTCTTTTCTTATCTTTTCTTTTTCTTCTTTCTTTCTTCTTCTTCTTTTTCTTCTTCTTCTTTCTTTTCTCACTTTTCCTTTTCAATTTCCTTTTCTTTGGCACGTTCATTAGGGGGGGGGGGCGGAATTGTTGATATAGCCATTTTTTAAATTACAATAGAACCTATGACAGAAATAGTGGAAGCCATTTAGTATTGTCCCTTCTTTAAAAAAAAAAAAAAAGATATCAAACCAGCTTTTTGAAACATTGCCTGAAATAGGGCAAGTCCTATACTGCAGTAAAAGTTCTTGGAGTTGTCACAGTTGTGAGCTTCTGTCGTTTGTATCCTTTGCGAGTTGGTGTAAATTTTTTCTTACACAAAATACATACCCTGCTCAAATCCATGATGTAGGTGGTCTGGGAAAGCGGCAGCAGCTGACGACACTCGGTTACTGGTATTCGAATCGTGCACCACATCATATCGCACATGTGCATGTTATTTTCAACCCTCTAGCTCTGACCTGGTTGACCCTGTATGTGCGCGGGGTCATATATCCGAAGACCAGTTCCCGTCGCTGGTCAGTCTATATTTATAACTACCTTCTGTATGAAAATTAGCGTATACTATTAAGCATCTTACTGTTATATACCAGGTTCAGGTTGAAGTGGGTTTAACATGAGCAAAGAAACGGCTGATCTCAGGATGTTTGCTTCTGTGATTACTTCATTGTCTACCCAGATGATATATGGGGAAGCACTCATGATTTTCTGGAATCTTTTCACTCATTGTTTGTTTTGATGGGATCTTACATTATCCTGGCCATTGTTCCAATTATTTCTTAAAAAAAGGAAACAAAAGTGCAAAATAATAATATGTGTATTTCCGGTAATTAAGGCACATTTAAAGTACTACAAAGTGGTCATTGTCGACCCCAAAAGTCAGTTTACAGTCGTACATAAGGGAATTAGTGATAATTACAATTACAATTGAAATACACACTTGCTTATTACTTTGAAACTAACAAAAAAGTTTCAGACAGCCTCCTAAACTCAATCATATATGATTCTTAAAATCTGTGCTGGTGAGTACTAATGAGTCAATTTTTACTTGACTGAACAAAGTTGTGCCAAAATGAGTCAAATGACTCACTTTTTTTTTTCTGTGAGTGTAGAGAGTGTCTGGAGCCATAACATTGACAACATAATTCTAACATTTTTGATGAACTTTTGGAGAGAGAGAGTTTATAAAATAGCAAAACTGACACAGTGACTGACAGTACTAATTTTCACTACATTTTATTTTGACAATTCACCCCCTTTTAATTTTTTTTTTCTCTCTGACTTTGTATCAGCTCAGAACATTATTTTGTTTCTTTTATAATGTGCCTTTGGAATAGTATTACTAGATAGATGTGTCAATATATATGCATTGTTGTCCCCGCCGAACGAGTTCGAGCAGGGGACTATGAAACGGGCTCCGTACGTGTGTGTGTGTGTCCGTCCGTCCGTCCGTCCGTCCGTCCGTCCGTCCGTCCGTCCGTCCGTGCGTCCGTATTGTGACCAAAATCTTCAATTTGCTACTCCTTCGCCATTTTTCATCCGATTTCGATTCCGTTTGCTTTATATGATAGCACTAGGTGATGGCTACCAAACTTCTTCATCAGAATTTTGACCTTTGACCTTTGACCCTGATTTTTGACCTATATTGTTAATTGGCTACAAAATGCTACTCCCTTCGCCATTTTTCATTCCGATTTCGATTCTGTTTGCTTTATATGATACCACTAGGTGAGGGCTACAAAACTTCCTCACGGAATTTTGACTTTTGACCCCTTTGACCTTGACCTTCATTTTTGACCTATATTGTTAATTGGCTACAAAATGCTACTCCTTCGCCATTTTTCATCTGATTTCGATTCTGTTTGCTTTATATGATAGCACTAGGTGAGGGCTACAAAACTTCCTCACGGAATTTTGACTTTTGACCCCTTTGACCTTTGACCTTCATTTTTGACCAATTTGTTAATTGGCTACAAAATGCTACTCCTTCGCCATTTTTCATCGATTTCGATTCTGTTTGCTTTATATTGATAGCACTAGGTGAGGGCTACAAAACTTCCTCACGGAATTTTGACTTTTGACCCCTTGACCTTTGACCTTCATTTTTGACCTATATTGTTAATTGGCTACAAAATGCTACTCCTTCGCCATTTTTCATCCGATTTCGATTCTGTTTGCTTTATATGATAGCACTAGGTGAGGGCTACAAAACTTCCTCACGGAATTTTGACTTTTGACCCCTTTGACTTTGACCTTCATTTTTGACCTATATTGTTAATTGGCTACAAAATGCTACTCCTTCGCCATTTTTCATCCGATTCGAATCCGTTTGCTTTATTATGATAGCACTAGGTGAGGGCTACAAAACTTCCCCGCGGAATTTTGACTTTTGACCCCTTTGACCTTTGACCTTCATTTTTGACCTATATTGTTAATTGGCTACAAAATGCTACTCCTTCGCCATTTTTCATCCGATTTCGATTCTGTTGCTTTATATGATAGCACTAGGTGAGGGTTACAAAACTTCCTCACAAAATTTTGACTTTTGACCCTTTGACCTTTGACCTTGATTTATACTTATATTGTACATTGGCTACAAAATGCTACTCCTTCACCATTTTTCTTCCGATTTCGATTCCGTTTGCTTTATGTGATAGCACTAGGTGATGGCTACAAAATTTCTTCACCGAATTTTTGACCTTTGACCTTTATTTTTTACCTATATTGTTAATTGGCTACAAAATGCTACTCCTTCGCCATTTTTCATTCCGATTTCGATTTCCGTTTGCTTTATGTGATAGCACTAGGTGAGGACTACAAAACTTCGTTACGGAATTTTCAATTTTGACCCCTTTGACCTTTGACCTTCAATTTTACTTATATTGTACATTGGCTACAAAATGCTACTCCTTCACCAATTTTCATCCGATTTCAATTCCGCTTGCTTTATGTGATAGCACTAGGTAATAGCTACAAAACTTCTTCACAGAATTCTGACCTTTGACCTTTGACCTATATTGTTAATTGGCTACAAAATGCTACTTCCTCGCCATATTTTACCCGATTTCGATTCTGTTTGCCTTATGTGAAGCACTGATCGTGATATAATGGGAATTTTACATTATCGGCGGGGACATATATTACGCATCGCGTAATTTACTAATCCACTTGTTATTGTAGTTATTCACATTTGTATCCACTTTCTTTGTATTTTGAAAAACATGATAATGAATGAAATAAATTTTCAGCAAATATGAATTATGCAACTTAGTTTTATTTGTTGGTTATTTGTGTTTAAAAAAAATTTATTTTGAATTATTATTTTCGATTGTAAGTTCATTAATGACAAGTAAATGATAAGGATAATTTGATTTTGTAGCCACGCTCTTCTATAGCTTACATGTAGGTATTTTTTGGTGTTAAATCTGGAGTATAGATTTGGTAAATCTTTAAAACATAAACTTTCTAAGTTTGAATCAATTATGAGGAAAGTTAGATCTAAGAGCCATTATTGCAATAACAATATTTATATATCTGATGTAATGGTTGATTTCCAATTTTCACTCAGATTCAATATGTAAAAAAAAAATCTCTTTGTTCAGGCCAATATAACTGATTAAAACAAAATCTTACCCAAACTATACCCAGCTTTACAATTTTTCATTTTGCACAACTCTTTTTTAGTATGTGTGTATTGCCATTTCAAAGCTCCAACTTGTCTGCTTTATATTCAGTTAAACTACAAATTTACCCCCCCCTCCCAAAGAAAAAACAAAAGACACACAGCTCTCAGTATTTTATTGAAGAGGGAGCCCTTTAACATGGGACATATTCACAGTCTAACCAGGGACGTGAGTCTCCTCTCACGTCCCTGGTCTAACATAGGAAACTTTTTATGTTAAAACAGGTCAGAAATAATGCTTATGTTTTGAATTATCTGAGAAGCTGAAGGTTTACACCATCATAACTACTTTTGATTGTCGATTTTTAAAATGAGCTGGTTATGGTATAGTTTTCTGCAATATTTAAAAGTATTGATATATTGTCCTTCTTTTACCCCTAACCACCCACCAAGTGACAAATACAGCTGTATGGTGCAGGCCGTTCTCTAGGTTAATTTGTCAGTTAGCATACAAGATTTGGATAAAATTTGTAAAGAAGCATTCTGTTTTCCTCCAGTCAGATAAAGAATATAAAAGGTAAAAATAAATGGGGTATTACAGTAATCTAGACGTTGGAGGCTAAATGAACCATTGTGTTGACCAGTTGAAGAAAAATGGCAGTATAATACCTTGGTGGTTTCACGTTTCTTTTCATCCAGAATCAGTCCCTCTTTTCTCTTCAAAGGAGGAATTACTGATATGAGATTTGACACTACTGTGTGGATGTTCCATTTGCTGACCGCCTGATACCTCTCAAACCCTAAACCTGTACCCCTAATCCTATCCCTATAAGGTTGGATTGGGTTATCACTATACCTAGAAAACCTTGAAATCACAGGAAAGTTAGGGAATTTAAGAAAGATGCCTCAAAATCAGGAAAGCAATTTGATAAGAAGTTGACAGTCTCTTTGCCACGACACTGCGACACTCCAAAATAGCCAAAATAGTTCTGGAATTTTGAAAATCCTTCAGAGAAAAACTATGATTTTGTTCTAATATAGTGGGAAACCAGCTCTATCCACAACTCAACTACTGTAATCGTGGAAATATTTGTGGTACATTAATTTTCGCAGATTTCGCGCGAAGATCGGCAGGCGCGAATCTAAAAACCCATGGATATAGAGCATGCTTTTTTATGCATGTATTGGGAGCGTTCAATTGCGTTCTTATGAACATGCAGCGCTAATTCAAGAACCTGTGAACATCATTTGCGGACGCTAAGCATGAAAAATTAATCGCGCAAAAATAACAGCGAATACAGTATATCCGTAACCCTATACCTTATGCCAACCATAATGCTAATCCTAAGGTTTCAGGAATAGGGTGTCATGGGGTCACTAAATGGAAGGAACACTTCTTTAGCTGTACAAAAGTCAGACTTAATTTTGTTTGTTCACATATCATGTCAACACGATCTGGAACTCAATAATCAAAAGTCTTGATTGCATTTGGGCCTGTTATGAATGAATCGTGCTAGATGACTCACTACTGTGGGTTCTAGCAGGACAAAGGTCTTATTTCTCTTTTTCATGACAAAACACTGGTGTCCATCTAATCTAGATGGAATATTTTAGAGTCTTGTTATTATTCAGTCTTTGCTACTGAGGCTTACATTTGTCCATGAGCTGTGATGGGAAGGTCTACATTTGGAGTAAACACCGCTGGTATTTTGTTTAACATTTGTGGTAAGTAACTCTTGTCTGATATATTTAAAGAAAAAAGTATTTTTATATGATTCATAAAACAGGGTCTGGTTTGGGGGATACATTTTATACTTAAAATGTTCATGGTAAAATCATTATGTTTTATGTGAATTTGTGTGAAAAGAGAGATAAATAACTGGACAGAGCATGAATTTTTTTTTCTAAAGAAATGCTGTGCAAATTTTTTGAGACTTGGCTCATAGTATTGAAATTATCAGTTATTTTTTTATTTATCAGGACAATGAACATCCTAGTCATTGGTGAAAATTGAAGTTAGTAAAAAACACCTGTCAATCAAAAAAGTACAAAGAAACTACATTTACATGAACAATAACTAAGCACACAATATGTGGTTTTTCCACTTGTTAGTATGAAGTGATCATAGAATTTCCACTGTCACACTTGTCATCTATATCATAATGGTAACATCAACAGCACAAAGGTTTTATGGTCCAGGGTGTTTGTTTAGAAAGAAAAGAAGCTTTGAAATGAACAAGCAATGTAATTTTCCTCTTGGCTAGCCAAGCACATTGCCTACAGGAAAAGGAAATAGCACCTCTCTCTCACACTTGACGTCTATCTGTCTCTATCGCATTTGTCTTTTTCTCTCTCCGTCTTTGCTTTGTTATCTTTGTTTTGAATTTTCTGTATGATTGTCTTAGACAGTCTCTACCTTACTTTAATTCCTCAGCATGACAACTTCCTGTTTTTCTATTTATATTTATACATGTATTTTTCACTCCCTCAATACATGATTATGGTCCTTTTGATTTTATACATCTTCTGAGATTTCGAAAGGACATAGAAGGTTTGAAAAGTGGACAAATCAACATTTTATCTATTTAAGCTGGAGCTTTAAACAAAAATTTCAAACCGCTTTTAGATTGTGTTTGGTATAACAATTTTTAATTACACTTCAAAATTTGTACAATATGTATGCTTAGCTTAAAAAAAGAAATAATACTTCTATAAATAAAAAAGCTCTTTCAATCGTTTCCTGTGATAGAATCTGAAGATTCCCCCCCCCCCTTAAGATTGTGCACAATATGAACAGCCAATCACAATCCATCATGATAGTGCAATGAGTCATGTGCATGAATGTGATTGGTGGAAAGTCCATTCCAGATGTATCGGTTTGATCCATTGTTCAGGAAGGGGTGTACAACCCTGTAACATTATTTTACTGGAAGGTGACCTTGCTCACATTGAAACAAAGGAGAGAGGAGCAGTGGAAAGTGATGTTAAAAGAGGGGCAAGTAACAAATGAAACTACTTGGAGTGAGAGAGAGGAAAGAGAGAGAAAGTGAGATAGAGATCAAAAGAGAAAGGAAGAAGGAGAGGGAAAGGGGAGAGAGATAGAAGAGAAGGGGGGG
>CALNVZ010002100.1:47695168-47738862 GCA_940671915.1 Paracentrotus lividus | reverse complement strand
AAGAGATAATGATTGGTGGGGAATTATGTGGAGAAGAACAAATTTGACATTTTAACAAGCAATGTAGAGAGGGAGAGAAGACAGAGAATGGGAGAGAAGACAGAGAATGGGAAAGAAGGATGAAAAGGTGGAATGGGTCAAAGATAGTGAGTGCTGGTGGGAGAGACAAGATAATGAAGCTGCCAGGTCCAGGAGAATGGGGTCATCAAAAAACCACAGTAGCAAACAATTTCACAACCAACTCCTCCATAAAAGTACAATCAGAACGTTTTGTTTGAGCTATCATAGACAGTTGATTGACATTTAGGATGGGGGGATTTAATCAGGTTGTTTAATGATGACATAAAAAGAGAGACTAGACAGATAGCAGCACAATACAGGATGAGTTCGGAGCTGGTATGAGGTAGTCTGTCTCCCCCTCTAAATAGAATGAGCTAATCCGTCTGAAACCATTGGGGTTATTGCTACAGGGATAAGGTCCAGGCTTCATCAAGAGTTTGTGGGCTGTGGTGAAAGGATCATTTTGGAAGCTGTGTGTTCCAGGACTGGGTCAACTGAAATGAGAACAGTTGAGACCTGGATCCTGCGCTAGGATATAAGGTGTCATCTACTTGTAGCTGAGTGCTGAATCTAGTGGTAAGCACCTGTCAATCTCATGTTGCACCTCATTAAATTCAAGCCCAAACCTTTTGGAGTTTTTGCATTAATATAGGAAATGACGCATAGCAGATGGACTGTAGAGGATTATTTACATTGAGGTATGTTGATTAGCATGTAGTGAGTGATTGCCTCATGTTCTTTTTATGATCAAAATACTGAATTTATTTATGTTTGTTGTTGAAAGGGGTCGGACACTTCATGTTCAGTGGCCTTGGAGAATACTGTGTTAAATGAGTTGTCAATCATGTAAGCTAATATAGTTATCAAAAGTATATTCATTTTGGGAATTGAATTTTCAGATGATAGCCGTTGTGTAATTAGTTTCTGAGGTGCAAAATGACAAATGAAATGAGCAATGTGTCTCAAGTTGAAATGATAGACCTGTGCACAATCTTTTTTGTAAGAATGAGTTAGTTATTTCTTCCCTCCCCAGTGAAACATCACTAGCAATTTGAAGAATATATCAGTCTTCATTTGGCTTTGAAGTTGAATTCAGAAAGCATTATAAGTAAATGTTTAAAATTGTATCATTTTATGACATTGGTAATATTTTTCCTCACTAATCTCTCTCTCCCTCGCTTTCAGGAAATGAATTCAACAAAGGAAGGAAATTGAATATTGGTGGATTTCATTTAATGTGTCTTCTGTGGACCTGACTCAGCAACAACACTGTAAATGGAATAATAAATAAACATTGGAAGAACATGAAATACGCGAGGTGCTCTTAATTCTTAAATTGCGAGACATATTTGCGTTCCTGGACAATCTCGAACTAGAGCATGAAGAACAGAACATTTTCAACTATGGGTGGGACTAGGAGGTTTATCATCTGTGGACTTGAGATGCTTGTCTTAATGAACCTTGCTGCAGCTCAGTTGATGCCTTTCACCTTCCCCTGTTCCTATAGCACTGCATCGGATGAGGGTGGAGAAGAGGAAGGAGAGGTAGCATTGTCTATCAGTATCCATGGCAACCCCAGTCACTATGTTCCTCAAAACATGTATCAAGGTAATTTAATTCACATTTTATTTGTATCAATAAAAAAAACAAAAACAAACCCAAAACAAAAAGGGACTGTTATGTTAATACAAGGAAAACAAAAGTTGATTTGATGACAAAAATTAAGGCACTTGCATTAAACTAAGACTAGTTATAAGTATACTCCAATAACATAAATTGAACACTTCTCTTGAGTGGTTCCGAATAATTGAACTTGTTATCGGTGCAAACGCTATATTGTTGGTAGAGAAAGGCCCTAACTAAATATTTTATACTCATTAGACAATAGAAATGAGTAATTGAATAGGGATAGGGTAATGAACAAATTTTGAGGTATTAATCAACCAATTCTATTTCATATATTCTGCAATTCTCTTAAAACAATGTTTGCCTTCATTTTCACTTATCAGGGCAGTGCCCTTCTCAATTTTTTTCATGAATACACCTGTGTTTATTGCAACTAGGGATTATATGTATCCAGGTATGCCTAGGATTCTGCCTATTTCCAGATACACAGGAAATCCATACATTATGACTAACCGTAATGGGTCGTAACTAGAGAAACTCTGTACTTTTTATCCTGTACAGACAGTTCACCTGTCCGAGAGCAATTTTGTCATTTTAATCAGTCAAATTAAACAATCAAGTTTCCTGGATGGTTCATGATTATCATGTGTACAGGTGACATACCATTAGCTGGTTAAATAAATATAGTTATCATTGCTCTTTTAAGTAATGTTATGCCTCTTATTTTGGTTGTGTACATTTAAACATAGGAGAAAAGGTTAAAGTACACTGATTACATAAATACAGATACTTTGTAGATTAGTTCTTTGGCTGCGTTTCATTAATATTTGAATTGAAAACTATTAAGCAATGAACATACAGTAGCTAAAATCTTACCCTCCACCTAATATATTAACCCTAACCCTACATGTATTTGAGGATATTTGTCCTGGGGCTAGTTGTCCTAGTATGGCTTCACGGCACGATAGCAAAGTTGAATTAAAAACTTTGAAAAACTAAGCTTTGCACTTAATTATGTAGGGTATTCCAATACCAGACTGAAAATGTCATTGGAATCATTAACAAGAAATTATATTACGAATTAAAAAAAAAAAAAAATGATGTACAATGTTAATTTTTCAATTAAAAAAAAAAAAAGAAAAGAAGATTTTTGACAGATATACGGTAGTAATATAATGTTGGGCCTCTGCTGAATGTATTTATTTGTTACAATAATATTTAAACAAAAATATCACAGATTAACACATTTTGTTAGTTCAGATTTCTAAATATTTATCTTGATTGTCCTCATGGAATTTTTAAGTTGAGCAGATGTCAGTTGGTACACATTCTATGACGATTATCTGGTTTTTTTCCACAAACTCTTGGGTTTCTAGGGTTATCAGAAAGAAAGCTATTAGATGCACTGTTCAGCCATGTGAATGTAAACAGTTTGAAGGAGGTGAAGACTGATTGGATGAGAGTTTAGGGGTCAAAGGTCAACATAACTGTCAGCCGCAATCTCTGACAAGTGATAAACCCTCTATAACATCATGACCAATAGCTGTGTTTGGACCACACTCAAGTGTTTGCTGAAGAAAAGAGATTTTCATAAAAAGATTCTAAAATAAATGTTTTCAGGTCTGTCCTGTTTCTATTTTACACTTTATTTTGCAGCTATTTTACTGATATGACCGAATAATTGCAACATTATATGGTTCCCACATGACATCCTATAAATTCCATCAGCAAGAGGACAAAAGGACAAATTATATCAATATCATAATGAAAAGTGATGGACCTGTGTATGGAGGGGGGGGGGTGGGGTTGGGAATAGGAGTGTGCCCCCTATTTTTTAAAAACAACTCATTGACATTTTAAAATCAGAAAATCTTTTGCTGCACCCACCCCTACTTATCAATTTTTTTTACTGTGCCTCCCCCTATTTTAAAATCCTGGTCTGAATCTGGTTGATACAAGAATAAGATTCATAAGTCAGGTTTTGTATAAATTGAACATTCCTTTTGTAAAAGATCTGGTGGTTGCAGGACTGGATAGCCGCAAACTATATATGAATTGTGATGGTAAAGTACTCAGGCAGGTGGATTAGTTTCATTGGAATGGGATTGACAGTACATGAGAAGCAATAGGTGTTGCTCCGCTAGCTGGAGCTTGGTAAAAAGCGCACTTTCTGAGCTAGACCGTTCAGAGATAAAGGCCCGAATTCACAAAGGTGGATTCTGCAAAATCCACGGATCCGTGGGTTAAGTAAATTTTGTGTAATAATTACGCTTAATTTTAGCGCGTACTGTGAGAAAGGTCCAATATGAATGCGCGATTTTGTCATAACGCGCTAGATTTACGCCAGTTGCTATGGTTTTGACATAATGGCCCACTGTTTTGAATTAATGAGTCCACTGTTGAGTCAACGGTTTATTTAATTTAATTTGAATAAACAGCAGACTTAACCATAGCAACAAGCGTAAATGTAGCGCTTTGTGACAAAATCGCGCATTCGTATTGGACCTTTCTCACAGTACGCGCTAAAATTAAGCGTAATTATTACACAAAATTTACATAACCCACGGATCCATGGATTTTGCAGAATCCACCTTTGTGAATTCGGGCCAATGAGGCTTTTTTTCTCTCAAATAGCACATTAGATTTAACCAAATCCCAGCCAAAATTATTGTGGGCTTAAATGTATGACCTATTTCTAAACCGGAGCTAATTTTGCGGTTTTGGCTCAAAATAGTGCCCTGATTGAGTGGTGCTGCATGAGCCTGAAACCCAACCCCAACCCCCAACCCCATCATGCACATATCAGGCTTTTTGTTGAAGCTTGAAGTCAGATTGTGTGAAGCTGAAGCTCGAGTTAAAGCTTTGCACTTAAACTGACTTTGTTTTTTCCCCCTGATCCACCTCACATCTTGCTTTATACCATGCTTAAGCTAATGAAGAACTGTCTAGTGGGTAAAAACTGATTATTAATGCAAGGCACCATCTTTCATCAACCCATCTCGGGTTCAGTCATGATGAAATAGTTACAGAGTTCAGGGAGAGTAGAATTCACATATCTTTCTGCTCAGTCATTGATAATCTTTTATCTCACAATAGTACAGACAGCACACTTGATGTCTCTTTCTGATGTAAAAAAAGGAAAAGAAAAAAGAGGAAACGATTTAGCTTATTAAACTGAGAGCAATGTTGAAAAGCTCATAATACATGATATCGAATGCACTTTAAGGGTTGTTTTACGTCAGGGTACACCGTCAAAAAATGGCCTTCTGTGCTCCATAAAAAGAAATAGAGGTACTGTAATTATATCAAATCTACGATGGCAAACTATTGGGCACTGTTAGAGTAACCTACAAGAGAAAAATAAATTATTGAAATACACATTTACATCTAAAAATTGACCATTATATAACATTTTAGGGCAAAATTACTGTCTCACTTTAAATTTTCTGATTTTGAGCCTGCGCATCTTGATTATTAGCAATCATTAGGCTTGTTTTTCCAATCAGAATTGACTACTGAAATGCGATTGTTTAAAAACTGAAAACCCCATAAGCTACAGTTAATTTGTTTTTTTGTGACCATTAACCAAAAATGGGGTGCCAATTCTGTCAAAAAACGTCCTCTCCGAATTCGGTGGTTTTACACATGGTTAGACATCACTTGATTAACAATGTTTTTGTCTGTAAGAACACTTGTATATATGCCAATAACTTATCATGTTTCCTTCACCCACATCCATTTATTTTTCAGACAGTTCATGTTACAATGTTGCCAAATCACGTTCTGTCAAAAACGTCCTCTCCGAAAAATGAAGCAATTGACTTTACATGTAATAAAAAATTTGAATCCCTGTAGAAAAGTAAGTTGGTGACCTCATGCCTCCAAATTTAAAAGCAATATCATTTTACTTGTCTAGAACACATACACAAATATTGACGGTAAATAAAACAACTTTTTTTTTGTCCAGTGAGACAAAATGGTGTACCCTGATCGTAAAACAACCCTTAATCTTAAATACCTTTGATTGGAAGAATCACATACAATTAAACATAATAGTGGTGATTTGATTTTACCGCAACTCCAGAGAATTGGAGTCACAAACTAGTTGTGAACCCGTCTCATGGCCCATGAGAGACCACCTTTACACACATCTTCTATCAAGTCACGGCCTTAAAATGGTCCTGCATCTGCTCTATGTAAAATCTTGAAGATTTGATAAGAACACCTTTTGTTTTCTATCCTCCAGTGACACTTTCAAGCAGCAGTGATTTCACCCAGGTTCAAGTGATAGGTCTTTACGAATCCTCAACGACTAACATGCTTCCGCAGCTACCAACATATGGTATCTTTACGCATGTGAGTCCTGCATCATCCCTATGTACCATGATCCATCAGTACCATAGCCTGTCAGCTCAGAGACACAGTTCATTCTTGTGGATGGCACCGCCGGCAGGGACAGGCTGTGTGAATTTCATGTGAGTTCATTCTTAATTTTATTCCAACTTTAAACTATTTTCGAACATACATATGAAACATCTGCTTTATAGACACAGGATATGTTAGAGTGGAAAACACTTGTCCCTCAAATAGGATGTTAAATGAAGGTTCCACATGTTACCACCTTTGCATACTTAAGAACCCACTGCATTTTTTGTATAAGAGAAGTGGAAACCCTGTTGTACTGGTCCACCTGCACACGCCTGATCAGTTACAATGTATATCGGGAGGAGAGACCTGTAGATGCTATGAGTCAAATCATTTTTTTTTGCCTTCCAGATATAATTAATATACAATTTTGAAAAATAAAATGTCCATTTCTTTCTAGCTTTTTGGTACATAAATTAGAATAGACAAAAACTCTATTAAATCAACTTTTTTTTTTTCAAAATGCCTGCATATTACCCCATTTCAGTACATTTCCCAGCTTTCTCTCAATAAATTTTCTTTCTCTTAAGGGCCTGTCCCACAGGTGGCGATCGTTGTGGCGACAACCTGATAATTTCATAATTATAAGGAGTTAATCTTTAAAAAGGCGATTATATACATACATACGACTCTATCTAAGCTAGGCTACAACAACAACTTGCTACCACACTCACAACAGCAAGATCGCCAGTTGTCGCAGCAACGATCGCCTCCAGTGGGACAGCCCCTTTACTTGGCCATTTGACTTTGGTCATGTACATGAACTTAATTAGTTGATTGTATGAAGATGAAAATGAGAGAAAACATTACTTCAACAGCCAATTTGAAAACATCAACATCATTAGAGCGCCATCCAAAGCTCAACCACCAACCAACCATCTCTTGCTAACACCACCTTTAATTTTTTTTCTTCTTCAAAAGGCAAGTTTAAAAATGCTGCTTTTGTTATATTTTTCTTAAGTTTATAAAAGAGTCTCCCTTTTTCCTTCTCTTTTAAATATTCCTTTCCACTTCCCTGTCAAATTGATTTCCTCTCATTTGTTTGGAAAATTTGCATCAAACAATTGTGGTTTTATGGGCCAACACTTGTTGGCAAACTTCGCCCAGAGCTGCGGTAAATATCGTTTCCTGTCTCAATTGTTCTGAATTTGAAAAATTCTGGGGATAAAAAAGGCTTCCTGTCATAATATTTTTTTGTGATAAAGAGAGAAAATTATGATTAATTGTATTATAATTAGAAAAACTCATAATGCATTTTGAAGAAATATCAATTTTTCTTGTATTCAAATAATATAGGTGATACTAGCTACATTTAGTTAATTGGGGGAAGGGGGGGGGGTGAAGGATTATAGAATATCACTCTTCCAAGAAATGAGCTAAATATTTACACTGTTACTATGCAATAATATTTCTCAGAATATTTACAATCATGTTATAGAGCATTTAAGTTGGCAAAAATGGGTTTATTAATCACTTTAATTTGTTTTATCACTGAACAAGATTGTTTGTAATCCTTTTCATACTATTATTAGCATGATATTGTCATCCTTAAAACATCTTTCACAGGGCTCATTGATGAAAATAATGCATAAACTGTATCTCTTGAAATAGAGAACAGAGTGCAGAAGAAACTGTCCACAATTTGGAAATTGCAATTGATTTGTAAGGTTTGAAAGTGACCTTAAAAGAATTAGACAGTAAAGAAACAAAAAGGATCAACTTACCTTCCTGCAGGCCTAATCGTGTGCAGTTGAACTATTAACCATATATCCGATTCCTTGACTTGTCTTATAAACTTGGGTTAAAATAAGGCACTTTTTGCAGAAGTCCTTCCTTATTAATTTACCAGTCTAATTCATTTGCTTCAAGCATGGTCACAATGATTTCCTTTGAATTCCTGAGACTGTTACAATGACCAATAAGAAATAAAGTGGCAAGGATAGTGAGTCAAACAGGTCATTTTGGTCATAAACAAATTGTTACAATTACATATGCAAAGTTATAATGTTCCCAAAAAATCTTTAATTATCCAAAGTTTTTGAAATATAGGCCGAGAGTTTGATTTGAGGATAAAATCCTTGTCTACAAGTATAATATGTCATATCTTTTGAAATTTCACAATATTGTTGAGTTTTGATGAGCACCTTTGAAGCTATAAATGTTGTGAAATATTATCATACGTGACAAATAGCCAATTATTTCTAAATATATCCATAATGGGGTCCCAAAGGAATACATCACGTCGCTGACATAAAAAAAAGTTTTCCATAAGTATACAAAGCACAGTAAAGCATGAAACTGTTAATAAATTGTCGGGCATGAAACTTTGAAAACAAGAACAGGTGATTGACACTTCACAAGACTGTTGAATGTTTGATTTTCTCACTTTTTATACCCTCCAGTTATTTATGCTACCCCAGACATTTATGTACACAAAAAATGTTTCAAATGTTGGCAGCTAGCATTCTATTCCCTTCTTGTTTTTGTCTTTAGCCTACAAATCTCAGAAGAGATGATAATAAAATCTTCTTTGCTCATCTTTGACCTTCATTGTTGAATCCAGATGATGACTTCCAGATGTTTTTTTGACTTTTTATGTTATTTTATGGAGGTGTTAGTAGTTTGTAACTCTGTGTTGATGTAAGGTATTTATAAGCTTGAAACCAAAATGTTGGCATTGATCAGCAAAAGGTTTTATTATCTATAATCAGATTAGAAAGTTTCATGAAAAGTATGAAATACTTGGGCATAATGTCTTACTGATTTTCATTATACATCTCTTTAATTCTTCCTCCTAAATACATTCAAATTCTGTTTATTTATCAAACATTCTTCCTTTTTTCATGAGAATTTTTCTCTATTTTGGTTTGCATATATTATTTTATTTTGGGTTTCAATGTTCTTTTTTTCTCTTTCTGCAAATATTCTCCTTCCCTCTAGCCCCCTCTCTCTCTTTCTCCACCTCTCTCTCCCTCTTTCTAATCTGTCACCCCATACCACTTTTATTTCTTCTCTGTATATTGCAACATTATTTTCATTAAATATTTATTACCTTTCTTGTTATTTTTTAAATAACTTTTTTTGACTCACTTTTGTTATTTTTTGATTATATAAACAACTATTTCTTCTATTCTTGCATCATTTCATCTTTCAGGGTGACAGCAGTATCTCATCAGCATCTTCTTTTCAAGGATGTAATGGCTCTGCAGCTATGTGAGGCAGGCATGCCTACTACATCTCCCTTCAGACCTCAACTAGGTAAGATGCAATCATTGCAGTTACAATAATATCTCACAATAAAATCATGAATATATTCAATTTGATTTATATTGTGGCATATATTCTTGTCAAGGATGTAATGGCAATGCAGCTATGTGAGGCAGGCATGCCTACTACACCTCCCTTTAGACCTCAATTAGATAAGATGCAACTAGTGCTGGTTGTTGTCAGAGATCTCACAGTAGCAGCAACAGGAGCATCAGTTTTGTTAACATTGGCCTATTTGGTGAAAGGGAACTTCAGAAAGCAGATTCTTTAAACTCTGTTTTTTAAAGGATATAGACTGGACTCAAAACACACTTTGACAGCTGCTTAAGTGAAACCTGACTTCAGGATATAGGCCAGTATATCATATAAGTTGTGGTGAAAATTAATATATCCACATTTATCTTTATATTAGGACTTCTGTTAGTTTATTGTAGACCTTCCATAAACGGTAGAAGCCTTGCTTCTATAAAATATGAGTTAGATTGATCTACAGTGCGTCCCAGATAAAAGTATACCCAACTTTGAGAGCCTCATATTAAAATTTTATAACTTATGTGTACTTAATTTTAATTTCATGACAAAGAGTAACTTATATTCTATCTAATGATACCAAAATCATACCGATACTGTCATGGATGACTGAACACTCGAGTGTTTAAAAACAATGGTCAAAAGTGATCTGTACCAAGTTGTCTGAGAAGCAGCCCTGGCCTTCTGATCATTCATTGTTTGTTTGAGGTCAGCCTTCCTGAGTCCATTCATTAGGCACAAAGGATTACTTGATCTATTGAAATGCAAGGGCTGCTTTTGCTCAAACTTGGGACAGAGCACTTTTTACGCTTGTTTTTTAAAGCCCAGCTGCTTAGTCATCCATCACAACACAGGTATAAGTTTGGTATCATTTAAAAGAATATGAGTTGCTCTTTATCATGATATATATTTCAAGGTCACACAAGCTATAATCTTTTAATATGAGGCTCTCAAAGTTGGGTATACTTTTTTCTGGGACGCACTGTACAGACATGTACATTGTACACTATAGATATTGGAAAATATACATTTTAAATTATTTTGGTAATTAAAAGTAGAACTGTTGAGATATTAAATATTTCATATTGATCTTCTTATTTCAAAGCAATGATACACAGTGATGGTGTGATTCTCAGAGATGATTTTGATTCTTCTGCTGAATTGGACTACACAATATGGTAAGGCCCTCCCAAATGAAAAACATACTGATTTGGTAATACATGCTGCACATGAAATCATTATTTTCATTTTAAAAAATGTGTGTAGTTTGTTTCTGTAACATGTAGGCTGCCTCGTTATAGCTAAAAATTTCCCACTGGTTTTTATTTTAGATAGTCAGTCATTGTGAAAATTTCCACTTCATTACCTGTATAAGGTTATTTATGAATGAAAACACAAGAAAAGTTGAGAATTTCTTAACCTTGTCAAAAAATTGTGAAAAATATCTGTAAGTGAAATTTTAGGCTTGAACATTATTGTCCCCGCCGAACGAGTTCGAGCAGGGGACTATGAAACGGGCTCCGTACGTGTGTATGTGTGTATGTATGTGTGTGTGTCCGTCCATCCGTCCGTCCGTGCGTCCGTATGTGATCAAAATCTTCAATTTGCTACTCCTTCGCCATTTTTCATCCGATTTCGATTCTGTTTGCTTTATATGATAGCACTAGGTGATGGCTACAATACTTCTTCACAGAAATTTGACCTTTGACCTTTGACCTTGATTTTTGACCTATATTGTTAATTGGCTACAAAATGCTACTCCTTCGCCATTTTTCATCCGATTTCGATTCCGTTTGCTTTATGTGATAGCACTAGGTGAGGACTACAAAACTTCTTCACAGAATTTTGACTTTTGACCCCTTTGACCTTTGACCTTGACTTTGACCTATATTGTACATTGGCTACAAAATGCTACTTCTTCACCATTTTTTACCTGATTTCGATTCTGTTTGCCTTATGTGATAGCACTGATCGTGATATAATGGGAATTTTACATTATCGGCGGGGACATATATTACGCATCGCGTAATTTACTAATCCACTTGTTGTTTAGTTTAATTAGTGTCAGGTATGTTTTTGCTCAGACATTTCTATGTCTTCTACAATAAATGTTTTAAAGTTCAAAGTCTCCTTTGCTGTCTGTAACTATCAAAATTGGGTTTTTAAATGGGCTCTAAGAGCCTCCTTAACCCTGCCACACTCATCTGTACACCCTCATCGCGTAGACAGTGAGATGTGGCCATCAAGGTATGTTTCAAGGTATTATTTTTTTATTTCTGTGTGTGGATCTTACACTCTCTGTATTTCTATAAATCTATACACTTCCAATGTGTCATTTTTACTCCTCTTTAATTGAGGTCGGAGATTCACGGAGGGAACATCAGTGATACATGTGGCTCTGTCCTTCATGGTAACTCAGCTGTGTTCTGTGATTCATTCGGACAACGAGAGCTGAATACAGTTCATCTGAATACAACTACAGCTTCAGCTCTTCAGTTTGCTATCAGTAAGATTATTTGTGTCTCCTGTCCTTCCAGTTTCTTTTCTTATCATTATTAAAACTTGGTAAACATGAGAGTTTAGTCCATTGTATAACAGAGATGCCATTTTTCAATGAATGTTCTCCTCCAAATTTTCAAGGTTTTTTCTTAAATATCCAGTCCCCACCCCCTTTTTTAAAAGTTTTTTTTTTGCCCAAATTTGCTTATTCATTAAAAAAAAATTGTACTGAGTGGCATCTCTGGTATAAAAAAACTTTTGTTTAGTTGTGATATAAGTTTGTTCTGTTCAATCATTCAATCTCATTGCAGTTTTTTTTTTTAGCAGTTAGGAAATAATATACCATTAACATCAGTAGAATTTTTTTTTTTAAATTTGGAATGTCTTAATTGGTAATTTGCAGTAGTTATACTCTAGTTGCTTTATTATCCATCATCTTTGTCATTTGAATGTTCTTGACATTATGATTAAATGAATAGTTGAATAAGACCGGGAAAATATTATTCTAACAAGGCCCTGCCCTTCCAGAAACAATGTGATATGCAATAACAGCCCAGTTGACATTCTAGCAGAATTTTTAACTTGTGTTTGTTTTATTTCCAGGCTCAGGTCATTGTAAGCCCGGTACAGATGACTACAGTATCACTGTATCATATGCTGTCAATACCAAAGTGGATTGGCATATTATTGATAAGATCAGGTAAGGGATGATGCATTAAAAGGGAAGATTCATTTGGGAATGAGCATGTAATGGTGGTATCTCACTTGGAAGAGATATCTCTGCAACTCGAACACTCAGAGACGTCTCCGATACTCTTTTTTCTGTTGTTGAGATATCTCTGATACTTTTTTTCCGTCGCAGAAACGTCTCTGATACTTTGTTTCCATCACGGAGATGTTTCTGAGATGTTTCGAAACCGTCTGAAACCCATCCCGATGTAGACCCAAATCCGTCATATGGCACGTGAGATACCACCATAAGCACACCTTTTTTCAGGAGATATCCTATTGAAAGGAGTATAGTTTGCTGTTAATTGTCCTTTTTATAGATAGTTTTATGTATGTCAGATAAATGTCATTGGTCCTACTTTAGTTTAAAAATGGGATAAAGTAATAACTTTTTTAAAATATAATTTGTATTTATTGGTGTAAATTTTCTTTTATTGGTGTTACATTTGCAAAGACAATTGTAGTGAATATACAGTCTGTGTCAAATAAAATGGTACAAGTGGAAAACATTTTTTTATAGTATGAAGTTTAATCACAGCCTGCTATTGTTTGGTATTTTCATAAAGCAGGAAGATCAGACTTTCACCTGCAATTTTTTTCATCACATTTGGTATTGTAATTTTTGAAAAAGGACTAGTTTTCTACAATCAAGACAAATCCATTTTTCGCACGTCGTCCCATGCCTTTGTGTATAGGTTTCGCATAATGGCCATGAAGTGCTCAATTTCGATTTGTTCCTTGTCGCACAAAATTTAACATAACTTTTGTTTTACGAAAGCAAATTATACAGAACAAAGCGCATCAGCAAGGAAAATCTTTTGGCCTTATTTTGGTACCACATATACACATTATCTGAAATTATTTCACACCTAAATATTTTTTTTCCGACTGTACCATTTTTTTTTACACAGACTGTACAGTATGTATATTCATCTTTTATCTATCTTTGTTAGCTGCTTATCTTTTTGTATTTTCTTAAAAAATCAAAAGACAATAAGTATTTTAGAATTTGTGTTTGGAAATATCCTTAAAATTATAGAACAAAATGTGTATATAAAGGTATTCATTCATGCTTTATCCATGCCCCTAATTTCTTTAGTTTCAGTGCATGAAATTGATATTTCTTTGTGAATATCTATCCCTAATGTATTTTATTATTTAAGAAAATGAAATCCTTGTTTTCTATCCTAGAGCTCCTTCAGATGGCAGTACCAGTATCCACATCGTCCACTTGCCTGTAGCAGCGAGGACTGAAGAGGTCTCCCTTCGATTCCATCAAGACCTAGCCATGGATGCGCATCTTTACCGAGGATGTTGGGCGTTAGACAATGTTCTTATCACAAACATGGCTCACAGACCGACCTCTCTGCAAGAAGATTTTGACCCAGTTGACCCAACCAGTTGGCTTTTCTTTCCCAACGGGGCCATCAGGGTAAGTTAGGAGTTTGTAGTATATATAAATCCTTGACCTAGTTTTATCTAGGGTGACTCTGAATTGAATTTCATTTTTATTAAATCATGTCTAGTTCTAGACCTTCAATATAAAAAGTTTGGATTCTTTGTAACTAAAAAAAATCAAACCCCACTAGATTTTCAAACAATCAGGATTGTGTATTTAGGACTTGATTTTTGGAGTTGCGTACAATCCAAACTTGTATCAATTTTCTGAAAATACTTATATTTACATCTTCATTCTCTGTGCATTATTTTGAATGAAATTTTGTGTAAATGTCAGGAAGAATGTTCAATTTACGCTACATGCCATCCCCCTTTTTTACAAAAATACTTTTTCTATGTTTATTGTGCTCTTGTTACCTATTCCTATATAAAGTCAATGCATGTTACCTTTGGCCTGTCTTTTCTTTTCTCCACTTACAACATCATCATTTGTGCGGTCATGCAGAACATATACCCTAATAAAAGTCACTTTGTTTCCTCCTCATCATTATTGAACGTTCTTTCATCTCCAACAGGAGAAATGCCAATCCAATGGGAATGCTCTCTATTTCCATGGCGATGGAGAAACAGAGACCAATGATTACCAGTTTGTCACCTCTCAGGATCTCAATCTTTGGCAAGATGTTGGGAGCCCTGCCTTCTCCCAAGATTTTGAGTCCATGGAAGATCTAAACGAGTAAGCAAAACAATTAATTCAAGTTCAAGATAAAACTAAGGCATTGTTTGTATGAAGTTACATGTTTCCACATTTGTTTGCTTATGTGCCACTCTCTTACATATAAATGATTGTCTTGTGTGTGCAAATTTTTGATAGGGTTATACAAATAGAAACTAGACAAGTTAATAACTTAATTTTGTTAGTTTGAATGCCTTAGTGAACAAGGACTATGATCTTCCGTTCTTGTTGAAATCTTATCAAATTTTAATTCAATGAAAGATGCAGAGAATAACCTGTGTTGATAATTTATAACTTTGTGAGTGATATACATTAAGATGCTGTGAACCATTATAATCATGTCTAATTTTTACCTCAGTGAATGCTTTTAGAGCGTCTAATAAGAAAATGTTTCATCTAGAATCACTTCACAATATCATTCACCTGGTCATTAGTCAGGCAATGTACATAAAATTCCTCGCTATAAGAACCCTTGGCTTCCCCCAAATTAAACTTTATATTTTGTAAGAATTATTACCTTCACTTTCCAGGCCTAAATTTCATAAATTTATCCATGAACTGTTTGTTTTTTCCCCCTATTTTCATGCAGTTGGGAAGTAAGTGGTGCTGAGATAAGTCAGATGTGTGATGTAGTACATGCTAACAGCTCACTCGTTATGAATGGCTTAGAGGAGAGACTAGTCTGTACTCCATACCTTAATACTACCACTATGGGCAACCTTCGCTTTTACTATATCATGGGTAAGATCAATTCATTATTTTTTTTCATGAAGTCATAAAGTTCATGTTGCCGAGCGAGGAGCCTCCTGTAATGTTTGGTGTTAGATTTGCATAAATTTATTCTCTGACTTGCGAAATTCATGGTAAAAACACCCTTTATGAAATGACTGCTTATACAATGAGAAATATATTGTCCCTATTCCTCATGGAAAGGTTGGGTTTGGAAGAAACTGTTGTGGAAGTGGGAAAGAGGAGTGGTTTGAAATTGTGGGCCATGTGTGAAAAGAGCATGAGATCTGGAAGGGGATGGATATGGTGAAAAAGGAAAGCAGTAATGTTTGTCTGAACGAGGAGGATGCTCAAGACAGAAAGAAGTGGAAGGAGGGTGTGCCATCATGGTTCGAGAGTCAGTAACCGTCGTAATAGAGAAAATGCTGACTAAAGTAAATGATGATATAAATGTATAAATATATTAGATATAATATAACCCTATACTTCAACTGTTCGCTAAATAATACAATAGGCCTAAGTCTTTTTAATTAGACCTATTAATATCATTTTTTTCCTGTGAATTAATTCTTAAAATGGTTTAGGTGGTGGATCATGTGACCCTGCAGATTCTGAGTTGGTGCAGGTTTCCGTCTATTCACAAATGTCTGGCAATGAGACACTAATACTACTCCATACCTTACCCCACGATTCATACCATTAAAATACTTTGATTATCAGGTGGTGGATCATGTGACCCTGCAGATTCTGAGTTGGTGCAGGTTTCTGTCTATGCACAAGTGTCTGGCCACGAGGCACCAATACTACTCCATACCTTACCCCACGATTCACACAAGGTATGTTTGATTTGAGTTGCATTTGAATTCATGTAATTATTATTTCATATTGACAAGGGAATTAGTGTTTTCAATGAATAAATTTGAGAGAACTCCATCCAACAAAAAAAAAATTATGTTCATTAAAAACTATAGTTTGCATTACTTCAGAGCATTTAAATTCATGCTTCTCTACACCTAATCTAATTAAGAACTATCCTAAAGAATGCTTTGAACAACCTCTGAAAGATTATCCATCTTCCCTTTCTTTTATCCACTCCTTCCCTCAAAAAAGTATTCCCTTACTCCGGTAGAAATTAAAATTCTTAATTTATGATTAAAAAGACTCATGCTTCCGGATTCCTTTTACAAGGGTCTTTCCCTTACAAAAGAAAAGTTAGTGTCCAATTAGACAACATAATAAATTGAAGGTGCATGCAGGTCTTGTGATGCTGATCAAGCTAATGGCAGCATGTATATATTCCTTACGATATTTACTATGAATTGATATTTCTCAGAAACCACAGTTGATCTCAGTAGCTCTGCCACCCACAACCCAGTCCTCCTCCACCAAGTTCTGCCTCTCCCAGCCCAACCACAATGGCCTGAATCGCAACGTGTGGGCCATCGATGACCTCGTTCTTCTCCCCATCCGACCATCATATCTTTCAATGCATCTTCAGTTTGGCCTGAACCTGCAGTGTGGTTCGGAAGCAGACGAAACGGAGGTGAGAGTGGAGTTCTCAACCGATATGGGACGTTCTTGGTCTCTCATTCGTCAGGAGTGTCTACCTGGAGTGTGCGAGGGCCTGATAATGCCTGATGATAGTGTGTACGCAACAGGAGACTTTTCTGCAAGGTTAGCTTGGAAATTTTTCGTATTTATCTGTATTCTACTTTTTGAATTTTTAACTTTTTACTTTGTACTCTTTCTTACTTTTTCAACTTTCATGTTTGAGTGTTTCCTATTTGAAATCAAGCATACAGTACATAAAATGGCAGTAAATTGAAATTTTGCTACAACCATTTTGAAACTTCCTATTAATTGAAAATCTATAGAAGATGTGGACTTATTAGTTATTGAAGCTCTTGATATGAAAGCCATGTTTGTGTTGTGCTCTCATATTATGCAATTTCACACAAATAAACTACATTCAAGTTTCCATTGTGAATCATTATTTTCCATCCAAAGTTTATTGGACAGTCATTTCTTGAATTTGAAAACTATAAACACTGTATTGTGATAATTCAGAATGAAATATTTTATTTCAAGTTCATTCTGAATAATGAATAGAACTTCTTGTATTTGGATGATCAACTCTTCACATGTCGTCATTCTTTTTCTATTTTTATGTTTGAAGATGGAGAAGGATCACTATTCCACTTCCTACAGCTGCTTTGATGAAGCAAACAAGATTCAGATGGCGTCAAAATGTTCAGCTTACTTCCAATACTAAATGGGCTGTAGATAATGGTAATTAGATTTCTAAATAATCTTATTAAATGATCTTATTGATAGTAATTTTATGATGTATTACTTTTTATTCTGCGTTTCTATGTTTCAATGTGAGTTTTGAAATGTTAGTGCTTCTAAACAGCCTTTCATCAATTTGATCTTTCCACCAGGTCAAGAATCCAATTGAAAAAGTAGAATAAGAAAAAAAAACAAATAACCAAGAAATGATATGCCTTAAAGTTACTCAAATTGATATTTTGAGATACAATTATAAATACGTGTAGGATGTTTGTATTTATTTAATTTTTTTTTTTTTTTACCGTACATGCACCTCTTTTTGTGTAATACAAATGAACATTGTATCAGGTTTAGTGAGATTTGCTCAGAAAGACTAGGCCTACTAACTTAAGTCACCCTTCAAGAATACCAGCCTTAGTTTTTCCCAGGATATGTTTCATTAATTTTATATCGTCATAATCACCCAGGTATAATGATGTTCAGTTGAGCAAATTTTTGGACCACATATCCCTCCAGAAAATAAAGAAAAATATCAATGTTCTTTCCATATGTATATTCCTAATATGATTGTAAAAGAAGTGCATTAAAGATGCAGTTTATATTGATAATATGATTGTAAAAGAAGTACATTAAAGATTTACCTGTGCAATAATGTACGCAGAACTGTACAACTTGTTATTTAATGATCTATTTTACATTTAAAATATGTTTTGTTTTGTATCTTTTAATTCTATCATCACTTTAGTTTATGTTGGTGATGCTTGTGGATCCCGGATGTGTAATGGACATGGAAGATGTATGCACTTAGGATGCAGGTAAGACATAAATGCTGGAACTATAAAAAAAGAATTATTGTAAAATACATATTGCATTGATTGTGTCGATGGTTGTTTAATGATAGTCGTAATAATTTATATTGCGCCACATATATAGTAATACGGTTTTGGCTAACTCTTATTCAAATATAGAAAAATCACTTTCAGATGGACTCTTCATAATACTGGAAATAATAATAATAGTACAATTCTTAGTAAACGTATAACACCATAATGTCTCTTTGCGTGACGAATTATGGAAAAACAGTAAAAAGTTTAAGTGAATATTACATAAAATACACATTACAAACATTGGTAGTATAGTATCAACATTTGATTTTCATTATTGATATTGACTGCATCCTAAGAAATAGTTTTTTTATTCTAGCTCCCAATTTTCTGATATATATTGGGAGCATACTGGGAATTACAATAAATAATCTTTTTCTGTATGTTTTCTATTACTTGTAGCGCAACTTTTCTATTGCTATCCCTTTCTTGACTTTCAGGTGTGATCAAGGTTACTCTGGAGTCGGCTGTCAGATCTCGGTAGATGTCTTACCAAGTAACCTGACAGAGAACTTTGAGACGTTCTCCTCAGACTTTGGTGAGAACGATAAATTCAGTGTCGTCCACGGAGGGTCTACCGGTTATGGGTGCGGGGTGCTAGCTTCAGGCAAAGCTTTTGTGTTCAATCAAAAGGGATCCAGGCAACTTATTACACAGGAAATCAACACAACAAATGTCAGGTAAATATCTACCTTAGAGATAATAGTAATAAATTGGGTGTTATTTATAACGTTTAGTGCGAAAAAATAATGTTACTAATTGCTTTTACAGATGAGTTGTCATTGTTAGGACATAGGCAAATTACAATGCATTAGATGAATGAAACACATATTGGAATTTGATTTGACAGAATAATTGTGACTTAAAACCTAGAGGCACTGATAAAATCTAGTTTATAAAGCATGTAAAGAGTTGTGAATGTTAACCCATGATAAATGTTAGAATAATGATTTATCATCAATTTTTTTTCTATGGATAAAAGAAGTGTTGCAGAGTAAAGTCTATCATAGCCTTGAGCTCATTGAACATGATGATGTCGATGATCAAACAGTCAACATCATTAAACCCAGTCTCCTGTTTGTTTGATCAATATAAATACTATTATTTTGTGATAACATCATCATATGTTAATGCATTGTAAAAAAAATTCTTATGCTAGCCTTTTATAAGGAGTTGAGCTTACTTCACCCTTAAATGTAAAAATTGAATGATTGAAAGTTTTAAAAACTTTGAAATCTTCCTTTCTCAGATATCTGCAGTTCACAGTTCGGATTGGCAGCCATGGCTCAGCAGGTACATGCTCTCCAGCACACAATGCTTCTGAGTCTGTTCTAGTCCTGTCATCTTGTGATAATGGAATTCACTGGAATCTCATCAAAGTGCTGGAATATGATGCATACAAGACACCAAGGCAAGTTCAATGCCACATTCATGTAAAGTGGAAATGTGCTCCACTTTGCAGCATGTTTTGGCAAAAAGGGAAAACAGACGAATGCACAATAAACATAAAAAACATCAACAAATACAAAAACAAAAAACAAAACAGCAAAAACAAAACAAAACAAGACTCAGAGACTTGTCAATGAGCTATTCATTATATTTTCACTAAAAGGGGTTCTCTGAATTAAATGAATTTTAATTTGTTTTTCTTCAGAATTATAAAAAAAACCCACCAAAACTTACATTTCTATCTATATAGTTCAGTGCATACTTTTCCATGACAGTTTTCCCGTTTATTTCTCCACATGTTTATGCTCAGTGTTAAAGAGCAATTTTCTTCTAGTAACTAGGAGGTTCTGGGTAAGAACCAAGTCAATGCTATAGTGCCCTTTGGTATGGAATTTATCCTCATTCCTAAGTCCTTTGGATAGGAATTGGTTTCTCTGTGTTGCTCACCTTCACCTTGTACTTTTTTTGAAAATGAACAGGACTGTTCTGCTCCATCTAACCCCTGAGGCCCAGGATGAAGCTTGTATGATAAGATGGTGGCAACCTTCAAACGGAGGAGAGAACCAAGGTGTTTGGGCCTTGGATGATATCTCCATAACAACATCGCTCCGGAATAACATTAATCTGGACTTCAGTGACCACACGGAGGTGCGGAGAGCTCTGACATTCCACACTGGTCAGATAGGCGAAGCGTGTAACATCAGTCCTGCTCTCGTGTGAGTTTGCTTTCTTTAATTACTCTTAAGGAGATGGTATCCATATGCCACATTTGTTGGCATCTAAAGGGGGTAGTGTTAACAAAGTTTTTTAGATAAATAAAATGTAGATTTGTGGTATAAAACTATATATTAAAGCGACAAATGTGTAGTTAATTTTTGTTGAGGAGTTGTTTATTCCTGCATAGTCCAATCCTTCCAATAATTGACACCTATTGCACTCAAGCAATCTGTGATCATGGCAATAATGAAAAAGATATGGAAGCTTTGTCAGAGAATGTCAATGTGGTAATGTATACAATCTCAAATTTTATGACAGATATATTAAGCATTATATATTCCCGGGAAAATAAAATAGCTTGAATGATGATGAGAACTCTAATTTCATTCATGATTATTTTGATCTTGGAAAAGAAAGGTTCTTTTGGATATCAAAGTAACTTGTTCAATTGGTTAATGTACCTTGTTTGACAGGCTGATGTAACTTGTGTTTCATAACATGTGCAAACAGCTTTGAATAAGCAATCTTTTATGATCAAAGAAAATGCCATTAGAAAAAGAAATTTACAGTCAGTTTGAATCTCAGTCTTCTGTTGATGTTTAAAAATCAATGAATGTATGTCAATGTATTTCACAGCTTACCAGGCCAGTCTCATACCAGTGGTGTATCGATTCTAGAGACCCAATCTCTGCAGGTTGGAGCATCCTTCATGATCCAGTTCTATCTGGCTGTAGGCTGTGGACAACAGAAGAAGCTAGGTAAAGAGTACAATCCTCACCCATTATATTAAATCTTGTGATTCTTAATGCATGAGTTTCCAAATGTATCAATCATCCAATCATTCGCCAATCGGAGAGAATGAGATAATCTGTTTGAAATTGTTATCTTCTACTTGAGTCCTTTCTCTCAATTTTTGTTTATTTGTGAATTAGAATTTGATTCAGACTCTGCCCATTAGATATTGAACGCAGGCGATCGCATTAGGCGAAAGGGTAGTAAGATCAGCTGGGGAACAGGGGGATTGTAATACATCATGTATTAATCTTGTTAAATATGTTTTTCTTTATATTTTTCCTCTTTTTCTCTATTTGCAGGACATGAGTTCTCCATCAATCTGGAGTATTCAACAGACCATGGCTTGAGTTGGCACGATGTAGTCCCACCCTGTATGCCTGGTGAGGTAGGATGTACAGCCTTCCAACAAGGGTCTCAATATCACTCTACAGAGTACACAGAATGGACCAGAATCAGTATTCATGTACCATCAAGGCTCAGGTCAGATATTGGAATTCTTCTCTTTTTAAAAAAGTGTTTGAAGATTAGATTTTGAATAGGAGAAATGGTTTGTGTGCAGGAAGTTGAATATTAGTCTATGTGTATGAACTAAATCTGGATTCAAAGATCAAATTGAATAATCTAGATTGCTAGGATTGTTTGTTTATCATTGCTCTGGACTATTTGTTCATTGTAGCCAAATGTTGCTTGATGCTTAAGATGCCATTTGAGTTCTCAACTAAGGTTGAGTGTAATATTATATAAATAGTGCATGCTCTACCATGCAACATACCGTAAATTACCGTGTGTAAGGCGCACTTTTTTCTCACCATCTGACAACGCAAAGTCGGGGGTGCGCCTTATACACAGATACAAAGAAGTGTCAAAATAAAAATTTCTGAACTTCTGAGCTTTACATGTGTATGTTACCTTCTAATCAATATTAAAACTTTAGTACGTATATTTGCCGGTTACTAAAATCAAAACATACATTTCTTGATTTTTTTTAATTAAAATTCTTTAAGCAAACTAAAGTTTTTATTCTTTAACTATAATTATGAACAATTAAAAATATTTTTCTCCCTGAATTTGGAAGAATTTTGATTAAAATACAGACTTTTATAGCTTTATTGTGCATTGAAAATGCTCTTAGATGACAGTACTTGTGATCGATCGTAATCGATCGTAATCGTTTCTCCTTAAAATTAATTTTCTGGTTTTAATTTTCTTCTTAAATTTTTTTCTTTTTGTTTCAAACATTTTTTTTCACTATTTTGGCCTCTAAAAAATAAATTTTATAACCCCAAAATGCATGGACAATTTTTCTGCTATTTAAGAAGAAATGGGGCCACGTTATTTTTATTATTTTATATGGTGTTATTATAATCGTTTTTAATCGTAATCGGAATCGGAATCGTTTCTACTTTTTTTTTAAATTAATTTTTTAGCTCTTTATGCCTTAAATCTGTATGATTTTTTGCTGTAATATTTTCCCCAATATTAATTAATATACTATTTAAAATTGAAACCTGATAAAATGTATTTCTTTGGGATGAAATAATTAAATTATCTTTTACTTTTACAAGAATAAATTTGTAACTATTAAAAAATAATTATAAATCAAAAATAAATCTGGTGACTTTTCTTTACAATTGGTAAGTTGCGATGGTGAAACATTTATTGGCACCCTCCGTGAAACTTTTTTTTTTTTTGAAGACCCCAAAAATCGGGGTTGCGCCTTATACACGAGTGCGCATTATACACGGTAATTAACGGTACTAGATTATGTGCACGACAAATACTAAATTATCTCCGAGGGCACATTTATTTCACCGAGGCCGTAGGCCCGAGGTGAAACAGATGTGCCCGAGGATAATTTAGTATTTGGAGTTCACATAGTCAGTAATGTTGCATTAATAGATGCATGCACTATTTATTATAGTAAATAGACCCCTAGATCTTTGACCTTGCCATATCTGGTTTTATCTTTGCAAATGTTTGCCAAACTTTTGGTGCTAATTAAGCATGTGTGACGTATATTGTCGCTCCGCGTATCTATTGTTGTGCGCACCATTTTACTGTTATTACGCGCTTGCGCAACAAAGCAATCGATTTCACGATTCATTTTAACACAGGTAAAAACCGTTCAATATAACAAAAAAAACGTTCAATATAACAAAAACCGTTCACTATAACAAAAACGTGAATGACACGTGACACCCTTTCAACCAATCACAACTCTTAAAATACTACCACTATTTACTATAAAGGGTTCATAGACTTTGTTTCGAAATATATCCTCCTTCTACAATATCAAATATACTTTTCAAGAAATGTGTCCTTGAGTGAAAACAAGAATTTTGTTGTGTGGTTGAAACTTTTTTTTTCATGACAGTAATTTAAAAAAAAGTATTGTATTTGGAATGTGTATCCGGACAAAAAAGTTTGCAAAAACTCCTAAGATTGGTGAAGTTCTGATAGGAAAATGGGGGGGGGGGGGTTGGGCGATTTTTAAAACTTCAGATATAGAGCTGTCATTGAAGAAACATTATGTCACCTACTCCTTATTCATCTTATTAAATCTCAATGTTCTTGAACTACATGTATCTCAGGTTTGCAGTGACTAGGTTCAGACTACGTCAATCCCACAATGCCGAGGGTGCAACATGGGCCATAAGACATCTGTATGTAGGGGAGCAGTGTCCAGATATGTGTCATGGGCATGGTGTATGTCAGGAAGGTCTCTGCAGGTAACATACCTCTGCCACTATGACTAGTAATACGATAATTATAGTAGCTGGATCATTAAAGTGCTTCTGTCCTCTCTTGTTGAGACCCTCAAGATATTAAAGAAAATGAAGAAGTACACTTATTTCAATATTTTTAATTGTTTTACCAAATTGTATTTTACAGTGAGAACATAATGGTTGGAGACATTTTTATACATAAAATTTGAATAGTAAGATGTCAAGTTTTTAGATAATTATTTCATATTGTGGCCAACAATATGCGGAAGAGCAGTAGATCCCAATTTTTGCATATTGTTGATGGGGTGAAAAGTATCTCATAGATCTCAAATTTGGTGGTAATCACCTTCTTTTTGTTAATTTCCAGGTGATAAGTCAGCTCTCTTACTCCAAAAATGAAGCCACCACAGCATGTCAAAATAAAGGCACCTCAATAGGCGGCCATGTTCTTGAGATATGAGGTTTTATCACCCCACCAATGATAAATATGCTATAAAAAGTTGTAGATAAAATAATCAAATGAATGATGCAGTCAATGAAGTCTTTCTTCAATATCTGAGTAATTTAATTGATTCTTTTTTCATGATCAGCTGTGACAGGGGTTACAGTGGCGTGAGTTGCATTCCAGATCACCCTCGACTGAATGCTATCCAGTCAAACTTTGAAGAAGCAGCTTCCATCAACGCTGATTGGTCGATCATCCAGGGTGCGAGTATCAAGTGCAGGGGTCATGGCTGCGGAACTATATCTTCTGGCTGTTCTCTCTACTTCCATGGTGTAAGTATACTCGGCATAATTTGAGTAGGGTTCCATCTTTTCTGTCAATTCTTGTCTTTTTATCAATTATTAGTACTTTTGATTTATAACTATGGTGAATATGAACACTCTATTTATATTAATACGTATGTGCTACTGCCATTCAGCCTTAGGGATTCAAAAGTAATTGTGAGTGTAGTAATTTTTATTAAATTTTGTACCATGACCTTTTGTAAAATGCATGGAAATTAAAAATTATTATGTGCTATAAATGCTTTTGCAATTTCTAACAAATACATAAGCCAATGACTCAAATAAAGGAAATGAAATAGATAAAAGTTAATTGTATATACAGTACAACAGCAATTTTTATTTCAAAATCAAAGCTATCCCCTCATGAATGAATCGTGTGTCAATGCATTCATAACTATGCATAACTCATAACTATTATCAATATTTCAGTTTCAATCCGTCAATCCTTTCCTACAGCCTGGTGTAAGACAGCTAGTCAGTCATGACATGAGTACAGTCGAACCCAGCTACATCCAGTTCTATATCAGTATTATACAACATCACTTTAATCAATTCCAATCAAAGCCAGCCCCTCATGAATATTCATAATGCATGCAAATGTATTTCAATGGGTTTGTAACAATGCATGATTCGTTATCAATGTTCATCCCTCTTCCATCCTACAGCCTGGTGTAAGACAGCTAGTCAGTCTTGACATGAGTACAGTAGAACCCAGCTATATCCAGTTCTACATGTATATTCATATCACATATATGCATGGGTTCCTAATTATGCATAATTCATAACTATCATTATTATTCAAATGTTAATTTCAATCCACCATCCTTTCTACAGCCTGGTGTAAGACAGCTAGTCAGTCATGACATGAGTACAGTCGAACCCAGCTACATCCAGTTCTATATCAGTATTATACAACATCACTTTAATCAATTCCAATCAAAGCCAGCCCCTCATGAATATTCATAATGCATGCAAATGTATATCAATGGGTTTGTAACAATGCATGATTCGTTATCAATTTTCATCCCTCTTCTATCCTACAGCCTGGTGTAAGACAACTAGTCAGCCATGACATGAGTACAGTAGAACCCAGCTATATCCAGTTCTACATCCGGATTGGTAGCGAGGAGGAGAGGGGTGCATGTAGTAGGGCCACGGAGAGGGCTGAGGGTATCTTACTTCAATACTCTATCAATGGTGGGGTCTCATGGGTGGATCTGTTGGAGTTATACTACCAAGATTACACCATGCCAAGGTCAGTTTCTTTGAGAAGTGAATAATATTCATAACAGTACTAATGATTTCTTGTTATCAAGTATTGGCGTTCAATTTATGGATCTTGCTTTTTAAAGATATGTGATATAAATCTACCAAGATTATGGGTAAAAAAATAATTTCTGACGTAATTTGAAAAAAAGAAGAAAAAAAAAGATTTTTTTTTGTTGACTTTTTACATTGACAAAATTATAATGCAGTTTAGAACATAAAGTTGTAAATTGATAAAGGAGCAACAATAATTCAAGTTCCATAGAAGTGTAAAACACAACAATGCCCTGTAAAATAAAGAGTTTAAATCAATTACAATCAATCAATGAAATCAATCACGATCCTTATTGCATGTAATTTGTGCATAAAAGTCTCTCTCTGGACTAATCAGAATGTCGTAACTAATTAATGGTAACTTTATGTTACATGGGCCTGTGGGGTGTAACACAAAGACTTACGATTGATAATAAGTTACGATTGATTTTTTCTTGGTAGCCTCATTTGGAAATCAGGTACAGTTATGGATTGAGATTTTGATATCATTAAGAGTAGGGTTAGTGCTAAGGTTAGGATTAAGATCATCAACTTTGGAGCATCCTGTCCATGATGTGGCTAATGAGAAAAAAATCAATCGTAACTTTTAATCAATCGTAAGTCTTTGTGTTACACCCCACTGGTCTCTAAAGAGATCATGTGAAAAGTCAAGTGAAAATTTTATCCATCATACCTAGAATTTCTTCATGGTCTAATGATCATATTGTGGATATGCTAAATAAAAGTTTGATTTGCTTTACTTACATGTATCTTATTCTTGTTTCTGTAGGTTTGTGCGTAAGGATCTGCCAGTTGAAGCTCGATCTCCTGCTACCCGATTCAGATGGAGACAACCCAAACATGCAGGAGCTTACCACACCCAATGGGCTATTGATGATATCTTTATAGGCAATGACTTCAGACTTCAGTCCTTTGAAGCCTCATTTGTGGTAATATAAAACTGCTAGCTGAGACAAAATGACAATAAGGACATTGAAATGGTGTCTTCTCTATCCATATGAAAAATGTAACTTTACTTTTCTCCGACTGACTAATATGCATTATATCATCCAGAATATAGAAATATGATTTCGTCCTGCCTGCATTCAGATTTAAATATCTCTAAGAAATTTGTCAGAATGGAAATGAAAATGAAAGATAATAAATATGACACTAGAAAGCGTATAGGGGAGACTGGGGTACTTATGGCCCCCTTTTTCACATTTCCTATTACTACCATTAAATGAAAAGTCCAATGATATTCTAATTATGTAAAAATACAGTCAATCTATATACCTATAATATACAAAAGAAAGTATAAACCTGCTACTTTTCATTTGCATATTAATTACCATTATGTTAAAAACTTTGGGGGGCCATAATTACCCCACGGGTTGGGGTATTTATGGCCCCTCTTGTAATGACTGTATGAATTCAAAGATATTATGCTAATTAATGATGGTAATGTATAATAAATGTTGTTGGGTATTCCTAATACACTTATCAACCACCAACAATGATTTAGTCAATAATTGGTTCAGCCAAAATGTTGAAATTTTGCAATCAAAGCAATACATATATTTATGTACAAAATCGTACAAGTTAATGTCCCCATCTACGCTTATCTGCGCTTATACACTGTTTATGCATTGGGGGCCATAATTACCCCAAATGACATTTTCAATTTGATCCCCCTTTACAGCTCTACTATTGAAGATATTCAGGTGGAAGTTTTTCTGTTGTGTTTTTTACTCCCTATTGTTTCAGTTTCAATAAAAATTTCATCTTAAAGGATTTTAATTAATGATATCACACCCCACATAAAAAAGCAGACTTGCCACTTTCCAACGGACAGAATTGTAATTGCCGTACATTTTAGGCTCCCCTAAGCACAAAATTTTATGTAAATGGCTTATTTTTCTCATATGATAGTAGGAAGAGTTTAGCTAGGCATGTGTAAAAATTAAATCATCATTGTGTAATGCAGCAAAGAATTATAAGCTCTCAAAGACAAAGGGGCCATAATTACCCCAGTCTCCCCTACATATTGCAGATCAAAGTGCATAGAAAGAATATGACAATATACAATGTAGAGTGATATGTGCTGATATACAATTCTGAAATCATCATCTCTGAGAGATTCCTGGGTGATGTTCGATGATGTGGGAGTATGATTTTCCAATAAATTCAGGGTTACCACTTTACCTGGAAATTATGGAAAAAACTAGAAAATTAAATTTTACTTTTTCCAGTAAGTAAAGGTCTGGGAATTTGATAAGAATTTGTCTCGATGTCATTGCCGCAACACGTCATAATAGGTTGAAATAGTTGAAAATAGTTATCCCGGAATAATATTTGACTTGCGGTATTATTTTCAAATTTAAATACTTTTATCATATATGCAGAACGATAGTCCTCAGAGAGACATCTGGATGTCAACTAGTACCGGTCAGGTTGGTGGATTCTGTGGATCCAGAGGTCCTGCTCTCTACTTTGATACTGTGGGTGAGGATAGATTCGCTGTAACAAGATCAATGCAGCTTACTACAGCAGATGTTGTGCAGTTCAAGGTAAAAATAATATTTTCACATTTTCTCTTCTCACCTTGTTCTTGTGCCTTATACATGCAAAGATAATAAAAATACATGGGATTTTTATAGCAAAATTTTCCATTTAAATAAAATGCTCAAGTCGCTTTTAAATTAGTGAACATCTGTATCATAAAACTTGTTTCCTCTCAGTGTTAATGTTTCAAATTAAATTTAAAAGGACTTTAAAGGGGATTTCTTCTGTCCCTTGTGTAGTACCTTTATACAAATTATAATGATACATAAATTCATTATCTCTTGATTTTATATAAGTGTACAGTCTTGTAGTTCTAAAATATATATAAACTGTCTTTGTTTCTTGAATTGAGGTGTCACAGAAACGTAAAATAAAGTATGATATCATGCTTTATTAAGGGAGGCTTGATAGCTCAGTCAGTAGAGCAGTGGTCTTGTAACGGAGAGATCTGTGGTTCGAAACCAAGTCGATGCGCTAGTACCCTTTGGTAAGGCATTAATCCTCATTACCAAGTCCTTGGGATAGGACTTAGAGTTGTAGGTCCCCTGGCTGCCTACTTATAAGCATTTAATTACTTCCTTAGCCGGCGTGTAAAATAAACCAATCGATCAATCTATGAATGATCAATCAATTTATTTCATGTATATAGGTTGTGGTAGGATGCCAAGAAGACTTCTCCCATTTTGCTCCTGTCTACCTGGAGAAATCCACCGATGGTGGTATGCACTGGGAGCTGGTAACCACTCCTTGCTATCCCTTCTCTGAGGGAGAGGTACAGTGTGATGGACAGGGTGGAGAGCTGACAGATGGGAGTGTCTACCACTCTGGAAAGTACAATGACTGGGGACTGATAGTCATTCCTGTTACTAGGGGTATGACCCACAGGTGATTACAGGACTCTGTATTCAGAGGCGTCGGAAATCTCTGCAAGACATAAGATTGAATCCTTTTGTCTCCTCAGATCCTTCAAACGCCTCTGTCTGAGTTTTGTTATTTTTTGTTGTGTGCACAGAAGAAGAACCAGAACAGAAATTGGGGCAGTTATTCAAATTCTTGATTTTGTGATAAAATGGTGAAGTACATATAATGATCATTCAAATGATATGATTCACAATCCCAGAAGTAACTTAATTTTAATGTAATACTTCAATTGGAAATTGCTGTTTAAGGTGTTTATTTTATGTAGATTTTTAGATTATTGAGGATGCAGCTCTTATTCCTAATGGCTGCTTTGTTTCTTACTTTATTATGGCACAATTAACAAATCGGCAGTAAAGTATTGACCTTTTACTCATCAAAGTTAATCCCTACGAGTAGATTTGATATCTAATTCATAGATATCTATACTTGTTTCTAAAAAGTCCCTTTCTGATTTACCCTCAGCATTATCCAGTTCTGTTGGTGGCAAACTGGAGACCCTCTTCCACCATAATTAACTATTTTTGACAAAATTATTGACCTTTTACTTTAATTCAAACTTAATTCCTTTGAAGTAAATTTAATATGCACTTTCATGAATAGATATCTACATGACTCGTATAATTGTATCTTAAAATTGGATAAATCTGCAGACCAACGATTTCAAGGTATGCTGTTTGAATCCTGTTCATTCCACTTTAGCAAGACATTCATCTACAGACTTGCCACACTCGACCCAAGTGAGATGAATAGGTAGCAATAGAAAGAAAGTCCTTGACTGCTGTGTGTGCCATATTGTGGTAGCTTATATAGCTAAGCCGAGTAATAATTAGTTAACCGTAAGCGCTTAGAAACACAAAGGTGGATATATTTTGTAAATGTTATTAATTAATGAAAAGTCCTCTTTTAATTTTCAGTAATATCCAGTTCCGTTGGTGGCAGGCTGGCGATCCTCTTGCCCCTGCCTTTGGTTTAGATGATGTATACATTGGTCAGTCATGCCCTGGTCATTGCAATGGTCATGGGGTTTGTAGGAATGGAGACTGTGAATGCGACTCTGGCTATCATGGTGAGTACTATCAACTTTTATTTATTTATTTTTATTTTGGCAACTCTGTGACATCACTTTGGAATAAATAAATTAACCTTTTTGATGGTACTTGACGAAAGAAGAGATAAAGTTCATGGAGGCATGCATAAAAATGTGTTAGTAATACATGAAATATAAGGTACAACATTTTTTTTTTTAGAGAAAAGAAAAACAAACAAAAATATGTTAGTACACAAATGTAGTGAAGAGCACCTCACAAGTGCCATCAAAGAGTTGCCAATATGTCTGAATTAATGTCAACCTTAACAGCAGTAACTTTGATCTCCTTTGTCAGATTTTTGGCAAACTTTCACTTGTATATTTTTCTCATATATCTGGTTTTTTTTCAATGGAATTTAATCGGCGTAAAAAGAAAAGATGTTCTCATTGAAAGAATCAACTCTCTCTTGATTTTTCATAATCCACCATTTTATTTAAATCTCAGGCCTGTCCTGCACACCCAAGGGCACCAACCCACCAAGTTTCATTGATGGCTTTGACCTCGAGCGACCTCAGAGTGATGGTCAGTGGTCTCGTATGTTAGGTGCTGACCTAGGTCAAGGGTGTGGGGTCATCAAGATGGATAACTCTCTTTACTTCAGTTCTACAGGACCAAGGGAAGCTCAGACAACACCTGTTAATACTACAGCAATCAAGTGAGTCATCAATTATC
Organism: Paracentrotus lividus; assembly: GCA_940671915.1. Lineage (NCBI taxonomy): Eukaryota > Metazoa > Echinodermata > Echinoidea > Camarodonta > Echinidae > Paracentrotus > Paracentrotus lividus. Next base: position 47,707,169 of record CALNVZ010002100.1, on the reverse strand, counting down.
ATTCAATGTGGATAAATGCAACGGCAATCTGGTAGAAGTTCTAAAAGAGAAATTCTGTATTAATTGGCAATTAAAAAAAGGATTTACGATATGATTTACTGTTCAAATTGATAAAGGAGTGATTTACACTGAAAGGGGGATTCTCAAGTTCCGCTGGATTAGAACATTGTGAGCAAAGCAAAGAATCAATATCTGCTCACAGCATAAACAAATATATTAGATTTCATTTAAAAAGTGGTCCTAGCTATTATAATTGTATTGATTAATGATTCATATAAGATGATTTTAGAATCTTCAAGATACAGATGAAGATTGTTGATTCATAATCATGATAAATCCTCTTTGCAGATATCTCAGATAGTTTCATTTTAGTTTATTATCTTACATGTCTCATCACCTAAATGGCTGCCGGGACTTAGGGTAACAGCAAAGATGTGGACTACATTCTCTTCCAATTAACATCTCATTCTACAACTGCACTTTTTTCCTTGCCAGTCTCATCCCTGTTCCTTTCCCGACAGTTTTCTTCCCACATTTTTCTCTGTCTTCCTCCTTTGTTACTGACTCTGAAAGATAGATTCAGATAATGGAGTGATAATTTATATTCTACCTTTACCCCACTTTGAACTTAGAATTGTCCAGTTCTATGTCCAGATTGGCAGCATGGACAGAGGTGACCAGTGCATGGCGGCCATTGATCGTAGTGAAGCAGTCATTGTCCAGTACTCTAACAACTCTGGTATTACCTGGCATACAATGAAGGTTCTTGACCCCACACAGCTAGGTGAAAGGTCAACCCAGGTCACCATCAGCTTGCCGGTAGGGGCCAAGACACCAGACACTGTGTTCAGATGGTGGCAGCCATTTGTGTCTCTTGGTAAGTTTTATATGATGGGCCAAAGATGGAGAGCATAGATTTTTTGTTACTGGCTATGTCCTTGGTTCCATCTGTTTAAAAAAAATGTCCTAAAATTTTGAAAGTAGCATTAAGAGCATTATGATATTAGGATAATGTATTCATGTTTGTACCCTTGTAGCCGGATTCTTCACAAAAAGTATACATGATTGTATACTGTATAAGTGGTTATTTTCGCGGTGACTTTATTTTCGCGAATTTCGCGAGTCGGTCATCGCGAAAATTTCCTCTTCAGTACAAGGCTATTTATAGTAATGAAGTCATCACCAAATTCGCGAAATTTAGCTCTCGCGAATTTCCCCAATTAGTCCAAAATCGCGAAAATATCTGTACGCGAAAATATTGGCTTATACAGTACTTGGGTGGAGCGAATACAAGAATTTCCCATTCAAACAAAATAATCTATACAGTCAAACAATTTCTGTTAAGGAATAAGCTGACACTTTTCACACATTCTCTATGTGCTCTATCTTGCATTTAATTTGTTAACCAATCGGATAGTCACCATGAACCTGATCAACCTTTATGATAATAAAATTATTTAATTATGGCTTACTTAGTAGATATATTGAAAGTGACGAAAAAGTTTCAAACTAAGCCCAAGATTACTCTCTGACACATATTTTACATCTTGCTTTCTTTTTACTCAAAACCTGCAGGTATACCAAGAGCACAATGGGCCCTGGATAACATAGTGATTGGTGCCAATGAGACTAAGACATATGGCTTCGAGGATACCTTTATAGGCGGGGCCAGTGATAGCTGGTATATGACAATGGGAGGACAGGCTAAACCATTCTGTGGTGCCCAAGATGCTCTGGTCATGGATTCCAGGACTGGTAAGTACTATTGGATCTTTATTAATTTCCTTTACAGCTTTTCCCCACAATCTGATTATGATCCATTTGGATGTTGACTTCCTGTTCTATCTGTTATTCAATCTATAAATGCCATTGTTTATGTTACATGTTGTCCAAAGACATTCAATTTGGGATGCTGATGGAATCTTTGATACTAAAACTTACTTGTTAGGACAAAATTCCAACCAATGTATTCACAAACCATTATGATGTGTAATGCAAGTCAACAAGCAAATTTTTTAAATACATGTGGAAGTTCTTTAAATTAATAACGATTTTCCTGTTGAGTCTAATGAACGTTGAATAGGTCCCAATCAATCATATTTGTTATTTTGGGCTATGCTGACTTCTTTTGATGTGTAACAACCAATAGGAATAACTTGAGAACCAAACTTTCCCAAACAAATTCTCTTTGATATCTACATATTCCTGCAGGGACTCCTCGCTACACTGAGACCTGGGATTTCCATGTCACCATGACCGCCTTCCTGCAGTTTGAGTTGACCATGGGCTGTGGGGGTGGCGCACCCTCCCTTCCAGCCTACGCTGTTCTGTTAGAGTACTCCCTGGATATGGGACAGACATGGCACCTAGTGGCAGAAGAATGTAGTCCTCCAGACATGGGGTGTGGCCGGTACGGAATGGGGTCCATCTACCTGTCTCAGATGTATCTGGATTGGACTAGGGTTACTGTCTATCTGCCAGAAGCTGCTATGTGAGTACTGTCATTTCCATTTGGTCTAATACCCGTTTAGTGTCATGTGCACTTGGTCCAACACCACTTACATGTACTCTATTTGCTCTTACAAACTGGTAATATATACATCAAAGATCCATTTGGGAAATAGACGAAAATGCAATTAGACATTTTGGTTATCAGATGAATTTGCAATTAGACCAAGTGAGAATTAGACCAATTATGTATTAGACCAAATTTTTCGTTGACCAAATAGGTTCAGCCCATGTGGTATTAGATAATCTGGAGACAAATTAAAAATTTGATGTAGCTAGAGGAAAGTTACAATGTATCAATCATTTCTAATTGACACCTGTCAACCTGTCTGTCAACCAAAAATACTTAACCAACCAACCTTGAGTTAAAAGATTCATTGGCAGAGAGAAAGATACAGCAGTTGCTTCTGACATCAATTATACCCTTTTCAGACTGCTATTTCTTAACCCCGTACTATCCTTAACCCCATACTATCCTTAACCCCGTACTATCTTTTTTTGCTTTCAGACTGTGTTTCTTAACCCCATACTATTTGCTTAGCCGGGTTTAAGAAATTAAATGCTTTTCACACTGGGTATTCCTTAACCCCAGACTATTTGCTGGATCATGAATATTAATGATTTCATTCTCTTTCTTCACGTTCTTCATTGTTTTTCTCTTTTTCCTTATGTTATTTACTGTTTTTCTCTTTGTCCTTATGTTATTCCTTGTTTTTCTATCTTTCCTTATATTATTCATTGTTTTTCTCTTTTTCCTTGTTATTCATTGTTTTTCTCTTTTTCCTTATGTTTTACATTGTTTTTCTCTTTTTCTTATGTTATTCATTGAATTTCTTTTTCTCTTTTTCCTAATGTTATTTATTGTTTTAATTTATTATTTTCCTCTTTTCCCTTATGTTATTATTTGTTTTTCTTTCTTTCCTTATGTTATTCATTGCTTTTCTCTTTTCCTTATGTTATTCATTGTTTTTCTCTTTTTCCTTATGTTATTCTATGTTCTTCTCTTTTTCTTTATGTTATTCATTGTGTTTCTCTTTTTATTTATGTTATTCATTGTTTTTCTCTTTACTTGTGCTATCAAGTTTACGAATAATTATGCATATTCATGACCACATATTCATTGATTGGCTAATGCTTAGCCCCGCTTTTCCTTAGCACGGTTTGGTTTCAGACTGCAACTCTTAGCACCGCAATTGCCCGGCTAACTCCGCAATTACCCGGCTAACCCTGCTTTTTAGCAGGGCCAGATAGTACCGTACTATTTACCGTGCTAGCCTACTTTGGTAAAACGCAGTCTGAAACCGAAGCGTGCTAAGCTTAACCCCAGGAAATAGGTGGTACTAAGGCCCCCCCTTAGCCCTACCTATTTCCTGGGGTTAAGGATTTTAACTGCAGTCTGAAAAGCATATTAGATCTTTATTTCTAAAATTAAAAATTCTCAGTTTTCATATCAAGTCATGCATGTGACAAGAATGACAATAAATATTCAAAGACGACCTTTTGTAAGACACCATTGAAGGAGGAAAATATGAAGACAAATTATCCCTCATTATGTGACAATTGTTATGAATTTGGGTTCCAGCAGCAAAAAACTATACTGGTAATTGCAGTACTGTACTACAAAATATAGCAAAGGCAATTGGCACTGTTTGAGATGATGACATCTGTTGATGAAAATCACTTTAACTATGTAGTATCTAATCATTTGATTCCCTCTCTCTCTCTCTCTCTTTTTGTAGATCAACATCCACAAGGTTCCGATGGCGTCAGCCTGACTTCCGGCCTGGCCGTGATGTCTGGGCCATAGACAATATATATCTTGGCAGTGGGTGCCCCTGGATGTGCTCTGGCCATGGACGATGTGATAGGGGATATTGTGTGTAAGTCCTTTGTTTTATTATCATTTTGTTGGCATCATATACAAAGCTAGAGCACAAAAACCAATAATTATGTACGGATTACTTTCAGAAACATAGTGGGCCTGCAGCAAACACTATTTGCACAAATCAAACGATGTAAACCACCATGGTTTGGTCACTTCCCTCAACAAATAGCTTTTCAGAAGCACAGTTGAAGGTTGACATAGACGAGTCCGACAAAGGACAAGCTGGGCTAAAAATATGAAGACATGAATATGATAATGCAAGAGCTGCTATCGACAGCAACTGACAGGAAGGCATGGAGGAAAAAATGTGCTTCATCTGCTCTCTACTCCCCCCCACCCATGACTCAAGAAGATTCAATGGACTGAGTGAGTGAATCTCATTTCACTAGAATCAACTGTGAGGTTCATCTCAGTCAGGACTGTGTATACTAATCAATTGTTGCTCTCTGATGAAATTTAAGCTTGCCAAATGTATTACCGATTTAAAATAATATTGAATGTATTCACCTTTCTATCTTCAGTTGTGACCCAGGGTATGCAGGGCTCTACTGTGTACCAAGTATTCCTCTACCAAAGCAACTCAAAGACAGCTTTGATGGACCACCTAGAATGGTTTCAACTCGCTGGCTCTCCCAGTATGGTATGATCCGTGGTAGTACCCAGTGTGATGGGGTACTGGTGTCTGGGAATGCTGCCATTTTTAATCAGGTATGAGCAAGTTCAAGCAAACATTATTGCTGCATGCAAGTAATGTCAATGAATTTGGTAAATCTTGAAGTTAAAGCTTGGATAATGTGACTTATTGGGAATGCTTCAATTTGGGATTGGGTATGGAATATTATGAGGATAATGAAGGTGATGATGATGATTATTATTATTGATAAGTGATGATGATGAGGAGGAGGACCATGGGGTTGATGATGACGATGATGGTAATGGTGAAAGTGATGATGATAATGTTGAATGATGATTTGTGACGATGTTGCTAATTAATGATTTATGATTATGATGATGTTGATGATGATTGATATGATCTTGAGGAGGAAGAAGGAGAAGAAGGTGATGATAACGATGATGATGACGATGATGGAGATGATGGTGAGGATGATGATGATAACGATGACAAGAAGGAGATGATGATGACAATGGCTATGATGATTATAATATTAAAGATGCTGACAATGATGATTTAAGCCTTTTCTATTCTTCTTGTTTTCTATGTTCTCTAGCCCGGTATAAGGATGTTAGTCACCCTAGATGTAGACTCCACCATGATGGAATATGTCCAGTTCATATTCAAATATAGTTGCCATGATGAACCACCATCTAGTCGATCATCTGCTGTTCTACTCCAGTATTCCATCAATGGTGGTATAACATGGGAACTATTACAGGAGCTACCATTCACACCGCTTCCGGCAACATTCTTCAATATCAAGGTACATGCATTGTCTGACATAGTGTCATATTTTAATAATTTCTTTCCACTTGTTGCTACAGTGACTCTATTTTAAGATTATTGTCAATTTAACTATGTGTATCCAGTATTGAATGTCTCATATTTTCTTTATTTGAATAGATGGTTTTGAACAAAGAGTTTCAAAGTAACTTTGTAATTATGTTGTAACTTGTTTCATTCATGCTGTATTCTTAAATATTTCTTGAAATGTTCTTAAAATACTTAGCAGCTGCTCTGTCTGGGGATTAAACCTACTTAGAAGAGGTTGTTCTTATTTGAAGTTTCATATAAGATCACTTTTGATGTAGTTTGGTGTTAAAGTGATATGACACCAAATTTTTAAGGAGAATACTTTTTAAAAATTTATCTTTTGTCACGTTTGTGGTTTCAGATAACAGTGCTAGTACAGGGTAGGCCTAGAGGAACTTCTCTTAATATGCTAATAATGTTACAATTTTTATTCTATTACTGACTCCATGATAAATTTGTTTCCTGGGATTACAGCTTTTTGGGGGTTTGCTTTGCAGGTTATTTTCATGTTTTGGGGTTTTTCCTTCTATACAAAAGTATACATGTAGGAGCTCTATTAATTTCTGCTATTTTTCAGTTTTTTCAGCTTTCTGCAGCTCTTTGTATTTGAGGTCTCTTAAACTTCTGATTATTGTGCTTCAATAACCTGCACTTTTCAATTTTCATATTGGATACAGCTTCCGATGTTGTCCAAGACCAACTCCACCCGTTTCCGATTCTGGCAGCCTCAGCACTCTCTGCAAGGCAACACGTGGGCCCTGGATAACCTGATCATTGGGGGTAACTTCATGACCAGAGGACCTCTCCAGGAAACCTTTGAACTTGGCAGTATCAATAACGATGATTGGTTGTTCTATCCAGGAGCTACCACATTGACTGAACACTGCCCAGAACATCAGAGAAGACAAGGTTTGACTTACCTACCATCGAGTCCATATGAGCTGACAAGTAGGGATACCCTCAGGTAAGGTCTTGACTTGGTTGTTTGTTCTTGTATGCTGTGTCTATTTGTTCTCTCTTCAAGTACTCATAATGGACGTACGTTGTATACATGGTTTCTTATTGAATATTACTTCTTTACTTTCAACAGAATATTTATTTAAGCTAGTTCAATACTATGCATTTAAGTCATCTTGTCTCATTGATAAAATTAATATCTTTGTATTCTTGAATGCAACTTTCAAGCTCGATTCCAATAAATTATAACCCTCTATCATCTTGCTTATCGAAAAGTAACATACTAGAAAGTCAAGCTTGTTTCAAATTTTTGTTTGTATCAATATACATGTCTCCTTTTTCTGTCCTAGCTATTACCAACTTATGGCAGTTTATAAATGTCTGTTTCTGTATTCTGAATTATTAGTGCATGTGAACTTTACACATTTACTCTTTTGTTTACAGTTATCAAATTGGGAAGCGACCTTCTCTAGTGTTTCCTCATACAGTAGGAGAACATTCTGTGACAACCAGAGATATTGATATTGATGAAAGTAGCATCCTTCAGTTCGAGGTAAAAATACTTATATAGACAGTGTTTTAGCTTTAATATTGATTAATTGGTTTCTAATGTTTCTGCTGATTGGTAAAGTTGACACCCATCAAATGTGCAACATGGAGAAGAAAGCACATAAAGTGTTTTGAAAGAATTTAATTTATTTCTGTAAAAGGATATAAAGTGCTGAATAGTAACTTTTAATGTACATGTACTTGAAATTTGCCAAAACTCCTCTGGGATATTGTTGTATATATACTTTGTCATGTTTACAGGCATTTCCCAAGTCTATTGTTTTACAGGTTTTTAAAAAAAAATTTTATCCCCTGTAGGAATTTCATGTTACATACATATATTTTTTGCTTGAAACAGTAAGGAAGTTGGTTCAATACTATTTTCATAGTGAAAAATCATTCTCTTTGTGTTATGCTTGTTATGACAGGCCTAGGATCTCGAGATGTATCTCTTCTTTGAATAAGACATCTTTCATCAATGACGTAATGTGTTATTCTTATTGATAATAAGATGATCACGTGTATTTCTATCCTTTCTCAGATCAATGTTGGTTGCACCAATCAATCCACTGCCTCTCATCCAATCAGCCTTGAGGTATCAAGAGACTATGGGACCACCTGGAGCCTACTGTCACCGGACTGTTTCTCTAACCAGTCTACTTGTCTCTCATGCTCTGAACATCTCACTACCCCTACAGTCTACTACAGTGGAGAGAATGACAGATGGGTTCGCTACACCATTCTTCTTTCAAGATTACATGTTTGTGGGTGAGTGATCATGAAAATTTTATGAATCAATAAGAAGTTTATTTTGAGATCCATATAGATGAAGCTTTAGGTTTGGAGCATATTGTGATGGAATTTGAACAAAACCAGCCTCTTTCAGTCATCTGTAAATAAATGTCAAGGAAATTTGTATAAATACTTTTGTATTTTTTATCTATCACAGATTTTATATTTGTATTTATAAATCAAATATTTTCCGCATGCAGCAACTTTCTTCCATCTGAAATTCAACCACCTCTCATATATTTTCATCAGAGTATCCTTTTCTTAATGTAGAATTTGTAAAAGTTCTAACATGTCATTTCCTGAAAATTATTAAATCAAAAGAAGGTAACCTGTACATATAACAGTGAAATGTCTTTTGTAAATGATCAAATTATCTGTTTTTATCCTCTTAAACAATATCTGAAATGATTTTGTTTTATTTCTCTTGTAGAACTGTAAGATTCCGTTGGTACCAAGGCTTCTTCTCTGCCCAGGATAACCCCAGACAGTGGGCCATAGATGGGATCTACATCGGGCCCCATTGCCCTCTCAACTGTAATGGTCATGGCTCCTGTGTCAATGGTTTTATGTGTTTATGTGACCCTGGTTACGGAGGTCAAATGTGCCACGCCCTTCAGCCAAACCCTTTCTTCCTCAAGGAATCCTTTGAGGGTAAAGCTCATATAATAATATTAATTTAAGCATTTAATTCTTAGCATAAAGAATGCCAATTTCACTATAGTACTAGAACTTTGACTCTTTTTTTTTTTTTTTTTTTTTTTTTTTTTAGTTTTTGAATATCTTAACATGGTGAGAACAAATATCGCTTGTATACTGAAGAGGCATTTAATTATCGAAAAAAAAAAAAAGAAACAAGGAAACTTGATAAAATGCATTTCTTGCCAATCATAATTAGTTAGATCTAACCCTTCTTTGTGAATCAGTGATTGAAAAGTGATTGAAAGTACTATGTAATGGGAAGAGGTACATTGTATTCTGCAATTGTTCACAAAATAAATTGTTTTCTGTTTTTCATATTAATACAATGGATGATTTTGATATTACCTTTAAAAAATTGTCCTGATTTAACTCCTTGTTTCATATGAAATAGATGACTTGTAACAGTATTTATAAAGTTGACTACTATTTTCTTTGTGAAAAATTATTCCATTTGTATTTTGCTTGTGATTATAGGCCTAGGATCTCTAGACAGGAAGAAGTTCTCCCAGTGGAGTGGAGCAGAGGTAACACAGAAATGCGGAACCTTGATCACTGGAAAGAGTCTTCATTTCACTGGGTCTGGTAGACGAATGTTAACAACGGTGGACATGGATCTAACTATGGCAAGGTAAAAAGGGGGAATTATGTAATCTTACTAATTTACCAGCTTCAAAATTAATTTGTAGACAATTAGAGAATATTAGATAACCTTGAGTTGGTTACAAGAAAATAGTGTTCAAACTGGAGAAGAGTATTGGACGAGTCAAACTGATGCGTTATCAAGTCCAATATTATTCTTTAGCAGGTAACAGTATTTCATGTGTCTCATTTCATGTATTTCATTGATCATCCAATATGATCATTGTCTCATTTGACCTTTCTTTGAATTTTCTTTGTCATACGATGATATTTTTCACAGATAGAAAATATGCTATTTCCTCAAGTGCCATTCCCATATGAGGAAAAAAAATAATCTTGAAATCGGTGCAAAGCTATTTTGATCAGACTGTTATTTGTGGCGGTAATAAGAAATGGTAAACTTTCATGAAATCCTGTGCCAATTTTCATATTTCTACGTGGAGACAATAGTATATGGTCAATCGAATGCCAAGCAAAATGGGCTAATGCATTGCTAATACATGTATGGCTGATCTTGACCAAGCTGTTCATGTGCCATCTTTCATCAAGCTAAAAACTTATTTCACTGCTTGAGCAAATGTTGAAGTTTACCTCTTTGTATGGAAATGCCCCTGAACTGTTTGATTTTGATCTCATCCATCTTGAATACAGCATCATCAGCTTCTACATTCGTCTTGGTTGCTCCCAGCGTCCTCCGTCTCGGCTGAACCTTCCCATCATCCTCCAGTCCTCGTCCAATGGTGGCATCACATGGGATACCATCGAGGAAATGACCTTTGACCCTCAGAACAATACTCCAATGTACGTAGCCCTTCAGCTTCCCTCCGGGTCACACTCCAATGCTACCAGGATTAGATGGTGGCAGCCGTCCAGGGATGGAGTGTACATTGATGAGTGGGCCATTGATCAGGTTCGTCAACAATATTTTTTTCAATTATTATCTTGATTTTTAATGATAATGGAAGTTAACCCTTAAGCCCAGCGCACACATTGCGATGCGATTGCACTAAGATCCGATTGCAACAAAATTGCAGTGTGTGCGCCAACCTGCAACACGCTGCAACTGCGATGCGATGTGTTGCAGAAGAATCGCAGACCAAATCTCAGACATTTGACATGTCAAATCTTCCTGCGATTTTCCTGCGATTTTGATAATTTCAGCCAATCAGATTGGCTAGAGATGGAGGTTGTATTACTGCGCGCCTGCGCGTATCAGAGGGTACCATGGTGATATGCAGCGCCTGTGTGTGCGCTGGCCTGCGATGCGATTGCACTGCGATATGATGCGATTGGCAATTTGTTGCAATCGGATCTTAGTGCAATCGCATCGCAATGTGTGCGCTGGGCTTTAGTCTTAAAAGATGATTTTACTTTAGAATGATGTGTATCAGCATGCATATCAGCATGCATGGAACTCCAACCCATGCATGTGTTGCTATAATATGTTCATTCCGAAACAGATGCTCTATAAACTGTGCCACATCACTTCCAATCCTAATTTTTTCCCCACTTTTTTACTTAGACTTTGTTCCTCTTATTCCATGTCATCCTGTCGTTGGTATTTTTAATTTCCATTGTTTATGTTTGTTAAGTTTATCTTTGCCTGAAATAAAATGTATTAAATGTAGAACATTACAAAAGAAGATCTCCACCCTCTGCTGTCATCAAGGAGGATTGGGCATCAGCCCAGCTCATGTTTATTTTGTTTAAGTCCTGTAGGACAGTCCTTTTCGAAGTTGGTCATCCACGTTCCCTTCTGTCATATTATGGTTATTTTTTTTTAAATGGATAAGATTTTCTTATAACTGTTTTTGGCTACAGATCTTCATTTGGGGTTACATCCATGTTCAGATGATTTCACAACATCACTTCAGAATGAAAATCCAGAATTCTCTCTCTTTATGTCAGCCCCGCAGGACCCCAACACATTCATGTGTTGCTATCATACATCATGCATCCAATGCAAACGATAACATTCTCTCCTTACTGTCTTTGCTTACAGATCTTCATTGGTGGATACATTCATGGTCAGATGGTCTTAGAAGATGATTTCACCACATCACTTCAGAATGATGGTGATCAAGAATTCTCTATTCATGATCAGAATTGGCTCATCTCTCCTGGTAGTACCATGGAGCAGGTAAGAGCAGGTTAGGGTTAGGGTTAGGGTAAGAGTTAGAAGAGAATTCTCTTTTCATGATCAGAATTGGCTCATCTCTCCTGGTAGTACCATGGAGCAGGTAAGAGCAGGTTAGGGTTAGGGTTAGGGTAAGAGTTAGAAGAGAATTCTCTTTTCGTGATCAGAATTAGCTCATCTCTCCTGGTAGTACCATGGAGCAGGTAAGAGCAGGTTAGGGTTAGGGTTAGGGTAAGAGTTAGAAGAGAATTCTCACTTCATGATCAGAATTGGCTCATCTCTCCTGGTAGTACCATGGAGCAGGTAAGAGCAGGTTAGGGTTAGGGTTAGGGTAAGAGTTAGAAGA
>CALNVZ010002100.1:47620765-47689228 GCA_940671915.1 Paracentrotus lividus | reverse complement strand
TCTCCCAGTGGAGGTGGAGCAGAGGTAACACAGAAATGCGGAACCTTGATTCACTGGAAAAAGAGTCTTCATTTCACTGGTCCTGGTAGACGAATGTTAACAACGTGACATGGATCTAACTATGGCAGGTAAAAGGGGGGATTATGTACATCTTTACTAAATTTACAGCTTCAAAATTAATTTGTAGACAATTACGAGAAATATTAGATACCTGAGTTGCGTTACAAGAAAATAGTGTTCAAATGGAGAAGAGTTTGACGAGTTCAACTGATTGCGTTATCAAGTCCAATATTATTCTTTAGCAAGGTAACAGTTTTCATGTGTCTCATTTCAATGTATTTCATTGTCATCCATATGATCATTGTCTCATTTGGACCTTTCTTGATTTTCTTTGTCATACGATGATATTTTTCACAGATAGAAAATATGCTATTTCGCCAAGTGCCATTTCCAATTGAGGAAAAAAAAATAATCTTGAAATCGGTGCAAATATTTTGATCAGACTGTTATTTGTGGCGTAATAAGAAATGGTAACTTCTTGAAATCCTGTGCCAATTTTCCATATTTCTACGTGGAGACAATAGTATATGGTCAATCGAATGCCAGCAAAAATGGCTAATGCATTGCTAATACATGTATGGTATCTTGACCAAGCTGTTCATGTGCCATCTTTCATAAGCTAAAAACTTATTTCACTGCTTGAGCAAATGTTGAAGTTTACCTTCTTTGTATGGAAATGCCCCTGAACTGTTTGATTTTGATCTCAATCCTATCTTAATACAGCATCATTCAGCCTTCTACATTCGTCTGGGTGCTCCCAGCGTCCTCCGTCTTCGGCTGAACTTCCCATCATCCTCCAGTCCTCGTCCAAATGTGGCTGATCACAGGGATACCATCGAGGAAATGACTTTGACCCTCAGAACAATACTCCAATGTACGTAGCCCCTTAGCTTCCTCGGTCACACCTCCAATGCTACCAGGATTAGATGTGGCAGCCGGTCCAGGGGATGGAGTGTACATGATGAGTGGGCCATTGATTCAGGTCGTCAACAATATTTTTTTCAATTATTATCTTGATTTTTTAAATGATAATGGAACGTTCACCCTTAAGCGAGCGCACACATTGCGATGCGATTTGCACTAAGACCGCATTGCCAACAAAATTGGCATGTGTGCGCCAACCTGCAACACGCTGCACTGCGCAGATGCGATGTGTTGCAGAAGAATCGCCAGACCCAAATCTCAGACCATTTGACATGTCAAATCTTCCTAGCATTGTTCTCTGCGATGTTTGAAATGTTGCAGCCAATCAGATTGGCTAGAGATGGAGGTTGTATTATTCGCGCGCTGGATGCGCGTATCAGAGGGTACCGATGGTAATATGCAGCGCCTGTGTGTGCGCTGGCCTGCGATGCGATTGCACTGCGATAATGATGCGATTGGCAATTTGTGCAATCGGATCTTATGCAATCGCATCGCATTGTGCGCTGGCTTTAGTCTTAAAGATGATTTTACTTTAGAATGATGTGGTATCACGATGCATATCAGCATGCATGACAAACACCTACCCATAACCCATGATGTGTTGCTATAATATGTTCATTCCGAACAGATGCTCTATAATACTGTGCCACATCACTTCCAATCCTAATTTTTTTTCCCCACTTTTTTACTTAGAACTTTGTTCCTCTTATTCCATGTCATCGCTGTCGTGTTTATTTTTTAATTCCTGTTTTATGTTTGTTAAGTTTGTCTTTGCACTTGAGAATAAAGATGTATTAGAATGTAGACATTACAAAAAGAAGATCTCGCACCCTCTGCTGTCATCAAGGAGGATTGGGCATCAGTCCCAGCTCATGGTTTATTTTGTTTAAGTCCTGTAGGACAGTCCTTTCGAAGTTTGGTCATCCACGTTTCCCTTCTGTCATCTTATGTATTTTTTTTTAAATGGATAAGATTTTGTCATACTTGTTTTTGGCTACAGATCTTCATTTGGGGTTACATCCATTTTCAGATGATTCACAACATCACTCGATATGAAAATCCAAGAATTTCTCATCTCTTTATGTCAAGCCCCGCAGGACCCCAACGCATTCATGTTGCTATCATACATCAGCATCCATGCACAACATAACATTCTCTCCTTACTGTCTTTGCTTACGAATCTTCATAATGGTGGATACATTCATGTAGATGGTCTTAGAGATGATTTCACCACATCACTTCAGAATGATGGTGATCAAGACATTCTCTATTCATGATCAGAATTGGCTCATCTGCTTCCTGGTAGTACCATGGAGCAGGTAAAGAAGCAGGTTAGGTGGGTTAGGGTAAGAGTTAGAAAGAGAATTCTCTTTTCATGATCAGAATTGGCTCATCTCTCCTGGTAGTACCATGGACAGGTAAGAGCAGGTTAGGGTTAGGGTTAGGGTAAGAGTTAGAAGAGAATTCTCTTTTCGTGATCAGAATTAGCTCATCTCTCCTGTAGTACCATGGAGCAGGTAAGAGCAGGTTAGGTTAGGGTTAGGGTAAGAGTTAGAAGAGAATTCCACTTCTATGATCAGATTGCTCATCTCTCCTGGTAGTACCATGGAGCAGGTAAGAGCAGGTTAGGGTTGGGTTAGGGTAAGAGTTAGAGAGAAGAATTCTTTTTCATGATCAGAATTGGCTCATCTCTCCTGGTAGTACCATGGAGCAGTAAGAGGCAGGTTAGGGTTAGGGTTTAGGGTAAGAGTTAGAAGAGAATTCTCTTTTCATGATCAGAATTAAGCTCATCTCTCCTTGTAGTACCATGGAGCAGGTAAGAGCAGGTTAGGGTTAGGGTTAGGTAAGAGTTAGAAGAGAATCCACTTCATGATCAGAATTGGCTCATCTCTCCTGGTAGTACCATGGAGCAGTAAGAGCAGGTTAGGGTTAGGGTTAGGTAAGATTAGAGAAATTCTCTTTCATGATCAGAAATTGGCTCATCTCTCCTGGTAGTACCATGGACAGAGAGCAGTTAGGGTTAGGGTTAGGGTAAGAGTTAGAAGCAGAATTCTTTTCATGATCAGAATTAGCTCATCTCTTCCTGGTAGTACCAATGGAGCAGGTAAGAGCAGGTTAGGGTTAGGGTTAGGGTAAGAGTTAGAAGAGAATTCTCACTTCATGATCAGAATTGGCTCATCTCTCCTGGTAAGTACCATGAGCACGTGTAAGAGACAGGTTAGGGTTAGGGTTAGGGTAAGAGTTAGAAGGAATTCTCTTTCATGTCAGAATTGGCTCATGCTCCTGGTAGTACCATAGGAGCAGGTAGAGCAGGTAGGGTTAGTGCGTTAGGGAAGAGTTAGAGAGAATTCTCTTTCATGATTCAGAATTGGCTCATCTTCTCCTGTAGTACCATGAGCAGGTAAGAGCGGTTTAGGGTTAGGGTTAGGGTAAGAGTTAGAAGAGATTCTCTCTTCATGATCAGAATGGCTCATCTCTCCTGGATAGTACATGGAGCAGGTAAGAGCAGGTTAGGGTTAGGGTTAACGTTAGAGTTAGAAGAAACATTCTCCCTTATTATCAGAATTGGCTCATCTCTCTTCTTGGGAGTACCATGGAACAGGTAAGAGCTGGTTAGGGTTAGGGTTAGGGTAAGAGTTAGAAGAGAATTCTCTTTTCATGATCAGAATTGGCTCATCTCTCCTGGGAGTACCATGGAGCAGGTAAGAGCAGGTTAGGGTTAGGATTAGGGTAAGAGTTAGAAGAGAATTCTCTCTTCATGATCAGAATTGGCTCATCTCTCCTGGTAGTACCATGGAACAGGTAAGAGCAGGTTAGGGTTAGGGTTAGGGTAAGAGTTAGAAGAGAATTCTCTTTTCATGATCAGAATTGGCTCATCTCTCCTGGTAGTACCATGGAGCAGGTAAGAGCAGGTTAGGGTTAGGGTTAGGGTAAGAGTTAGAAGAGAATTCTCTTTTCATGATCAGAATTGGCTCATCTCTCCTGGGAGTTCCATGGAACAGGTAAGAGCTGGATCTACATGTACATGTATGACAGATCTCATCGAAGCATATACATCCTTGTTTCTCACAAGTGTTTGGTGTGAATATTTAATTCGTTAAAACACTAGCAAAGAAAATGGGGTTCGAACCCGAGACCTCCTGATTGCTACCATCGCAGCTATGGCAAACCCATGAGGACATTTGTCCCTGAATCCCATTTATTCTTCAATGCTCAAGAAGACCATCATCAAGTTGATGTCAACATTTTTTATGTCTCCAATGAGTTTCCTTCATTGTTCAAATATTTAATTTATTCAGAAACTTGACTTTCAGAGTTGGTGGAAAAATCTGTGAGAATCCTGTGATTTAAGAAATAATTGTTTGTTCCTTTTAAAAAAAAAAGACATATAGATAGAAAAAAAAAGATAGCAAGAGGAAGACAGCGAATGAGATATCTCAGGAGAATAACAGAATGGGTTGAAAGATCAGTTCGAGAACTCATATAATACTCCCATAAAAGAGAGGATTGGTAGCCTATTTCATTTTTATGCCTCCGCCACCGAAGGTGGTGCCTGGTGCCGGAGGCATTATGTTTTCGGGTTGTCCGTCCGTCCGTCCGTCCGTCCGTCCGTATGTCCGTCCCGTTTTCGTTCTCGCGATAACTTAAGAACCGTTTGACGGATCACTTTCAAACTTGGATCATGTATGCATATGGTAGGGACAATGATCTGATTAGATTTTAGGGTCATGAGGTCAAAGGTCACAGATGTCATTGTATGGTTCTAGGACATCTCCCCCGGAGGACAACTCCCCCGGGGACAATTCCCGGAGGACAGCTCCCCCGGAGGACAACTCCCCCGGAGGACAACCCTAACCCTAACCCTAACCCTAACCCTAACCCTAACCCTATGTCCTCCGGGGGAGCTGTCCTCCGGAAATTGTCCCCGGGGGAGTTGTCCTCCGGGGGAGATGTCCTGATACGCTGTATACATGTACATGAAAATGGTTCGTTCTCGCAATAACTTAAGAACTGTGTGACGGGTCAACTTCAAACTTGAGTAATGTGTGCATATTTGGAGGGCAATTGAACTGATTAGATTTGGGGTCATATTAGGTCAAAGGTCAAAGGTCACAGAGGTCATTGTATGCATGAACAATGGCTCGTTCTCGCCCATAACTTAAAAAAGCGTTTGACGGGTCAACTTCAAACTTGGGTAATGTGTGCCTATGGGAGGGCAATGAACTGATATTTTAGGGTCATGAGGTCAAAGGTCAAAGGTCACAGATGTCATGTATACATGAAAATGGTTCTTTCTCGCAATAACTTAAGAACTGTGTGAGGGTCACTTCAAACTTGAGTAATGTGTGCATATGGGAGGGGCAATGAACTGATTAGATTTTGGGTCAAAGTCAAAGGTCACAGAGGTCATTGTGTACATGAAAATGGCTCGTTCTTGCGATAACTTAGAAACCGTTTGAGGATAAACTGAAACTTGTGTCATATGTGCTTATATGAGGGTCAATAAACTTATTAGATTTTGGGGTCATGAGGTCAAAGGTCACAGGTCTTGTGTACGTGAACATGGCTCTCGTTCTTGCGATAACTTAAGAACCGTTTAGGGATCAACTTCAAACTTGGATCATATTTACATATGGGAGGGACAATGAACTTATCAGATTTTGGGTCATGAGGTCAAAGGTCACAGAGGTCATGTGTACATGAAAATGGCTTATTCTCGCAATAAACTTAAAAACCGTTTGATGGATCAATTTCAAACTTGGTCATATGTGCATATGGACGGACAATAAACTGATTAGAATTTAGAGTCATGAGGTCAAAGTTCAAAGGCCACAGAGGACATTGTGTACGTGAAAATGGCTTGTTCTGCGATAACTTAACAGTTTGATGGATGAACATCAAACTTGGGTCATGTGTGCATATGGTAGGGACAATGAATTTATTATATTTGAGGTCATGAAGTCAAAGGTCAAGGGTCACGACGTCATTGTAACATGAAAATGGCACGTTCTTGTTTGTAACTTCTGAACCGTTTTATGGATCAACTTCAAACTTGGGTCATGTGGGAGGAAAGATGAACTGATTAGATTTTGAGGTCAGGACATCAAAGGTCACTGGTTATTTATGTAAATGACTCGTTTGTGCAATTTCTGAAGGACCTTTGACAGATCAACTTAAACATGTTTATCCTTTTTATTACATCAGTAGCCATCCTTCTGAGTTGGAAATAATTCTGATGATAACAACTTAATAGATTTGGGGTCAATATCTCAAAGTGTCATGGTATAAATGGATGTAAAATACTCAACATGCGCATGCCTTTTTTTTTCCGATGTGGCAATACGGAGGCATGCCTTCCGACCATGCGCGGTCAAAGATTCATCTAGTTAGACAATGGAACAAGAAGAAGAAGAAGTTTTTTCTTTGTGGTTTGTGTTTGTAAGTGCAGTGGAGTTGGTTTATTATACTGTATAAGCCAATATTTTCGCGTACAGATATTTTCGCGATTTTGGACTAATTGGGGAAATTCGCGAGAGCAAAATTTTGCGATTTTGGTGATGACTTCATTACTATAAATAGCCTTGTACTGAAGTGGAAGTTTTCGCGATGACCGACTCGCGAAATTCGCGAAAATAAAGTCAACGCGAAAATAACCACTTATACAGTAATTGAATTCTTCACCTGTTTATTATCTTGCTAGGGATAACTTAGAATTAAAAGGTTCACTTTAATGATTACTTCAAATTGTATATAAACTACCTTTAGGTGTGTGGAGTTGTGGATAATGCTCTACACTTTGCCAGCAATGAATTGATGAGATATAATATTACATCTGATGTTATGATATTATGGTATTTTATGTATTAACATTTAGGTATGTGGAGTTGCACATAATGCTCTTCACTTTGCCAGCAATGAATTGATGAGGTATACTATTACATCTGATGTCATATTAATATGGGATTGTATGTATTATCTTTTAGGTATGTGGAGTTGCCCATAATGCTCTTCACTTTGCAAGCAATGAATTAATGAGGTATACTATTACATCTGATGTCATGGTAACAGACCACACCTTTCTTCAGTTTGATATCGCTCTTGGATGCACTGAACAAGAAGCTTGCTATGGTAAGAGTAAATCTCATTTTACTTTCTTATTCATTAGGTTTATGTTCATACACCATTTCCTCTTTTATATTACTTGTTCATGCTTTCTCTTTCTCATTCATAGATAAATGCTCACTTTTTGCACTTTCGCCTTTAATTTTTACTTGTATACTTTTGATCTTTTACCTATCCCCTCTTTTACTAATTCAATATTAATAATATTTCTTATCTTTCTCATTTCTGTTCCTCTCTTAGGTCTTCCTTTGTTTTATGAGTCTTGTCTACTAATTTGTATGTTATTTAAAAAGAATGTCTGTGGTTTCAATATTTTCTGCTTTCCTCACTCTTTACGAAATGTATATATCATCATGCTTAAAACGTGAATATGTTAATACATCTTCTTCAGTTTTTAGCTTGACATGCATGCTTAGGAAATCTTGTGATCCATGCTGTCAACAAATTACAGTATACATTTAAGAATATTTCAATGATTCAAATTCTCTAATTGCAATGAACTATTTTTTTCACAATATATCTGTTTACAGGAATACTTTTAGAATACTCTATTGACATGGGTAAGACATGGGAGCCACTCCTCACAGAATGTTTTCAATCTCAAGTCGAGTGCACCAGCTATCATATGAGAAGTGTCTATCTAGCTGATATATGATATGTCAATTTTGTTTACAGGGATACTGTTAGAATACTCTATTGACATGGGGAAGACTTGGGAGCCACTCCTCACAGAATGTTTCCCATCCCAAGTCGAGTGCTTGAGCTATCATATGAGAAGTGTCTATCTAGCTGATATCTACTATGGGTGGAACAGAGTGACTCTGCCTCTACCACACTACACAAGGTAACATTGAAACTGAATTGGTTGATTGAAATAACAAAAAATGCCACCCAAAGGCTGATTCTGTTTATTTTACAAATAATGGATTAGATACATGGAATAATAAAATCAACCATTCATAAAGTTAGCATAAATATCACATGAATATGTAGTAATAATAATAATAAAATAATGATCTTTGAAGGTATAGAGAGTTATATACAAATATACATTAATGTATTTTATAAAGTTAACTATCCAGTTTATGTAATATTTAAAAGGAATATAAATTTAAAAATTATTTTGCAAGTATTATAGATAATTTGTCTGCTTGAAAATTGTTTTTCTTGATTCTTACATAAATATACATATAATATACAGATAGACCAAAAACAAAAGAAAAATAAAAGGAAAGAAAAAATGCAATCCTAAAATAAGATGTGATTTATTTAATAAAATTCTGTGATGTGCCACCTGTGACAATGTACATTGTCACAGCAAATAAAACATTTACTAATTTGAATCTGCGTTTTGATTGTTTTCAGAACCAAGAGATGTGATTTATTTAATAAAATTCTGTGATGTGCTACCTCATAATGTACATTGTCACAGCAAATAAAACATTTACTAATTTGAATCTGCGTTTTGATTGTTTTTCAGAACCAAGAGTACCCGTTTCCGATGGAGTCAGCCACCTCGCTTTGACCCGGGTCATGAGTGGTCTTTGAGTAATGTTTATATTGGTGCAGAGTGCAGTGATATGTGCTATGGTCATGGGCAGTGCAGCTCTGGAATATGCATGTAAGAGAGTGACTGGTTGTCATGTTATTTCTTGGTGACAACAAAAGGCTGATAATTTATTGTAATAACTGGATCTTACGTTAAGTTTGGAGCTGTGTGTTTGAGAGGAACAAACATCTCCAACTCATCCGCTTTAAATATTGGTTACATAAGGGCCAACAAAATATAGGCTCCAAATTTGTTATTTTTGCTGTAATATGCCCAGTTTGGCAAAATAAAATACCATGTGCTTGCCTGTCATTGCATTGTGGTTGCCCTAGGCATCCTGGTTTAGAAATGGGAATAATTTTGTTGTCTAAATGCCAGCAAAGGGAATTTTCCAAATATATACTCATGATCAAAGCTGTACATGCATTTCAAGAGTTTTTTTTTTTCCAAAAGGGACGAAATCCTCTTTTGTAAATTCAGAGAAAAACATATTTGTTTACAATATTTTGTACCTGCTATGGAAAATTGTTCTGAAAAAGTGCATTTTCTAATGCTTACTTTCAAAATTGAGGTTAAAATTTTAATTTAAAGACAAGAACCTGTCTTTGCAATGGTAGAATATCACTTACTCAATTTTCTTAAAAAGTGGAGTTAGTCCTTTTTGGAATTGAACTCTTCATTATTTTCGTTACAGATGTGATGAGGGATGGACAGGTCCATCATGTCAGCGATCATCTGTGCCTTTGCCTCGTTCTCTACGTGACACATTCACCGATCAGCCTGTCAACAGACAAGGTCATTGGTCAAAGGTCGTTGGGGCAATGACCTCAGAGTCATGTGGACCAGTGGCATCTGGAACCTATCTTCATTTCACAAAAGTATGATGAGAAAACAAGGAAAAGTGAATTATTTTAAAATTTGTGGTGTAAATTTGTGATTTTTTAGTAAGATTATTATTATTTCTGTGCTTTAGCTGATCGTTGCGTTTGGCCCAATTGAATGTGTAATTAAACTTTTGAATACATGAATAATACCTGAGATATATTGCAGTTGCAGTTCAGTACTTTCAAAAATAATGCATAGAAAATTATTCTTATAAATTATATCTTGTCATTATAAAAGAACATGTTCAGACCCTTGGACCTAAAGCCCTTGGTCCACCTTGTTTGTTTTACATTGTACAACCAAATTCCTGATTTCTTATCAAATTAAGTTGTGTAAATTATATGACAAATCATCTTTCCCTATCCAAATTAGACCTGCAGCAGACAGCTAGTGACCTCTGACCTTGACCTGACCCATGCGGACTACATCCAGTTCTACTTCCGCTTCGGTTGTCTGAACCCCCCTCAGCATAGAGATGAAGGAGTCTTGCTGGAGTACTCGTTAGATGGGGGTATAACATGGACCCTCCTTTTGGAATTATACCACCACCAATACCAGCGAGAAACGTAAGACCTTTAAAAAGTCTCAGAAGCTATTAAAACTTGGATATACTTGTCAATCAAGAGATTGTATGCACAGTGGCTGGCCACTTATGTTTTATGGTTGATTTATTTTGGATGATATGCTTTTTATTACAACATCTATTTGACAAAACTGTAGACCAGAAGAAAAAGTTTAAAAGGGAGTTTACATTGTATGTTAAGCCTAATTATTATGGTAAAAAGTACATTTTGTAAGGCATGTATTCATGGAGCTCTTTTATTTTTTGTAAAAAAAATTTTAAAAATTGGTTCTTCGAGATGTTGACAGCTGTAGAAAGTTATTTGGAAATGAAATGTTGAAATTATCTAATCATTTCATGGTCTTTATGATTGCGCTTTTCAACTCAGATTTGTTTCACTCGGACTCCCTCCTGAAGCACGCCACAATGGCACCCGTTTGAAGTGGTGGCAGCCGTCTCATTCAGGCCCTGACACAGCAGACTGGGGCATTGACAATGTCTTTATAGGGGGATCAGCCACCTTGCCTCACCTTCTGAGGGACTCGTTCCAGACAGAAAATATCCGAAACCACTGGCTCTTCTCTGATAATGCAGCATTAGGAAGGTTTTGTGAGCGTAATGCTGGGCTTGGTGACACAGGCATGCAACCTGTGAGGAATGGGGTGTCTTGGATCGGAGGGATTAACCCGGTTGAAAGTTCATCTTTGACGACTCATGACATGATCTTGAAGAAGGGGGATGTCTTAGAGTTCAAGGTATTATATCAGTTTTTTTTTTCAATAAATTAAATCAGATATTATCTAATCTGTGAATTTTTAGAATGGCCATTATGACGTAAATACCCAAGTACTCTACTTGAAAGTAGACATCCAAATGACTTGAAAATTTAAATAAGCACTATTTCCTTGCCAATATTTACATTTCAATATTTACTCTCTCGTAAACTTTCAGGGCAATTATTCAGTCCAATTGTTTAAAATTCAATTCCTAGGTTTAGTACGACATGTTCTCTTATTGCACTGGGGTAGTGTTTCACCAGTCATCTGTAAAATTATGAATGATTTTACGAACAACTAGAACATGTTCTAAGCTACTATACTCATCACGACATGTTCTCTTATTGCACTGGGGTGGTGTTTCACCAGCCATCTGTAAAATTATGAATGATTTTACGAACAACTAGAACATGTTCTAAGGTACTATAATCATCATATTTTTAATCGTTTAGCAAAAGTATTAGTTGTTTGTAAAGTCATTCGTAACTTTTCAAACGACTAACTGAAACACTCCATTGTATCTTTTTATTTCCCCCTGCAGATCAGTGTAGGTTGCAACTCCTCTTGGGATAGTTCTATCCAGCCCATCCAACTGGTCTACTCCATTGATCATGGTTTGACCTGGTCATTGGTCACTCAATCCTGTTTGCCCTCTGACCCCAGCTGTAGCGGAGATGTGACCCTTCCCAGCATCCTGTACCCGTTCAGTGGATGGAGGAGGCTGGTTATACCTCTGACAGACAAGATGACAGGAAGGTATGATAATTTGTATACATGTCTCTATGCAACCTATCCTTGCTCCCTTTTCTTTGATATCCATAGTCAAATTTTATTCTTGTATGTTTGCTGATATAAAATTTAGACTACTATTTAAAGTCATGTGAATTTAATTTCTTTTGGTATTATGGGTAGTTGTGTATGTCTGGGTATAGATAATTGCATAGTTTCTTTGTTAAAATCACAAAAAGTTTTTTGCTTTTGATAATATTGGTAGGTGTGTTTGTATTTCAAAAGATGATGATGATGATGATCCACGATATTAAAATATAATTGCATAGTTTCTCCTTGAAGTCACAGAAAGTTTATTTCTTTTGTTATGATTGTTAGGTGTATTTGTATCAATAAAGATGACTGCATAGTTTCTCTTTGAAGTCACAGAAAGTTTATTTATTGTGTTATGATTGTTAGGTGTATTTGTATCAATAAGGATGACTGCATAGTTTCTTTTTGACATAGGCTACATGTAGCTTGATTCTGACCCTCACCACAGCCTGGTAACTCTCCTTTAATATTGTCTCTCTTCTTTTCTTCCTTTCATAAAGACCAATCCGGTTCCGGTGGTACCAGGGTGCTTCCCCTCCTACCGGTCCCTCCTACCAGCAATGGGCTCTGGATGATATCAGGATAGGTCAGCCATGTCCTCTTATGTGTAGCGGCCATGGGTCATGTGACTACCCAGCATGCATCTGTGATCCTGGTTTCCATGGAGATTCTTGTGAGAGCAGCTCTGGATTACTGGTAATGATGCTGAGCATTTGGTATAAATTCGTCATCATTCTTGTGTCATCTTGGAGTTGAGATATACACCCACATATGGATAGCTCTCACATATTTATCTGTTTTTCTTTGCTTATTCAAGGATTATTGATGTTATGGATAACTTCTATCTGACCTGAGTATTACAGAGTTTAACAAGTAATAACAATATACTTGCTATTGCTGTGTACCAAGCATATATGGAATCACTTCTCGACATTTGCGCCACCCCTCCAAAATAATTCTCTTCATCTTCTCATCTCTTTCTAGACTTACCTGAAAGAGGAGGTCGTAGGTAACGAGATGTCTCCTAGCAACTGGCCTCTCATCCAGGGCGGAGTCATCACCAAGGGGAGCAGCGAGAGGACATGTGGGGTGCTAAGGGAAGCAAGGTCATTGTACTTTAGTGGGAGTGGTATCAGGCTAGCCCAGACTACATCACTAGACCTCAGAGATGCAAGGTACATATGTACATTGTGCAATAACCATCTGATTTTAATGCATTTTTGGGGACAACCTAATCATGTTGTCCAAGAAAAATCAGTTTTCAATGTATTTGTTGGGTATGTAACCATGTTGTCCGAGAAAAATCAGCTTTCAATGAATTTATTGGACTACCATAAAGTTTCTGTTTGAATTGTAGTTACATTTATGTACAAGCACCTAGAGCCAGTTTTGCCAGTGTGACCAACTTATCACTAAGGTATTTATCCTCTGGAATAGATCGTGTTTCTGGTACATGTATGACAATTCAATTCATTTTCTTTGATAGAGCAGATATATGGAGTATTGTACTAATAAATATGAAATATACTTGTTCATTTTTTACCCTTACAACAAACCAGTAACTTTCCTTTGGTCATAGGTTCATCCAGTTTTACATTGTGATTGGAAGTGAGAATAATGAAGAGAATTGTTTGACAGCTACAAGCAGATTGGAGTCTATAATCCTACAATACTCTACAAATGGGGGTAAGTAGAGGTTTACCAGTGTCGTCTATATTGCATCTGGGTGCAGGGACAGCATCAGGAATTTCTTATTTATTGTTGTACCTTCAAGGACCCGGGGGAGTCACTCAAAGACGAAAGTGCTACCCATGTGTGTCCACACACCCTGAAAATGGACCCTAAACGTTGATTGCATAAAGTTAAAATTGCACCCCTATTCAACACCAGACTGGAAAGAACATACCCTAAATGACGCAAACACTGTGACATTTAGTGCCCGGAACAGCGAAATAAGCTGAAAAAAAAACCCTATTTTGATGAAAATTGCTATGGAAGTTAAAAACAACCACAAACGTCGATGAAGCCGGAAGGCTGAAAACAGCCCCTTTTCGATGCTCTTTTGGGACACGCATGCGTAGCTCATCATGTGGTGAGTGACACCCCCGGGTTCAAGGAATAGCTGCAAAAAACCATCTGCCAATTGTCTGCTTATCATTAATGGATTATAGGCACCTATATATAAATATATAATTATATAATATATAAATAACATCAAATTTATGAAGTTTTCTTCAGTATTTTTATAAAAGTTTTGATTGAGTTACAGGCCTCAATTTTATTACACATGAACCTTGACAAAAGCACAATGTGCTGTCATAATGTTCTTACTCATCCCTGATATTGGTTGAAAATTCATAAAACTTTCCTTTGAGCAGATAAGCTAATCTGTATTGTGATTATGTTCATTCATTTGCTTTATACATGAAGTATGAGCAAGATTCAGACAACCAAACACAATATTTCACTTTCTTGCACATCTTTGATTCAGGAATCGACTGGACCTTGCTGAAAGAGTTGTACTACCAGCAGTATCAGACCCCTAAACAAGAATATCTAGTTCTTCCCATTGAGGCTAGGACTCATGCCACTCAGTTCAGATGGTGGCAACCTTTGGATATCATGAGGATGCAGGCTCAATGGGCACTGGATAATATTCTCATAGGTTAGTATTATGATTGTTTGCATCTCCTCCTCCTCCTCTCCTCCTCCTCCTCCTACCTCTCCTCCTCCTCCTCCTCCTCCTGCTCATATCATCATATCATCATCATCAATCATCATCATCATCATGCCACCACACAACACACCACCAACCACCACCACCACCACCACCACCACCATCACCATCACCACCACTAGCACCACCATCATCATCGTCATCATCATCATTGTCATCCTCATAATTGTCGTCATCATCTTCATCACCGTCATCATCAACATCATTGTCATCGTCATCATCATTAACTTAACGTCATTGTATTCATCATTTTCATTGTCCTCCACCTCATCATCGTCTTCATCATCATCATCATCATCGTCATCATCTTCATCATCGTCATCATCATCATCATCATCATCATCATCATCATCATCATCATCATCATCATCATCATCATCATCATCATCATCATCATCATCATCATTAATCATCATCATCATTAATCATCATCATCATTAATCATCACCATCAATATTTACATCATCTTAATAATCGTCACCCACATCATAATAATCTTCATCTTGTTCATCTTCCTGTAACAAATATATTACCTCGAAATAATCTGAAAAGGCTTCCTTTTTACGTGATTTAAAAGTCTTATATCAAAGATTATTGGCAACTTGCAATGAATTTTCTGTTCTGTAATTAGGTGGTTCTGAGATCAACCCAAGTTTGATGTCAGAGTCGTTTGAACCTGGGCACCATAAACCTGTGATGTGGGAGTTTCATCCTTATGGACAAAGACAGCAGCATGTTTGTCATCGGCGTCACACTGCCCTCTATTGGTCAAATGAGAGGAATGCGGCCCTCGACAGTGCAGCCGTCACACGACAGCTCATAGTGGACAAGAATTACATGATACAATTCAAGGCAAGTTGCTTTTATGTATCTTATATGTTCATTTATTCTGAATAGTTTATTCAAACTTCTGTAAAAACTTGATTTTTGAATATGGGTGTCCAGATTTTAATAAAAATCTATGCTAAGGTCCATCCTATACTTTGACAATTGAGAGCTGTCATCATTTGCAGTCTTTTTACAGACAGGGCTAAGCTTTTGTCTTTTTAAGGTTCATGCATATTTTGCCAGAGAAAAATAATTTCAATATTATACACTGAATGAAAAAAAAAAGTTAATGTTGTGTAATGATATGGATGACTTTCTTTTTTTTTGTTGTTGTTACTTTGCTGAAATACGATAAATTCATTCAATTTACCCAATTAATTTTCAAAAATTTCTGTAAGACCGAAAACTGCTCAAAAACGTGATTTTGTGTACAAAGTCAGTGCAAATAGAGTTTTCTAAAAATCAATTTGTTTTAGCTTAATTTTGCTTCAAAAAGACTTTGCAATCAATTTTGACCAAAAACAAAGAAAAACTAAAGGTCGAAAAACAAAGAAATACATTAGAAATTCGTAAAACAATAAAATACATAAGAAAATGATTTTGAAACCGAATTTTTTGTCAAGTACAATTGTTAGGAATGCTACAAAGAATATTTCGACCAAATTTTAGCATTCTAGGAGCTTAATTTAGTAAATTAGAGCAAAAAGTATGAATTATGCATAAGCATAATTAATTAATATAAAATAAAATAACGTTATTTCAGGAAAATTAACGATACTAACTTGTAGATCCCCCCGGCCATAGGACAGCCAAAAAAGCCCGGCCTGATTAGGGTTAATCATTTTCCTTGGTTAGCATTGACCATTTCTGTTTCATGTTTCCTATCTTATCAGATTGTAGTTGGATGTCAGAGCTCTCCATCTTGTAACCTGGAGTACCCTGTAATCTTAGAGTACACCACCAATCCCAGCCAAGGCATATGGACAGTCCTTAAACCAGCCTGTCTTCCAGGAGATGAAGAGGATGTAAGATGCGATCCTTTTGGTTACCATGACAGCAGCGCATACTCGGAGAATGAGTATCATCAGTGGCAGACTGTTACAATAGAGCTACCAAGTGATACAGTGTCTGGGTAAGTGGAGTGGTATATTGCCACTTGGTCTAAAAATCCACTTTTGACTAATTCCCATTTGGTCTCATCCTGCATGGTCCAATTCCATTTCTAATTACCCTTTGGTCTAAATGCCACTTCTCCTGCATTTATTTATTATTTTGTATATTGCTCATTTTGTCTAAAATCCAATTGGTCTATTACCTATAACAGGCAGGTAATGAATCAAATATTCATTTGGGAAAGTGTAATTAGACAGTTTGGTTATTAGACAAATTGGAAATTATACCAAGTGAGAACAAGTGAGAATTGCACCAATAGAGGTAGCAAAGACTTTTTATTCCATGCCTTCCCAAGTATATGAGCTACTCGTGTAATAATTTTCAAATTCTTTTCTGATTCAAACTTTATATTTGGTATGCCAAATCTTGTAGACATACATACAATTTACGTGCAGTATTAAAAAAATTATTTAAATTCCATTTTCAAAGTTATTTTAGAAACCTCAAAATCTTCTCTTGCGTAAAAGTTGTGATTGAACGCAACTCAGAAAAAATAAATCCGTTTTATATTTTTAGTTGAGTTTCATTATAACTTTTATGCAAGAGGGCCCAATGCAATCTAACAAGATTTCATGAGCCTTTTTATTCATCTGCTGACTTGTTTCATCCACTTTATTCAGCTCCACACAGTTCCGTTGGATGCAGCAAGATGCTTCCAGTCTGGCGCCCTCATGGGCAGTGGATGATGTATACATCGGAGAGAAATGTCCTGATATGTGCAGTGGACATGGGCAGTGCGTTGAGGGTCCATCGTGTGTGTGCGATCAGGGTTATGAAGGTTAGTGACCCAAACAGAAATAAAAAGTGTTTATATTTCTAATTTGCATCAGTAATAAGTGAAATTTTTGAGAACTGTCCTGACATGTGCACTGGACGTGGGTGGTGTGTGGAGGGTCCATTGTGTGTATCTGATCAGGGGTATGAAGGTTATAATTAGTGACCCAAACAGAAATTAAAAAATGTGTAAATTTTGTCATTTGCTTCATTAATTAGTGATATAAATTTGTACTTCTCTTTGCCTTAAAAATATCATGTTTTCCTCTTTCAAAAGATGTATTTGCCACACATAAAATTTTACATAAAAAATGTTTGTAAATGTTTGTTCATTACATCTGGTAAGTTTCTTAACTAGCACACTCTATTCATGTAAGGTGTTGCATCAAAATTATTACCATGCAGGATCCTACACAACCCTGTTCCTGAATAATGTCATGCACCCATCAGGATTCTGCAGGGTCCTTCAAGGTGACGATTTTGTGTAGCCTTTACCAACATAGTTAGTTCTTAAATATGAAATAAATTATGTATCCTCCAGTTTGATAATAATTCCTATTTCTCTATGAATCCTACAGGAGAGTCTTGTACCCCATCCCAGTCGCTGCCCACATACTTCCGCTACGGTGTAGATCGAGGTCTGATCCCCTCTATGGATCCATGGAGTAAGGTTAATGGAGGGGGCGAGGGACATGGGTGTGGCCCTCTTACACCCCATGCCCATGGTATGGCATTGTACTTCAGCGGTTGTGGTCTCAGACAGGCTGTCACGGTGGAGCTGGACACCAGACGGATTGTGTAAGAATCATTGCTTTGGTATGCCTCCACGTACCACCGAAGGCGGTGCGGGAGGCATCATGTTTTTGGGTTGTTCGTCCGTACGGCCGTCCGTCCCGCTTGCTCGTTATCGCGATATCTCAAGTACCATTTGAAATATCAGCTTCAAACTGGGGATAGTATGTATCACCAAGGGAAGACGATCCGAATAGATTTTGGAGCATGTATGTCAAAGGTCAAGGACACAGAGGTCGAATAGTGAAATTCTATGTATTGAGTTTCAATTTCGTCGTGATATCTCAAGAACTGTTTGAGATTTGAGCTTCAAAATTAGTTGTAGTATGTACCACCATAGGAAGATGATCTGATTAGATTATGGATTATATAGGTCAAAGGTCAAGGGTCACAGAGGTCAAGATGTGAAATTCCATGTATTGAGTTTGTTATCGCGATATCTCAGGAACCAATTAAGATATAAACTTCAAATTTAAGGGTAGTATCTATCACCAGAGGAATATGGTCTGATTAGGTTTGGGGTCACAAGGTTAAAGGTCAAGGTAAAAAAATTGTCATTCTATAGAGCAAAATGAATAGATGAATGTGCGATATATTTCTGATTTGGCAATTGCGGAGGCATGTATTTCATCTTGTTATAGAATAAAATAATTAAGTTCTTTAATCCTTTGTCTCTGTGCCCTGCCTGTCTATATCTTCCCATTTCTCTTTTGGTGTCTGTTTCTCACTATTACTCTGCCCCTCTTGCTCTCTCTCTCTCTCTCTCTCTCTCTCTCTCTGTCTTCCATCTTTTGCACATTACATTTTACTCAGACACCTTTTCTCTTAATAGAGTTATATGATTGTGAAGTTCTCACTGGCTATCTATTATGTAAACATTATTATGACAAATCAAAACCAAAATATCTCTAAAACAATGTAAAAACAGAACAAGATCTAGATGTAAGCAATGTGTTACTGAAGATTGCAGATCTTTTGGGATATTTTCATTTGATTTGTCTGCATTGCAATTGTATTATCCAATATCTGAATTAACACATTTAAAAGTTGTTATAATGTAGTATCTCTGCCCTTACCACTCTCATATTTTCTGATCCTCTCAACAGGGTGATTGGCTTTGTGTTGCAGATAGGCAGCCGAGATCCCAACAACACTGCCTGTCACATCGATTACTCCTCCCCCAACATCAGAAGTAAAGCCATCCTCCTTCAGTTCACCCTGGATAATGGTATCCATTGGCATCTCATACAGAGCCACACACCTAGAGATTACAGTGAGCCTACCAGGGTCTCGTACGACCTACCCCCTGAGGCCAGGGGGGTTGGTGTCAGATTCAGATGGTGGCAGCCAAGACATGATGGAGTGAACCGTGACCAGTGGGCTCTTGATAATGTAGACCTCATCAGGTAATAAGCTCTCTCTTTCTGATGATATGAAGGTTTTATGATGCACCCAAATTGGTTCTAGAACAACTACCTCCTGGAAAATTAACCCTGGCCAAAAATCTACCCCTAACTCGACACTTAATCATATTTATGGGGGTAGTTGTCCTGGGGGTAATTGTCCAGGGGGTAGTTGTCATGATACAGCCCAAATTTGCTCTGATATATAGATTTGGGGTTGTGTTTAGGGTTTTATGAGATCTCTCTTTTTTTTCCTTTTTTTTTTTTTTTTTTACCCCAAATTGATTCACTTCAGACCTGAAAATATCTGGGAAGAAATGAGAGCATCTATTTTTGGATAGGGTCCTTTAAGCCATTGAGTTTTCTTTGGAATGGTTTTGTAAGAAAATTGGACCTTTAGTTCCCATAATCCTGGATAAAACACAGATTTTAATCATTTTTATGCCTCCGCCACCGAAGGTGGTGCCGGAGGCATTATGTTTTCGGGTTGTCCGTCCGTCCGTACGTCCGTCCCGTTTTCGTTCTCGCGATAACTTAAGAACCGTTTGACGGATCACTTTCAAACTTGGATCATGTATGCATATGGTAGGGACAATGATCTGATTAGACTTTGGGGTCATTAGGTCAAAGGTCAAAGGTCACAGAGGTCATTGTATGCATGAAAATTGCTCGTTCTCGCCATAACTTAAAAACCGTTTGACGGGTCAACTTCAAACTTGGGTAATGTGTGCCTATGGGAGGGGCAATGAACTGAGTAGATTTTAGGGTCATGAAGGTCAAAGATCAAAGGTCACAGATGTCATTGTATACATGAAATGGTTCGTTCTCGCATAACTTAAGAACTGTGTGACGGGTCAACTTCAAACTTGGATCATGTATGCCTATGGTAGGGACAATGAACTGATTAGAATTTGGGTCATGAGGTCAAAGGTCACAGAGGTCATTGTGTACATGAAAATGGCTCGTTCTTGCGATAACTTAAGAAACCGTTTGAGGGATAAACTTGAAACTTGGGTCATATGTGCATATATGAGGGCAAATATACTTATTAGATTTGGGGTCATGAGGTCAAAGGTACACAGGTCATTGTGTACGTGAAATGGCTCTCGTTCTTGCGATAACTTAAGAACCGTTGAGGGATCAACTTCAAACTTGGATCATATTTACATATGGAGGGACAATGAACTTATCAGATTTTTGGGGTCATTAGGTCAAAGTCACAGAGGTCATTGTGTACATGAAAATGGCTTGTTCTCGCAATACATTAAAACCGTTTGACGGATCAATTTCAAACTTGGGTCATTGTGGCAATATGGGACGGACAATAAACTGATTAGAATTAGAGTCATGAGGTCAAAGTTCAAAGGCCACAGAGGACATTGTGTACTTGAAAATGGCTTGTTCTTGGATAACTTAAGAACAGTTTGATGGATGAACATCAACTTGGATCAATGTGTGCATATGGTAGGGACAATGAATTTATTATATTTTGAGGTCATGAAGTCAAAGGTCACTGGTTATTTATGTAAAATGACCTCGTTTGTGCAATTTCTGAAGGACCTTTGACAGATCAACTTAAACATGTTTATCCTTTTTATTAATCAGTAGCCATCCTTCCTGAGTTGGAATAATTCCTGATTGATACAACTTTAATAGATTTGGGTCAATATCTCAAAGATGTCTGTATATGGATGTAAATACTCAACATGCGCATGCCTTTTTTTTCCGATGTGGCAATACGGAGGCATGCCTTCCGACCGTGCGTGGTCGAAGATTCATCTAGTTAAAGTTATTTTTGGTAGATACCATCGTTTTTCTGATTTTATTCAAGTCATTTTAGTTCATCCTCATTCTTGAATAAGCATTTCAGCAAGATCCATGTTATCCTGAATACATGTGATAACTCCTATTTAAAAAAACCCTCAAAAACACATATGCTATTCATAGACATTTATCTGTTCCATATGTAATTCCCCTTTTCTGAGTACTCATCTGTAGTGAAAATGATCTTAAATTAAACTCTGTGTTCTCAATTTGCATATCATCTGTTTAACTGCATGTACTCTTTTGTATGTGTTATCAAATAATTTTGTTGATCCTGATTTTATTTTTGTTGTTTATTTTGTAATTCAGTTTCAACCGAAAGAAGCGTTCATCACTGGATGAAACCATGAAGGTGTAACATGTCTTCCGTCAATCTCTACCAAAGACCATTGGATCACATGTGTAACATACATGAGATATTAGCTTTCTTTCTTTCTTCAAGGTGCTTTTATACAAAATGCTTTCAAAATTTTTCCTTTTTAATTGTAACAAAGTTATGTATTGATTCTTGTCTATGTACGATTATGAAAAAGGACTTTTTCTCTGTTTTTTGAATCTCTGTGGGTGTCCAATCCCACCTGAGAATTTGTTTAAAAGTGTCTTAACTATACCCCTAAAAAAAAATTCAGTAAATCTAATCTGAGCCTTGATATCTCTGGAGGTACTTTTTACTTATTTTAAATTTTTCACACCATTGGATAGGTCTTTTATTTTTATTTTTCTTGACACCCTGATGTGTATATAGCCCTTAATTGTGATGTTTGAATTCATATATGTAGAACCTCTTAATAAAAAGTGAAAAGTTGCAAAATACATTAATTCCTCATGATAAGCACTCATCCTTCAACCAACCAATTGTTTTTATAGCTATCTATAGTAGCCACTTTTGACTTTGCCCATATTCAGATTTTCTGTCCATTTGAGCATGACCAGTTGAATTTAATATAGGGTATTCATGTAAATGGGAGTTAATAAACTTTTCCATTATGTGAAAAACAAGTGATTAGATAAAATGTCTTAATTGATGTTGCATTGAAGAACTTCTTTTGAGGGTCTATTTGTTTTGACTTAGAATGGCATTTTTCAATCTTAAACAGAGGAAGATTCCTGCATGACAATAAGTTTAGTCTTATATAAAATATTTTATAACAGCCTATAAAATGAAGTTAAACATAAAGCCAAAATTTTAAATTTTAAAATTCATGAAAATGGTTTTGAAAAATTTGTGGCACAAACGGGTTTAAAGAAGTGCTAGTTGTAGCAGTATTACTCATTTTAAACAAAGTTTATAAAAACAATCACTCCAAATGAACCATTGGACCTTTATGCATTACATTTGATAATACCTGTAAACCTTGTATTGCAATGCAACTATTACCTTGTTTGTATGCCATGTGCTGTTTTGAATTTGATTTATATGTATAAAAAAATCATGTATTTTTTTAACTATGTAAAACCGACAGCTTGTATTATTTATTATATTTTTGCCTTGCTTGTAGAAATATTTGTTAACTTTTGTACAAATCAAATTCAAATGTGATTCATGATATTTTACCTGTAGATAACTGAAAATAAAATGAAAACTAAATGACTTTTCTTTTTTAAAATAATAGTGTCATTGTGTAGCACCAAAAATTTGATGATTAATTCTTGAAGTTGATAAAAGAAAAAATTAGGTAGACGTAGATAATGAAGATAATAAAGATAATAAAGATTGAAGATTGTGTTCTTGGATGAGAATACATGTTTATGCATGTTTGCATTGCATGGGAAGTGCTTCAAGGTTACCTGTTTTAAGTTTCAAACCTACGCTGCATTTGTTCAACACAATGATGCCTCTGTTGTTGGTAGTTTGGTAGGTTGACATTTAACTAATTAGGTGCCATGCCTTCTTATTTTATTTTGATGAAGAAGGAAGATTAAACTATGCAATTTTTTCCATACATGTATATTGTAGGTGTACAACCACAATCATATTTTAATTATAAAAAGACTTAACCTGAATTTAATATGGTTGAGTGACTACTCATTTCGAGTGCCTGTGATTAGTGTAGTTAATTAAATATTTCCATTGTCATTGATTCCATGTTTGATAATTTGCCATAATAAAATATTTTGATAATTATATACTGTATGAGCAAACCCCGTTATTCATTGTATTAATTAGCACTTGCAGATCTTCAGAGTGGAAACATCATTTATATTTGGTTTGGCATGAAACAAAGAGTGCATAATTATAGATATAATGCTGACACGAGAAGCTAGCCATTCATATCACTTCCTTCATTTTGTGAAATACAGTCTACTCCTGTTATATTGAGCATGGATAAGAGATTTCATTAGAATGAGGTGATGTCCCTGGTCATAATTTCAAATGTTTGCTCGTTTCCATGTTCAGTATAACAAAACTTTGTGGTGACAAGGTATCCCAAATAGCAGCTCAATATAATATGAGTGGACTGTACATGACAATGGCTAATTAAACCCATAGAAAAAACACCACTGACACAAATAACACGAAACACAAATATTTTGTAGTACATTTACCAGTCATTTATTCCAACTGATCATTTACAAGAGTGATGTGATTGTTACCTTCTATTAATTTGTGAGTGTGCTTTACTTACTACAAGAGTATAAATAATGTTACAATGACACACATAGCCAAGGTTTAAGCATAATCTACGAAGAGGAGCTCGGGCAAAAAAAATATACCCCTCTTTTTGTTCTTTCCAAAGACAGAAGTATAATTTCACTACAATTCCATGTTAACGTGATTGAATAATCTCAGTTGGAACAGCTCAGCAAATGACTATTTAGCTGTAATGGATATATTAGGGTGACCTTTTGATTGCTTAGAACAACATTTAGAATTGGGCTTTGGCTTCTTATTTTCATGAGAATGATAGCAGTTACATGTATAAGAGAACGATATAAAGGAAATTCAATGTTAAGACTGGCCATCAATGTTAAGAGAGAGAGTGGTTAATTTTACATCTTGAGAGATGACTGAAAGGAAAAGATATTATAAAATGTGCACTGTACTATGATTAGTTTGCAAATGAGAGTTGAACTTCATTGCATTTCATGAACTCTCATGTACATCTACATGTGTATGTTACGACCCCACAGCATAATTGGCACATCTATCATAAAGGCTGTTCAAGAATCGCCGAGACGTCTTTGTGACTCTTGAGACTCGAGCCGCAAACTTTTCTCAGGCCAGTGAGATACAGCCTTTTCTTTGCTGAGAAAATATAATAAGATTTGAAATGTGCAAGTGTTGCTGTGATATATATACTATCAATACACATTCCCTTTTGACAATTAAAAGATACATTTAATTATCATAGATTCGCTCCAGATTTTGGCAGATTACTACATTTGAATAAATGTATCAACACAAATTGGGGTCAAATTTGGGTCAAATTGAGGCTGTTTAAACAAATTTATTGTTTAAACAGCCAATGCTAAATACCTTTGTTACTAAATTACTTTTGGCCATTATACATAATTAAAATAATACTCGCATTTACAATGTAAGTCAATTTGCTTTCTGTATTTAAATAGAAAGAACCATAATCTTCTCATCTAAACACTGTTCAACGGTACATATTATCAACAAATAATATATTGTTTCACAAAACTGATCGAATTTCATAGAAAACACTTTCATAATTAATTAGAGTCTAGTTGAAAAGACAATAGATTAAGCATATATACTGTACATGAACATACAAAAAGAAAAAAACAGGTTGAATTCAAAAGCTATTAATAGATCACAAACAATCACTTGATATAGTCAAAAGATACTAAATTGCAGATATAATTATAAACTGTTTGTGTACAACGTGACTGGAAAAGACTTCAAGGATTGCTTATAGTATACATCAGAGAGAAAATTTAGTAAATCTTCAAATCATAGGGAAAATAAGCTATTCTCATATTTTCTTAGTCTGCAAAAGATTCACAAACATTTAACATCATTTTACAAAAACAAAAAAAAAATGATGTAAGAGTAATAAAGTTTATCAACATCTAAAGAAAATAGTGTTTAAATAAAATATATAGTAGAGTGCAACAACAACAGCTCAACTTGGATAATGCATTCTAGATTGAGATTATATATCCTTGAGTATATTTTTAAAAAGGTGAATGCATGCACTTATTCAAGAGCTACATGTAAAGGAGAAGTACAATATCTCTTCAAACATTCTCAAATCTCCTAACACCACATCAAGGCAGTCATTATCAAATAATGTGCTTTTATATCATGTGTGAATAGCAAAAGAAACTACATTTAGTTTCAATGATGATCTATACATATTGTGTATATATCACGAGTGTACAGAGTAACTTCATAATTCTTAGTTTGAATAGAAATACTATCAAGGGGATACAATCACAGAGGTTAAGACGACACTTTTCAAATTCTGATATTTTTTTTTTCTTTTTAGATTTCATATATTCCCATAGAAAGACAGGGAATCATCAAATGGCCTACGTGTATAACATTTAAGAAAATGCAGAGAGGATAAAGGTAATATCCACAATACCACCCAAAAAAGTTGACATATAAATATCTCAAGTTTAAAATGCATATAAAAAAAACAAACTGCTCTATTGATGACGATACATGTACCCTACATATTTATATGTTTTTTCTAGAGTTAATTTTGCTGTCTAATGAACTAATTGTTTCTCATACAGTTCTTGATACATCACAGCTATGAGATGAAATCCTTTTGGATTGGGAAGGAGTAATTGTCAATGAGCTATATAAATGTAACTATTATTATTATTAATGAGAGGAAAGACTAGAATGAATGAAATACTGTATCAAAACTCGCTGCTGTTTTTCTGCAAAATGTTTATGATTCACACTTGCTCTTGTATCTTTGTAACTAGTTATCTTTAATACTAGATAACTTTCATTTCATTTAGAATACAAAAACTTTACTAATCTCACTCGGACTATTTCATATAGTACATGCAGTTATATCAATGAAACCACACGGTTGCGATTAAATGCTTGTCAAAGATTAATACAAATACATTTCTACAATCTTCTAGATTTACTGGTGTAATGTTATATCAATGACACTGTATATTACAAATGTGTTACTTAATGGGGCGGGGGGGGGGGGGGGGGGGGTTTCCTAAACTACATGTACACTAGTCAAACTGGATCTTTGGCAGAATTTAAACCATTTCCAGATTGCACTTTCTGCAAAAAATAAATTGTTGTACAGCATAGTGTCTAGAATACATAGCAAAAATCAAACTAAAATGTATATTAAAGAGCACAGCGAAAGAAGGAATGGCAGGGTAGAAATTTCACCCACATACATGTACACAAAGATAAACCTCAGTTATACATACAATACTTACAATTAATCATTAGACATGCATTTGATCAATAATAGGTTTGTATGACTAGATTTTGACCAATTATGATAAAAAGTTGGATACAATAATTGATATCAACCAAGGGGTGGTGTGTGGGCCACATAATTTACACCAGAGTTCATTTGTTCCAAGTATAGTTGTGACTGGCAGAGAGTCTTTGTTGAGACTAATAATATCCTTCAACCATATTAAAATGTTGCATAGAATACAAACTACACGAAGATAACAATATTTCTAATTCTACATAAATTCAATATCTGTAGAACAAGAAAATATCGTATAGGAGTCTTTTAGCTACTATCGTTCCCTTGAATAGTAAATATTAAGTATGTGCAATTTTAGAATGTAGTGTCCTAAAGAGAAAAAAAAAAATATATAGAAGATTGAATGTATGTCTTTCCAAACACAGAGTTGCTGTAGATGTACATCATGCAATGAAGATGATTTAATCTACAAAGATATTGAAAACCTTGAACTGAACATGTATGGCAACAATGGGCATTAAGAATCTTTTCAAGATAACACATACATCAAGTCAAGCAATGGTGATTCCAAATAGGGACAAAAACCATACAAATTCATAGAAATCAGGTTAAAGCTGAAGACGACAGGTTTTACAAAAATCGGAAATTGCAATTTGTATAAATTGGATAAATTGAACATAGAAAACAAACAACTTACATAGAAAACACAAAGATAATCCTTTCATTCATAAACACCTTGTGATATTCTGTACCTGCTCAGGTTTTCTCCTTATAAATTTCTTCCATATTTCCCCTAATTCTTCTATTAAACATAATATACACAATAGACAATAATTATAATGTTATGAATATTTATATTGGTCTTCTCGCCATTGAAGCTGTTCGAGTAGGGGTGAAATCCTCAGCGACCGCCCCCTGACTTTGAATGCTGTATCAGCCATTGCAATGTGATATCTGCATGGAGGAGAAATATTTATTGAGATGAATGAGACAAAATATAAAGTTTCTGAAATAAAGACCTACATGTAGCAGTGAATAGACACTTTTCTATCATATGCTGTTATCAGTTATCTGATATTTACATTTTGTTCCCTTTTTTTGGTCTGAAAAGGAAAATCTTTACACAATAATATATATTACTTTAGGCAATCCCAAGGCATTGTCTATCTATGTTATGCTTCATTTAATTGTACTCGTGTATACCGTGTGTCTCAAAAAAAACGTAACACTTTTGAAATGGTTGCCAAATTGAGCATATATAATTTTATGAAAAAATGTCGATAGTTTATGGAAAGCTAAAGGACCAACCTTTCAGTATGATATGAAAAAATTGAAAAAAAATCATGCTTCGACGAACAGTGTCACTTAAGTTAGAGGGTATGAAAATGCGCCTGCGCAGGATTTTTCCTCTCCAATTTTGGACAGTAAACTACTTGTAGCTTACAAAAATATAAGTCGATATGAGATATTCATGATCGATGGATCAAAAGGATATTTTGAATACCTTAATACCATTCCTTTTTCTGTGTTATTCATCAATCTCGAAACACCACCGCCCACCCCCCCCCCCACACACACACACACTTCCACTCCCATCTTACTTGTATCATTGATCTGTAGATGTGAACAGGATATAAGGAAGAATGTGAATTGGCTAAATTGAAATATTCCAAATCATAATGACATTACGCAACCCACTGTCCTCCCCCTCCCACACACACACACACACCCACACATCACACACACACAACCTTTCTTCCATCCCTCTCACCTACTCCTTGCTTTTTTATCAGTTCTTCTTCCGAAAGTTTGGTGGATCATTTTTTCCATTAATAATAAATTATTAATCAGTCACTCATTTTGATCATTGAACATCAATCGATAAATCACATGAACATTAATTCCATCAAGCAATGCTCAAACCAATTATCACACGCACACAAACCACACCACGGGGGGGGGGAGAGGGACAGTGGGTTGCATAATGTCAAATTATGATTTGGATTATTTCAATTTGCCAATGATTCACATTCTTCCTTAATCCGTTCACCATCTACCAGATCAATGATACAATAAGATGGGAGTGAAGTGTGTGTGTGTGGGGGGGGGGGGGGTGGGCGGTGGTGGTTTCGGGATTGATGAATAACACGGAAAAAGGATGGTATGTCAAGGTATTCAAAATATCCTTTTGATTCAAATATCCTTTTTGATCCATCGATCATGATATCTCATATCGACTATTTTGTAAGCCTACAGTAGTTTACCTGTCCAAAATTGGAAAGGAAAAAATCCTTGCGCAGGCGCATTTTCATACCTCTAACTTAGTGAACACTGTTCATCGAAGCATGATTTCTTTTTCAATTTTTTCATATCATATGAAAGGTTGGTCCTTTAGCTTTCCATACATATCGAAATTTTTTCATACAATTATATATGCTCAATTTGGCAACCATTTCAAAAGTGTTACGTTTTTTTTTGAGACACACGGTATACAGTTGATATGAGATTAATGGTATCTAAAGGTTTTTTTTACGATCAGGGTATACTGTCAAAAAATGGACTTCTGTGCACCATAAAAATAGATATGGGTACAGTAACAG
The DNA here is from genome assembly GCA_940671915.1 of Paracentrotus lividus. Taxonomy (NCBI): domain Eukaryota; kingdom Metazoa; phylum Echinodermata; class Echinoidea; order Camarodonta; family Echinidae; genus Paracentrotus; species Paracentrotus lividus. The sequence continues at coordinate 47,660,003 of CALNVZ010002100.1, read as the reverse complement.
TATCTCAAATCTATGATGGCAAGCTATTGGGCACTGTTAGAGCCTACAAGAGAAAAATATTTTATTTAAAAATACATATTTACTCCTCAAAATTGACCATATCTGGCATTTTAGGGCGAAATTACTGTCTCATTTCATTTTTTCTAATTTGAGCCTGCGCATATTATTAGCAATCATTAGGCTTGTTTTACCAAACAAAATTTACTATTGAAATGCCTAAATTGAAAAAACCAAAAAAAACCCCAAAGCTACACCAAAAATGGGGTGCCAAATGTTTAAAAAAATGTCCTCTCCGAAATTGGTGTTTTTACGCAGTTAGACATTACTTGATTGACAATGTTTTTGTCTATAAGAACACTTGTATATATGTAACAAACTAATAGCATGTTCACTTTGCCCATATCCACTATTTTTCATAGTTATCAAATCAGTTTCCGTCAAAAGTGTCCTCTCTGAAAAATGAAGCAATTGACTTTACATGTAATAAAACATTTGAACCCCTATAAAAAAAAAATATATGGATGACCTCACACCTCACAATTAAAAAATATATCATTCCATCTGTTTAGAACACATACACAAACAAGATGAATCCTCGACCGTGCGCGGTCGAAATATATGCCTCCGCCAATGCCAGATCAGAAAAATATCGCATATATATTCATCTATTCATTTGGCTTTATAAAATGACATTTTTTCTACCTTGACCTTTGACCTTGTGACTCCAAACCTTATCAGACCATATTCCTCTGGTGATAGATACTACCCTTAAATTTTAAGCTCATATCTCAAATGGTTCTTGAGATATCGCGATAATGAACTAAATACATAGTATTTCACTATTTTTGACCTTTGACCTACATACTCCAAAATCTAATCAGATCATCTTCCTATGGCTGTACATACTATCCCCAAGTTTGAAGTTGATATCTCAAATGGTTCTTGGGATATCGCGATAACGAAAACATGATGCCTCCGGCACCACCTTGGGTGGCGGAGGCATAAAAATGAGGAAAAACATAACTTTTTGTTTTGGTCAAATGATACAAATGGATATACCCTGATTGTAAAACAACCTGTAATTAAATAAAAATAAGCACTTCCATGGCCATAGAAATGTATTGAGTTTTTACAAGCACATGTCAAATTATTAACAACTCAAGCTTTCTAAAGAAATCAGGAAAACACTTTTTTTTTTTATACAATTACCTTTTTTTTATCTCTCCACACTACACACATTCAAAGGGAAGCCAAATAAATTGACATGGACTGACTTAAAATGCAAGTAGTCCTACTCACCAATATTTTCTTTCTCTTTACATGAGATGGAATAACAGCAGATCTCTCGGTCCTGAATCGCTGATAAGTTCATCCTCTCAATGAGTTCTTTTTCGTCATACGCTACCGGAATGTCCCTCTTATTTCCCAAAACCAGCACCTGAGCAGGGTTTAAAATATAATAATAATATTAATATCGTTTTATTTACCCAGGGTAGCCGCTTCAGTTCTTATTAATTAACTGTTCTCCCAGCTGGCCCTGCACAACGTGATATGCCATATATGCCATCAGCTTGATGTATAAAACAGTCTGTGGGAATATATTTGGATACCATACCACATGTAGTACCATATGAAAGTATTTTTTTAATTGAGAGTGTCATAGTGCCATGCCCCATTAACCTTACATGAAGCTAAAAACATTAACATCAAAAGATGTATTCTGCTTTATAATTAAAAGAGGAAGTAGAACTATGATACTGCATTGTATTTTAAAGGAATCAATCATAATTGTTGGTTTATTAGATCTGTTTCTGTGATTACAAATTGCTAGTGAAAATTATTCGATCCAATCCACAACCATTATAATGAGCAGATAATAGTCATACACAGTAGGTAATTCTCCTTATCCAACATTCAAACAGTGATGTGCAAACCTACATGTACATGTATGTGTTCAGTCTATGAAGTATTTACATGAATTTATTACAATGGGATTGGCTGAATTTCTAAGCATCTCTTTTTAAGATGAGAGTGGACAATACTACATTTTTCAAAGTCTCAAGAGCAGTTAGAATCATGTTTAAATTACCACTTATGTAATTCATGTACATTAATGAAGCCTGAAAAGCATTGAGAGGGAATAATGTTTCAGGGAATAACAAACACTGGATGTCTGTTGATAAATGCTAAATTCATGTAAAACAAAAATCAATAAGGCAAATTGAAGACTTAAAAACCATTGCCAATTACATTTAAAAGAACAATAGGAGGAATTCAATCATTGCTATTTTCATGTCATGCTTGAATAAAAAAAAAACAATCAAAAACATTAAGAATCCTCCATTGATCATGTCTTGTCTTTCATCTCAACAACATCCTGCATGAGGATATGACTGTTTTATAGTCTACCACAATTCAATACGAAGAAGGAAGTATCAAATCACATGAATGTCCATTTGACAAGAGAATTGATTTGAAAATCTCAACCAGACATTCTGAAGAGCACTTGAAGGTCATGGATGACTCATGACCTTCATGAGAACCTAAACAGCAACAATGAACTCACATTTATAAATGAATTACAACTAGTTTTGAATTCACAGATTCACCTATCTGCAGATAAAAGTACAGCTTCAATTGCTTCTATTGCAAATAAAATGTTTCATACAATGATATTAAACATAATGTACAATCTTTCAACTAATTTTTGTTTTGATACAATTGATATCGGGAAAGTTGAACTCTCATTTAGTCAAATAATCATGTAGGTCTTGTCAAGTCATCTTCTCTTCATATGTAATTGTTTTTAACCCTTCATACATCAAATTTGAGGGATAAAGTCTAAGCTACAATTACTTCAGTCACAACATACAGTGGTGGCCAAAATTATTAGAACACCTGAACCTACACAAAGTCTATGGGATTATCAATGCCCTAGTTCATTTGCCAAAATCAGATTAAAAATATCTTTTGTGTGCCATGAGCTTTCATGACTTTTTAGCATAGGGTCTTACGTATAATACCAAATTTATATAGTTTCGACTATCTGGTAATGCGCAGCATTAAACACAGTTGCGCTATGCGCTTTTAGTTTCCCCATAGACTCGTGGATTAAACATGTAGTCCAAATGCAAAAAAGTAAAATGCCAATTCCATATGCCGATTGCTCAAAAAGTATTTGAGTTAGAAGTATGAAACTTAGCAGGCTTATGTATTCTAATATACCTCAAATAAATTCTAAGTTTCAGCAAATTTGGTCAAATGGGGAGGGTGGATTCGCCCCCACCCTTGGTGGTTCGATGACCAAAATAACCATGCCCATTGAAGGTTAAGACTATTTTTGTTATTTAATAAAGACACTCCTTGTAAATGTATACTTTTTTAAAAGGAAATTTCATGAGCAATTCAAATATGTCGAAATATTAGGGGTCGTTGGAACAATGGACTTAAATAGGGGCACTGAATTAAAAAATTGGGGCCCTTCAAAAATAATTTTAAAATCCCCACATAATATGTAATTACTTCAACCTGCGTTGTTATGAATGCCATTTTTGACATCCTCAGGAAATTTCCTTTCAGAATATATATACTTTTGTAGGGAGAGGCTTAAAATGTTTAACGTTATCATGACACTTTGATCCTGAAATGGGCAAGATTTTAAAAAATTTTCAATTGGTGGTGTAACATAAAAAAGGGCGACTTGGGGGCGAGTTCCCAACGCATGGCTTTGTTATTTAGTTTTTAAGGCATAATGATGATATTCGGAGACATTCCAACCATTTTATAGGTATTTAAATGGTCAACTGAATGAAAATTATTAAAATCATTCAAATATGCTTGGTGTTCTAATAATTTTGGCCACCACTGTATATATTTGACTTTGGTCATGTTGACTGTACATATTTAAGACACAGAATAATTGACAGTTTGCACTTGAAATGAATGTATTTCTGGAATGTTCTATACTTACTGGAATTCCTTGGAGTTGTGGTTTGTCCAGTAAGTTGTGTAGTTCATTCCTTGAAGCTTCTACTTTTTCATGGTCAGCTGCATCTACCATATATCTGTACAAGTCAATCAAATTAATCATATTGTGAACATATGTAATCATAATTCTTCCGGTTCACAAACAGTACTTAGAAGTCCACAGGATCAACTTATAACTCTATACAGTTAACATATTTGCAATTAAACATACTTTATGATTCCAAACATCCAGTTACATCATAAATCAGATTTGTGTGTTCCTCTCTTTTAAAGTTTTTACCAACAAAATACTTCAAGATTAGAAAATACATCAAGATTAGAAACTACAATTATGCCCCCATTCATAAATTAAGTACTATTTTTCAAGGAAGCATACACTTGACTTTCACTCTGAATGATGTATAGATCTCTTAAGATAAAGGACAGCATTTTTCTTTATATGATCACTCTGTTACATACAATGTTTCTTTTGGCAAAGAATAACCAGAGTACTAATTATCAAGTGATTGAGTCCTATCCATGTAAAAGGACTCATTTTGATCATGAAGTGTCAAAACAAACCCTTTGAGGATCTAGACACAACAAACAAAATAAACAACATCTTTGAGAGAAAGCGTATGAACTTACACAATACAATTGACTCCTCTGCAGTATCTTTCCCACATACTCCTGAACCTAGGCTGACCTCCAATGTCCCAGAGCTACATGAAAAAACAAACACACATGAAATAGAGAATTACTACCTATGCTATCAATACATGAAATTGAAATTGGGCAGTAATGTGATAGGTATTCAATATACAATGTACATGAACCTTTTATTCTGTACAAATTTCACTACACCTGTATAACGTAGAGTCACACAAGTGAAACCGACATCAAACTGAACAAAATATTACATTACCACAAATGGCAAGCTAGTGGTCGGTTTGGAGTCAGTTTCACTGATGTGACTCAGCTGTAAACCTGTAAGCATCTAAATATTTAGGGAGCAACCAGTATGTTAAAACTACAAGTATTCCACATAGTAAGTGGTTATGCTTGAAATAGTTTTATGTTCACAAAATTTGTGTGTAGATCTTCACAAAAGTTTCCACTTGAAAATAAGGCTACTGAGCAACAATGAAAAAAAAAAAAAAAAAAAGAAATCACAAATATCACAGAAGAAATTATTCACTTGAAAATTTTCTCAACTAATTCAAAATAACAAAAATATCTGTATGCGAAAAAATATTAGCTTACATGTATATATGTACAGTACTTTGTTTACATGTTTTTACAATGTAAAAATGTTTATGAAAAGCATTTAGTTTCTATAAGATGATCTGCTTTAATTCTTTTAAGTGTCTCTATATCTCACATCTATTTCTGTCAAGTGCAAAGAAGATTGAAAAGGATACTTTTGTAAAGACGGAAGTGGAAAGAAAGGAAATAAAACATCAAGTATTGTGTTACTAAAGTCTGCAGATACTATCTGATTCATGCATGGATTTAATTTGACAAAATTATTTAAAGGCCTACGTTTGAAAGATTCATTAATTTTAGGAGAACAATTTCAATATGTTGATACTCTGTTACATGTACTGTAGTTAGCACCAGTTCATTATCAGAATAAACTATTTCTCCATTTTGTTCTAAAGAATGTATTTGAAAGTGGAGACAAATTTAATTGAAAATGAAATCACTTTGAAATGCATGATATTTAAGGAGAAAATATGAATTGAATATAATATATTTTAAAAAATCTAAACTTAACAACCCATTACAGTGTATTAATCTACAACCAAATTAAAGCAGGTAGTGTATTTGTTTTTAATATTAATGTTAAGCTACAATGTACATGTTTTGTAAGCCTACATGAAAAATCTTGTAAGATTTCTTTGGTTTTAGTCAATCTAATAACAATTCTAAGCTGCAATTATTTTTTTATTTTTAAAGAGGAATACTAAACATGATTTAAATCCTGAGCAAGGATGTAATTCCCTTGACCAGTAACACAAATGTACGCATTTTTACATGTGCATTGTCTTCCAATTAAACACATCCTACATGTACTAAAGCTTGGTTATAGTTTTAGTAAGATTGAATAATATCAATAATTTTGGTCCCTTCCGAAATACTGCAAAAATAAAACAAGCAAAGTGAACGTTATATCAATTTTTATACATTGAGTCTGTGAGAAATTTTAAATTTTTGGCCCTTAAAGCAGATCTGGCACACTCTCCTGGCATTGAAACGATTTCCCTTTAAAGAGGCCTTCCCGGATGATCATTCCATAGGTTAAAGGGATGCAGTAACATTGAATGATATTCAAATCACAATTTCTTGATTTAGCTCATTTTGTCAACATAATTATAAACTTATAGGTCAGTCTGGTATCTCTTCAAAATTACAAGTTAATTGCTTGCTTTACTTTCGAGATATCAATGATTTCATACTCAAATTTAGTAAACCATCTCGTGGTGGAAAACAAATTGCCATGTGCTTTTCAAGACACCCCACTTCCTGTCGTGTTCCCCCCGACCCTAGCGGGCTTGAGGGTTTGCTGCAAAGGGGTTGAAAATTCACTCGCGTTTGGCTGTTACACTGTTTTGTGGTAGTAAATGACTTCCATTTGATCTGAAATTTTCAGTAGTTTGTTTTTACTATTAGAGCAATATAATTTTATTCATCTTGATCTAATTGCTCTTGTTTTTGAAAGTTACTGTTTCCCTTTAAGCTACACTGTAATCTATGTCAATATACAAAGATGTTGTCCTGAAATTTGCCTTCCCATTTGTGACTAATCCTATCAAAATCAGACACAAGTCGCCAGAAAAAAGTCAAAGTTGCAACAAAACAATCCATTTTTAAAGGCATTCCCCTAATCATTTCTACTTATTTTTTTTTGCAGAGCATACAAGAAACGTTGAAAATTCAGAAAATCAAAAAAGTTCCCCCCAAATTAGACAATTTTTGTTATTTGGCCGATTTCCTCCACACTGTGCTGATTTTCTTCGGCGACTTGTGTCTGATTTCGATGTGATGCATCACATTTGTTCTGTAAAGTGGTTTTATATTGAAAAAATATAACCAATTGTAACATTATGCACATTTATAATGACTCTTTCAAGTGATGTGTGTTTAATTTAATTCTATTTCAAAGTAATCTCAAAATTTGAAGAAATATTTTTGTTTTGGAGATTTAAACCAGATTTAACTTACCTTTATTGTGACATTTCCTTTTGTTACTTTCCTCATGTTGAATCCTACTGTGGGAATCATGTCTTCATTGAATTGTCCAGACTGGAGACAGAATTAGAACAAGAAAGTTCATGGTTACAATTATTGCATAATACACCACATCTAACAATAAGTAATAAATTGAATGATAAGAATTACATGTAAGTGCATGAAGTATAAGTGTGAAATTGGAAATAAGGATACACTATTCTATCAATCAGATTAAAACTGAACCTTAGAAATTCTGCAAAGTACTTACATGTAACAATGCATGACATTTCTGATTTTTTTGTTTTGTTGTTGTTGTTGTGGACAAATCGATATGGCCATGCGTTTTGAACTTGCCCCCTTTTGTGTTACACCACCTAAATCTAAAAATCATGCACCTATCAGGTCAAAGTGTTAACTTTTGAAATATTAACTCTAACCCTACAAAAGTATACATTTTCTGAGAGGAAATGTCCTGTGGATTTAAAAAATGCCATCCACTACAATGTAGGGTGAAGTAGTAACATATTTTAATGAAAATATTGAATATTTTGGGGCCCTCATTTGTTTTTATTGCAGCCCCCAATATTTTTTCTCCCTTTAATCCAGGTCTTAATTACTCACCATATTTGAATTGCTCTTGCAATTTCCCTTCAGGAAATATAGAGTTATAGGGGGGGGGGTTTCTTCATTTAATTAAAAACAATTCTTAACCGTAAAAGGGCCCAAATATTTTGGTCAACCTGGGCCGGGGAGGGAGTCGCCCCCTCCTCGAGATCTTGGCCATGGCGGGGCCAAAGTTTATAAAAACTTACATGTATGTGGGCTATCTTATAATGTACAAGCTTACAAAGTTTCAGACCTCTATCTCAAGTAATTTTTGAGCTATCTGCATTTATGTAATGTCGCTTCATATACAGCAGGAACTGTATTAAGTTACTTTATGGGCAATTCCATGTTACTCACGTTACACTTTTTAGCCACCTTTGCATATTATAATTGTCATATTTTCTGTTCTGAAAGGTTTGACAGTCTTTCTGTTCTACACTAGATGCACAAGTCCTTAGTCTATCTTGCAATATTAATATAATTTTACTACCTACATCTATACAGGAAATAATGACAAAAAACTTTCGTTACTCACGTTACATTTTTTTAGACGGCGTTAAAAGCTAACATGCCTTTATTCAAAAAGTGTCCTCATACTGGGTAATATTTCAAACAACTGTTATATGATTTATGTAACTCATATTGTGGTACACAACTGCAGGGGGTAAAAATTTTAAGAGCATTAGAAATATTCTGTACCAAAATCATCGTTACTCACGTTACACGTTACTCACGTTACACATTAGCTCATGATCACTAGCACATATTTTGACCATGAGAATAAGCTGGAAACTGATTATTTTTTATATATTTAACCTCTACAGATATTTTGTCCCCAATACATAACAAAATTGGCATTGTTTCACACCCTTTTTCATTGTTAAAACTTACATGGCATATATTTTACTAAAATTTTCAAAATCCAAGTAAACTATATATACATGAAAATACATGCTAATAATGTAGTTCATGCAGTGTAATGAAATATTAGCATTCCATTCTCTTTCAGGAACTTAGGTTACTTTCAATTATAAAGCATTTTACTTTGTCAAGTTCTAAACTACTATTAAAATAGACCTACAAAGTAGAAACAGGTACTCCCTTAAAACCTAAAAGACTATCAGTTGTGTGAACTTGTCAATCTATACATGTATGTACACAGTCATGCACATACATGTAGGAATGTACATTAATTGATTATTGTCTCTTTTAGTAGCTTGTGAATATTAACTTTGACTTAAACACTGATTGTAGTTTATTAATTGTCAGACTTTTGAGTTGATAATAATCACAAAGTAGTGAGGAAGAAACCTTAACGCCAACATCATCGTGTCCGACAACTTGACTGACACCAAGGACACTGTTGTACATGTAGCCTACAATGTACATGTACATTGATGCAGTCTTGGATACTTCCCTGAATCTAAAACTGTATTGTTCTGATGGACCTGCATCACATCTAAAAATAGGTTCATTGAACCAGCAATATCCTAGTGCTTGAAGCCAAATACCAGCTTCCACTCAAATGGAATATTTTCCCAACCTCTCATGGAAAATGACCAGTGGATGGGATTGGGGGTTCCGTTAAGCGGGATGTCTGAATGCAGGTAAAAACATGAAAGGCAAATGTAAAAAAATGCTTCTACATTTGTGGCTGCTGCATAAGGGATGAAGAATGTCAGTGAATCAGAAATGGATCAGATGAAGATAGATCCCCACCTCTCAGCATACATTAACTAATTCTTGTCTCATCCGGTAAAAGTGAATATTTACTTTGAGTATATTATTTTGTAGTTTATTAATTGACTCATCGAGCAAGGTCATGAAAGGTCATTTAGAAGAACACACTACTTTTATGACCCCCTCAATTTACTTAAATCCAACAGAAAATAATGTGCTCCCATTGGTCTTGGAATATATTCGTAATCCTAAGTTTTGTGTCGTTACTCACGTTACATTTTTTGTTACTCACTTTACATTGTTACTCACGTTACAATTTTTGCACCTCACTCATTTTAAAACAATGGCATATACACAAGTATTTCACTACTTTTCTAGGTAGGAGGAGTATGAAGAAAATTTCCTCTGGCAGATTTTAAATGCAATGGAAAATTAAGAAATTAAACTTTTTCAGTATTTTCGTTACTTACGTTACATTAATTTATGCAGTCGGGCCATACGCTTTCTACCAATTCATGGGAATGCAGATCAATTTTTTTCTTGCTGACAACTTGAAACTGATGCCCAATACATCATAAAAATCCCCAAATCAATTTCTTATCACTCATTTTATAATCTATGGATTCATATGAAACATTCAGGTATATTTTTACTATATTTCTCAATGAAAACGGAAGTTGACTTCTGAATGTAATATCTGCGATTCTGGAGGCGCATTTTGTTAAAAAATTTACTGTTTCATATGCCTAGAAGTATCTTGAACAAAATAAGATGAAAATTTATTTTTTCACCTCATGGAATTGCCCTTATGTACAATACACTGTCAATGGGGAAATTGTCCTTTTAACCCCGAGCAGCGCTGAGATTTTCGGAACTGCGCATTACCAAATGGCTGGAACTTGATAACTGTGGTATAAAAAGATGCATGAGACTCTAAGCTATAAAGTCCTAAAAGCTCACAGCACAAAAGTAAATATCCATGAACTTATCATGGCAAATGTGAAATCCCATCAGACTTTGTGTGTACCACTTCCCCCACCTCAAGCACCCTTGCCTTTTCGTTTGCTATTGCGTGCCGTGTAGCGATTCCAAGTGCGAGTACGCTCAAATTCACAGGTATGATAGAGCTTGCATTCAGCTTCCAAGTAACACCAATTTCATGGCAATACCCCTCCATTTAGCCAAGATATTATACATTAACTGAAACAAAATTTGGAAAAGTGTAACAAAACCACCCTTTTCGGGTGGCGAGTTCAAACCACATGGCCATATACTTGAGTATGATTGAGTTGAGGTAGTTGTAAAAGATGATACGAATTAACGCAAAGATAGTTGAATAACTATTTTTCCAATTGCGCTGAAACCAGAACAACTCAAATCTAATCTCAATCTTCCTTTTCTTTAGACGATTGACATTGATATGTCACCATCTGTTGTTTTTAGAGAGCTTGCCAAGCTCCACAAAGTTCAACAAGGCCTATGGCCATGATGACATACATGCAATATTCTCAAAAACGTTCTTGATCTTTCAGAAAATATCAGTATCGTTTTTCAATCAGACTATCCACACTGGACAGGTTCCCTGTGGTCTGAGATTTCTTACTTTCCAAATTATCTAACATTACACTTAAAATAAAATATAGTATACAGTGTATTATGGTAATGGTATTTCATCTTTCTTCAGAAAATCACACAGGTCAAAAGAAAACTCATGTTTACAATAATACATTTCAAATTGCTATAACAAAGGGTGAAAAAAAAGAAGTGGTGACCAGGAGATGCATAGTTCGTGAATTAGGTTCCTCAGGGGTAATAAAAGAACAAATTACTCCATTAAAGCAAATACTTGTGGTAAGACACAACAGAAAAAAAAAAATCTAAACACTCACATATAAGAATACATGTACTACCACTACTACCAGGTCGGCTAAACTGCCGAGACCTACATTAGTACGTATCCTCCAGTTATCCCTATTGTGCATGCAGTTCTTCATCTCGTCTGTTCCAACTACTCCAGTATCCGATTTCATGATGTCTAGGTATGTCTTGCGTTTTCTACCACGCCCCTGGCGTCCATGCGTGGGCTCCCACAGGATGAGACTGCTGGCGGCCAGCTCTGGGTGTCAAAAACAATGACCAGCAAGCTGCATTCTTCTTGTTGCTATCTTGTCACCTATTTTGGGTAGTTTTCCATACAGCGTCTTGTTTGGTACGCATTGTCTCCAGTTGATGTTGAGCACTGTTCTGAGCATTCTTGTGTAACACCCATTAAGAGACTTCTCCAGCATTGGGGTGATTGTCCATGCCTCACAGCCGTAGAGCAGTATCGTTTCCACAGTTGCAATGAAGAAGCCTAGTTGATACCTTGGGACAAGTGAGATTTCCAAACAGCATTCATTTTATTGAGAGCTTTCCAGGCTATTGCCCTCCTGATCTTGACATCAGTTTCTGTTGAATTCACCCATGATCCGAGGTATTTAAAGTCCTCTAACTCCTTTAGAGCATTACCTGTCCTTGTCCTCAGTGAGTCATGTTCTGGTACATTGTATGTCATAAACTCTGTTTTTCTGGAGTTAAGTCCAAGCCCAACCTTGCTATATTCTGCTTCTATCCTTTGCAGAAGTTGTTGAGCCTTGTCAATCTGATTGCTTAACAGGCAGATGTCGTCAGCAAAATCTAAATCTGTAATTCTAACCGCTTGAACTCTTCTAGATCTTCTTGGAGTTACAATAAATCCAAGCTCAACTCCTGGACCATCTGTAGCCTGTCTCAGAGCATAGTCGAGAACTATAATAAAGAGGAAGGGTGCAAGAGTATCTCCTTGCAGGACTCCTGCGAGAATGTTAAATTCTTCCGTCTCTCCATCTGGTGTTACAACTTTAGCCCTTGTGTTAGGGTACATGTTGTTAATGGCATTTAGTAGATTTGGTGGTATACTGTAGGCTTTTAGAATTTTCATCATCTTCCTGCGATGGATTGAATCGAAAGCTTTCTTGAAGTCAACAAATGTCATCACCGCAGACAGGTTGTTCAGCTTCACCTCTTCAATGATGCGTCTAAGAGCCAGGATTTGAGCAACCGTGGTTCTACCTCGCCTAAATCCGTTCTGATTGATTCTCAGTTCTGGATCAATAGCTTCTCTTATCCGGTTGAGTATCATGCGATTAAATATCTTTGCAATGATACAAGTCAGGCCGATTCCTCTGTAGTTATCGGTATTGGAGAGACTCTTAAGGACTCGTATGATGTTAGAAAGTGACCATTGCTCAGGTTTCTTGTTCTCTATCAACACCTTGTTACATATTTTGATGACAACATCGTCCAGATCACAGCTCTTAAATACCTCAGGGGGGATGTTATCTGGCCCTGCACTCTTGCCTTGCCTCAAAGAAGACTTTGCTTTTTCATATTCTCCTTTTTGTGAAGGGACCATCTTCTATTCCGAGGTCTGCAAAAACAGTTGGTACTTCCTCGTCGTCGGTGTCCTGTGTATGTGCTGGTGTGCCTAGCAACTTCTGAAAGTGGTTACACCAGGTACTCACTCTCTCCTCTCGACTTGCCCCAGCAACCTGGCCTTCTTTCGATGTTTTCCTTCCAGTGATCTCATTAATTACTTTCCAAGCCTCTCCATACTGGCCAGCACCATTGACATTCAGTATTCTGTCTATTTTCTCCCTCAAGTCCTTTTCTTTCAATGTGTTATATGTTTCATACAATATGAAAAGGAGATGCAGTTAAATGCAGACTATAAATACAATGACCATTTTACAAGTTTTGCCCCTGAATTTCAAAGTGCATCCAAAGGTAAATAAAGGGACATTTTGACAGATATCCTTAATAAATGTGTTTCCCTGACTTTCCAGAAAGAAATTTATAATTTCCTGATTTTATTAATTTACATACCGGGTATATGGAAAGGACATTTTCAAATTCCTGGCAATTACCCGACAACAAGTTATTGTATTTTAGTCCAACATCTCTTTCTCATTAGATTTCCTTCACATTCCCCTTCAGAAGTGCCTATAGCTGAAAGACTGACCCAAAACCTGAACGTAGACTATTTTTTACATAGATAGCACCCTCTCTCATCAATTGGACCACTACAACAGCCTTTAATGCACTGACCCAAGTACATCAAACAAAATGAGCTATGAGCCCCCAACCAGTATGCTAAATGTTAATGTTCCAATAAATTCTTGACAATATAAATTTGATTTTTGAAATTATCAACCAAGGACTTATTCAGATACGCAATTATTATTTCAAACATATAATGTTACAAAAAAATACAACACACACTTTGGATGGATGATAATTTTAAGATTGTGCTGATTGTGATTGGTAAAAATTATTGCTTCAAGTTTCAATTTGTAGGATGGGGGGCCCGTTGTCCGGACACTTAAGCAGATAAAAACATCATCTTTTGCTCTCGATTTTCTTAAAATTTGTGCAGTAAATAGCAAAAATATTTGTGAATATTTGTGCTTTGTTATATTGTCTGATATTACTTTCAATCGATTGATGAAATATTGATCACGAAGTCCTAAAATTGCCGTTTTGTCCGGACAAACAACCCGTCCGGACATACAACAACCGGGTATACTTGTTATTTCCTTGTAAATAGTGAAACTTTCTAGTCACTTGAAATACATGTAGACCTACATCTTTAAAAGTTAGATATAGATCTATATAAAAAGACAAAATGACAAAGAAATGCCTGAACAAGGAAACAAAAACTTAAAATTAATTAACAAAATTACAAGATCAAGAACAACATTTTTTTAACAATTTCATTTTGTCTTTGAAAACTAAAAAGCATCCATGACATGTGACACATCCGACTCTCTTTTGCACTTTCGCACGCAATTTTAGACGTAGTCACTGCAGCAGAGACTTTGGCGCTACACCGTACCAAGCTCTCCTCAATCTCATGATCTCAACTCAAGTCAGCAGTCAAACAGAGCCAGACACAGACAGTCACACTCACTCTCAGTGAGACTGTCGACAATCATGACATTTAAATGAATAAACAATTGAACAAGAACATGTTAACGGTTAGATCTAAAGATTTACAATAACACCTTTCTTAAAGTTATGGCAATAAATTGCCAGTAACTCTAACGTTAGGCTTATATACTGAGTCACTCATGTCTCACTGCCACAAATATGATAAACTTGTCTCATGACATTGTCTTATTGATAAAGAAAACATAACCCATTGCGCCTACCGAAATCACATTGACGAACGTAGTTTTTCCAGAGTATTGAAGCCCGACTAAAGTTAGCTCCATTTCTTCCTTCCAAAAAAGGCTTTTCAGCCAGTCAAGAAATCTGTTGATAAATCCTAACATTTTGGGTCTTTGCACGTGAAGTGAGACGAATAAGCAATGTTCACAATCAAACTGTCGCCAAGTTTAATACGTTTATCTTCAGTGTTCTTGTAATTACATTCGACTTCGTACGTACGTAGATATCTATTTTGTGTATAATGAATGAGCTAGATTGACCTGACGCATTGACCTGACATCGTTACAGTATATTCAATACATAATTGTAAAAACTATAAATTTTATCTATAATTTACGCATGAATATTTAGAATAATATATTTTTTAAACTGACATTACACCAAATTGTATTTATTGTTGTTAAAAAAACTACATTGTTCGTCAAAATAGATACTTTGCAGACCAATTAACTTATAGGGGTGTATCCCCTCGTTTCAGTCATATGATCATACCACCTGACAAGTAGTCTCGTGACTGCATGTGTGTACACTGCAGCTGCAAATGACCATCGTTCATTGTACTCTCTCACGGTAGCGGACTCTGAGACTAAACTAAAGTCACATTATGTTCTTGAATAAGTATCTTTATATCATACTTTAACCGGGAACTACGTAAAGAAACATTCAAGGATAAGAAACTCGGAAGGGATCAACCATGAGGATTTGTCTTGTGATATTTCTGGCGATCGTGCCTGCATTTGTGGTCGGCGATACCCCGGCGAATTGCACATACGAAGACGTCGCTGGTGAATGGGTTTTCGAGGTCAGCGGGTATGGAGGTGACAACAAAATTGATTGCACAAAGCCAGGTACATTGTCATTGTCTGTATACCGCGGATAATTTAGCTAATTTGTAAGTGTATGTGTGTGTGTGAATGCATGGTGGGTAGTACAACTTAACAAGGCAATTTGAGGTGAGTATATTGGTATAATACTAGAAAACAATATTTTAATATGATTTGTAAAAGGGCGGGAATTGAGGGGGGGGGGGGGGGTAGGTGTTGCTTACATAATGATATACTCAAAACGAAAGAAAACATATATATTCACTATGAAAAATGTGTTATGGGACTGAAATGTTATTGGACTGATATTATGAGATAACAAGAGAAGAATACTTCACCATCTTAGGAAGATAGCAAAATGTGTTTTACAAGATTAGATTCTATAGACTAGATCTAGACCTAGTTTATTAATGAATATTACTTATTTTTATATATTATAGTTCTTTTAGGTGAGTGTGTTTTGAATAAGGCCTTTTCATGTAAAAACAAACAAATACTAATCATACTTGTACTTAATAAATGATCTTGTCCTCTTTAATTACACAGGTCCTGTGACATACAAGTTGCATGTCCAGCTGCTGTTTCCAGATGTAGCAGTAGATGTTAAGTATGGTACCAAGGGATTCTGGACTCTGATTTACAACCAGGGTTTTGAGGTTGTGCTCAACAATAGGAAGTACTTTGCTTTCTCACAATACACTCAAAAAGGAAGTCAGGTGAGCATTAATAGATTCGGTCACGGAATCCACAAACACACTCTTTAATCACTGTTGGTAAGTTTATGTCTTTATATCTGAATACATTAAATCAGATATTTATGATTAATTTGTTTGTACATGCATACAGAATTGAAATCCTGGACTGCCATAAAGTAATGTTCTATCCTCATTATATTTTTCATGGGACAAAGTTTTTTTTTTTTTTTTTTAAAGTATTCACATTTCATCATTTCCTTTTACCTTTATTTCTGTCCTTCTCAATTTTTCTCGTATCCCCTCCCCCACATTCAAAAATTCCCTTCTGGCTCTCGGCAGACCAAATATTAAACGCTTGATGAATTGTAGTACTTCATCAAACTTTTATTAATTGGAATATTACTTAAATTGCCTCTCCAATCTCCTATTCAACCAGGTAACAATGAACTGCTCTGAGACTCTTCCTGGTTGGTCTCACAACGTGATGGGGTCTGACTGGGCTTGCTATGTAGGCAAGAAGATGGGGCCATCAAAGGTTCAAACCATCAAGACAGAAAGGTAAAATACTTTTTATATCACTTGTAAAACAAAACAATTTTATATATTTTTTGTTGTTGCAAACTCAAGAGTGATAAAGGATGAAAGGTCTTAACAACAACAATGATAAATGTAAGAGAGAAGGGGAGGAATAGAGAGGTGTTGGGATAACATAATAATTTAAAATGAGAAAAATTAACGATGGAAT
This sequence comes from Paracentrotus lividus, assembly GCA_940671915.1. Taxonomy (NCBI): domain Eukaryota; kingdom Metazoa; phylum Echinodermata; class Echinoidea; order Camarodonta; family Echinidae; genus Paracentrotus; species Paracentrotus lividus. The sequence goes on along the minus strand of CALNVZ010002100.1, from coordinate 47,643,006 downwards.
AAAAATTAAACTATATTAATAACCAGAATAAAATTTGCATTGTAGGATATAAATATCTTCTGTACTGTACATTTATGAAAAATGAGATTCTTTAAACCACATTATCTAACAAAAAGGAATCTTTGTTGATGGTTTCTGTGCGGTTTCTATTGTGCCATATAACTATACGGAATTAAATATGAGCAGGAGGATGCAATGTCTATTTATTATCTACATTTTAACTGGATTTATTGCCGTACAATATAGACCCTTCCTTTTTATGGGTGAAATAGTAAATATGGTAAGTCTTAATAGTGTTGAAATGAACGTGCTGGTGTCCAAAGGTACATATTTATAGGGCAATTATAAATTTTGTGAAAGCAGAATATTTGTAGAATTGAATTGACATCTGTCCTCTTTTGATCTGTCTACAGTTAGTTTCTTGAATATTTACTAGGATATTACATATGGAAGTTATTAGTCTTAAAATTTGAATTGACAAACACAACTGTCATATAATGACAAATAAAAAAAAAGAAAAGAAAAGAAAAGAAACCAGGAACCTGCTTAAGGAACAGGGATCATGCATGACTAGATTTGACTTTTAAGGCTTGATATTTCTACTCTTTGAGTAATGTGAACTTGTTTACACTAAAAGTTCAGCTTGTGAATGATATACAATTTTTATTTTATATTAAGATGCTCTGCAATACACCAGCTAAAGGTTAACAGGAAATATCTGTTTAAGAAGTATGTCCTCATTGATGATGACATGACACTGGGACATATCAATTATCTCAAAGTAATTTCCGTCTGATCTTCAGGCGTCCAGACTTCAGCCAAATGAAGTACCAGAATGATGAGAAGATGGTGGAACACATCAACAGAGCTCAGAAATCTTGGCATGCCACCGTCTACCCTGAACATGAGATGTACACCGTAGAGGACATGAGAAGAAGAGCTGGGGCTATGAATGGATTAGGAGCTATCAGGTAGGAGTGCATTCACATTTGTTCTTTGATTGTAGGACATCTGCTCCGGCGACAACTGCTTCTCATAAATCATGAGCACGAATCATGTGTCAAACTTTGTTGGTTAATATATTTTTCATACTCATCTGAATCTGTGCAGTTTAATGCAATGATTTAAGATTTGGGTTTATTACTTTGAATAGATTCCAGAGAGCAAAAGGTGCAGTGTGTTAAAGTGAAATGCGATTGAAATGCCTTGCGAGGATCTGCAGAGTGTTTTGATGAGGATAATGATTCATTCCTTGGCAACCACATTCTATTTTCAAATGGAGAGGAAATAAAAAATAAGAATACATTTCACAAGAAAGGCAGCACAAAGGCTGGAAAATTCTTGTTGACATCATTGATTTCAGATAAAAATTATAAAACAGAACATCTTTAGAATTCAAAGATATTAGGCAATTAGCAAATACTTTGTAAGACAAGATAACATTCCCATATCTGAACTACATGTAGACCAAAACCAGCTCCCGCCACCAATGACGTCAAACAGGTCGCATCCCTTCTCCCTCCATCATTTGACTGGCGGAACGTTGATGGTGACAACTATGTGTCTCCCGTCCGCAACCAGGCCTCTTGTGGCAGCTGCTACGCATTTGGTTCTATGGCTATGCTGGAGGCGCGTTTACGCATAGCAACCAATAACACCATCCAACCTGTCTTCTCGACCCAAGATGTGGTATCATGCAGCGAATATTCACAAGGTAAGCTTACAAGTTAGAAAGTTAGTTAGATGATACATTTGTATTAGGCAATTGGAATAAGGAGGGCCTTTATACCTAATCAGGAGTGTTTCAATAATATTAGCTATATCTTTCTATTATTTTACCATCACCTTGTATAGACCTTATGCATATCACGTCATAATTTCATAGCGCCCTCCCTTAGAGAATATAGGAATATGCGTAAATGGAGTTGTCGGAAATGCACCAGCTGCAGATCACATACGTGTGCAAGGCAATGGCTTCAGCCTCTAAGATGGCGGCGTAGGCCTGTTGTCAATCCCACCATTCCCTGTCGTATTGTACTGATGTTGTATTTGTTTTTCTTTCTTTAAAATTTTTCTTTCAGTATTTTTATATTAGATGGTTTTGTATATTTTATTAGATTGTGGAAATAAACCTAAATTTAACCCGTTGAGAGCGGGAACCGGGTATACCCGGGTCCCGTCTAACACACTCATGGACGGGAACCAGGTATACTCGGTTCCCTAATGATCACATCTTATCACCAAATACCCCCTAAAATTCACCTTTTGCACTACTTTTGTTGAATTTTTGCTATACGCAGTAGTTAATTTATGAAAAGAGCGATATGTTCTAGTGAAAAGCACGTCATAACTATTTGATATATTCTATAAATAAGCATTTTAAATAGATATATTTCTCAGGCACTCAGAAAAATTGTGTCGACCAGTGTATATAAGTTACCATCAGCGATTTTTAGCTTTTTTCGGTTTCGCTGATCCTCCTTTGTACTTCTTTTATTGTTGGCCATGACAATTCAATGGATCAGCGCAAGGTGTGAGCGATTTTCTAACATGGGCGCGCACACACAAAAACCTGGATGTATCTGGAGATATAAGAAGTATCGATTGGTGGCTGTATTAGCCAGCGCTTCCAGTGGCTTAGCTGAGAAGAAAAACTATTCTTTAGAATTAGAGAACGGGTCGATATCTTACCTAAATGACTAACAACATCTAACCCCCCCAATTAGTACCTCAAAAGAAGAGGATATACGGCTTAGTTTATAATTGTAAGAAATAAAAAGAAAAGAGTCAAGAGAAAGTGTGTTCAAGAATCGGCAACCAAAGGACTGGAATTCATTTTTGTTTCCTTTGTAACTAAAACACATAGGTTCATCTTAGGACATGGTATAAGAAAATTCAATACATTCAATAAAAGATCTTTAAATATAGGGATAACACTAAAAAACACCCCTTTGTTCACCTTTTTCCATACTCATTAAGGTGTGAAACATTTTCTTTCAGGCCAAGAAATGATGGGCCTACTCAGTTTACAAACCGGTGGAATGCTTTTCTTGTTCACAATACTGTTATCTTTTTTATGTAGTAACATTGAGTTTGACTCGATGTAGAATATTCAATCATGTAATGATAAGGGGCAATTGAGAACTAAGAACACCAAAAACATTATAGAAAAAAAAAAATATATTTAAAAAAAAATCAAGCTTCACTTCTAAGGTCCATTACCAGCGTACGTGCAACCAGGCTACGCATGAGCGATTTAACCAGAGCCCGCACGCGCGGACAGGGTCGTCTCTGTTTTAATCTCGTCTCAGGGTAATGACATCAGGCCAAACAATTTCGTCGTCAACGGGTTAAATGGAACATCAGTTTTGAGTATTAATTATTCAATTAGGTTTTTCCTTCTCTTTTGATAGCTTATTGTATTTATTTATAGGTATTGGTGAGACCATGTAAGGTACACAAAGGCTTCATGTTTTGGGTATCAATATAAAATAGTTTCACTTCTCAAAATGAATAGGAACATCTTCATGCACCACCGAAAAACAATAAATGCATAATTCCAGCATTAAATTGAATGGAATGTAATTAATAACTTAGTTTTACTCACATATGCTTCTTTCAGGTTGCGAGGGGGGATTTCCCTATCTGGTTGCCGGCAAGTATGCAGAGGATTTTGGGGTCGTAGAGGAGTCTTGTTACCACTATAAGGGCCAGGACATCTCATGCTCCAAAGAAAAATCAGGATGCAGACGATATTACGCTACCAACTACAACTACATAGGTGGATTCTACGGGGGCTGCAGTGAGGAACTAATGCGGATGCAGCTAGTTAAGAATGGTCCCTTAGCGGTTAGTTTCATGGTGTATGATGATTTCATGAGCTACAAAGGTGGGATCTACCACCATACAGGCATAGAGAATAAGAACTTGAAATTTAATCCATTTGAGATTACCAATCACGTGGTGCTAGTGGTGGGGTATGGTAGCGAGGCAGAGTCAGGGGAAAAGTTTTGGATTGTAAAGAACAGCTGGGGTGAGGGGTGGGGCGAGGAGGGTTACTTCCGGATTAGAAGGGGAACTGATGAATGCAGTATTGAGAGTATTGCAGTAGAGGCATTTCCAATCTATCCATAGCTGGCTTAACATGTTACTTTATGGGATGTACATGTACTGTATTTTTCATGTTGGATGCCCACTGTTGGATACATGGGAAAAAATCAATCAAAGAGGAGTAATGCAACGATGTAGGAAATTTTGTGCCAAATTTGAATGAAAGATATATTTTGAATTTATTTCAATTACAAACGTTATGAAATCCTCTTGCCCCCAAATTTCCTTATATTTTTTTCTGGTAATCTTTAAATCAACACAATCAGATCTTGCCTAGGCAGACATAGCACCAACAGTAAGGAGTCTTATCTCATGAAATAATATTTGTTGTACATTTTGGGAGATTGAATTGAATTTGATATATGTATTAGTAATATGTAAGCACATTTTAAGGTCCTGTTGCATAAAACTTAGTATTAATGCTACCTTTATTTGCCATCAGTAGTAACGTCCATTGAATCCTTGAATTTGATTGGATGTTGAAAAGTTTTACCAATTCCATGGTAGTGACATTAATATAAATTTTATGCAATAGGTTCCAGCAGGAGTTTGTTACTTCATGTAAGATCAATTGAATAGCCATAGCCAAGAGATTTTGAATATATGAGGTTTTTAAATTAAAGTGCAATAATGACTACATTAATACTGCATATGTAGTAACTTGACAGTATGATCACATCTGAGAAAGCCGAATTAGTAGATTTGTTTTAAAAAAAAAACAACTAATGGCATTTATCATGTTCCCATCTTTTATATGGATTTATAAATAAATTGAATTGATGTGAATGGAATTCATGTTCTAAGGTAAAGATATAGAGATATTTGTTTTTAGCATTTCAAGCTATGTGTAAATGAATAATAATAATAATAATACCAATTTAATATGGATATCTTGCAAAACACACCCCTGTTTTTTTTTTTTACCAATGTACTTTATTCTCTGAAAATTTTCATTTATAAATCTATATAAATCAATGAAATCAAGTCAGTTGCAAATATGCCAAAGATGCTGAGGTTAAATAAAAAGTTATGTGTATATAGGAGTCAAATATATTTTCATACATTTGAAAAAAGAAAAATTTTCAGGGGAATTTAATAAATGTTTTGTCCATGAAATGACTTGTCTTTCAGGTTAACTGGGAAAGTCATATGCTTGGAAATTTGATAGATGTTAATAAATAAAAATATGTAAAATATATGTAATGCTCCTGCATATCCCTTATTTTTGTTGTATTATTGCTACATGTACATGTATAACCATACTTCTATTACAGTGTTTATTCTTTTATATTTTAGTAAGTATTATAGATATAAAGAAAAGGAAATTAAAAAATAAATTAGAACATGGAAAACAAGCACATGAAGATGGTGTAAGGTTACATGTAGCTGATAAAAAAAAAAAAGAAAAGAAGAAATCTATAATATTTCTATAGCACCAACCTGAAATGAATTGTGTGCCAAATACACTTTTGTATCATTTGTGAATAAATATTCCTTTGAAATTCATTCTTGCAATTTCTACTGAATGATGATAACATTTATGTGGCATTTTTTATATACAAATAAATTAACCTTGATTGAATGTTTATTGAATTTATTTTACAAGTTTTGTGCTTATTTCCTGGGAGTGTTTTAAAGTTTTTGAAAAGAATTAATGAATTGGCGAAATAAATAAATGAGTAAATGCAAAACGAGAACGTCCTTAACCCTTTAGCACCGTGAAAAGTGTCACTTTTCTTTCTAGCAGAAAGTGTGTGGCTATATGCATCAGTATGTCTTTATGGAATATTCTTGTATTGACTCAACACAGGCATAACTTTTAGTGAGTACACTGTAAAAAAAAAAATATGGAAAAAATACAGCAAAGTGATGTCAGCAGGGTCGCCATACAAAAATGTAATTTAAAATACAGTTTTGTTGTAAATTTCTCCCTTAAGAATTGATGAAAGAGAAGGAAAAATATCATTAGAGTTTTATAGCATACGTATTTGGTTAAAACGGAACAAATGTGTTACTCCTGATGTATATTTTGTATTTCTCACGTAATTATTTGCAGGAGAAACTTACAGCAAAACTGTTTTTTGAATTACATTTTTTTATGGCGACTCTGCTGACAGCAGATTTGCTGTTAAAATACATATATTTTTTACAGTGTAAGCTCATGGGCAGTTTAGGTGCTAAAGGGTTAAACAGTTTCATATTAACTCCAACTTTACATTCATATATCTGTATATAATTCTTTGATAGGTTGTCAAAAAGCTGGCATAAATGATAAAGCTCTGAGCTGCAGTGTCGACAAAGTTAAAGATGAAAGGAGAGAAAGTTTATGGGAGTGCGAGATACAAAAAAAAAGGAAAAGAAAAAAAATACTAATGTTAAATGAGATGAGTGCAAGTCAGCATGATAAATCAACAAGTAAAGAATAGTATGCTTTTAGTTTGATTACATCAATTTGTTAAGAGATTTTGAAAATGAAAAGGAACTTTTAAATGACAAAACTACCCTTAAACCTTTAGCACCTAAGGACTGTGTGAAAAGTGTCAGCTTACTCTCTAACGGAAAGGGTTTTGCTGTGTTTGCATCAGAGTGTTTCAATAAGAGATATTTCTAAAACATACTCTTTTTTTTGTACTGAATCATACAGCAGACATCCCATGAGTAATGCACAACAATTATTGGCATGTTTCAGGCGCGGATCCAGGGGGGTAGCTGAAGGTGCTAGCGCACCCCGTTAAAATCTTAAATAACCTTTTTTTTTTTTTTTTTGCTTGTCAATAATGTTCGGGATGGAACGATGACCTGACCCTACCCCTATATGATGTACGTTTGAAATTTTATAGCCGAAAAATTTTCAACACCCCCTCCCCCCCCCCCCCCTTATCACGCTAAATAAATGTTGACGTGAAAAATTTTAAGGTACCTTTTTGCACCGTGTTGAAGTCCGTCTCTGGATCCGCGCCTGTGTTTGATCACATATTTTTGATATCATGACTATAGTGCCCCTAAAACAGGGGCGGTTTGGGGCAGTTTAGTGAGTAAGCTGACGGGCGGTCTCAGGCGGTTTAGGTGCTAAAGGGTTCATGTGGTATATCTACCAACTATGAATTGCCCATAAATTATCCACTACAAACTGAAGAATCTGACTAAAATAAATTTCATACACATGCATATACACCACATATACAGTCAACCTTGCCTAAGTCCAATATGTTGGGACTAAAGAAATTGGACGAATAAAGGGTAAAAAACAATAGAATTTAAGAGAATATGACTTGAAAAGACCTTCAACTTAGGCGATTATTTGACTTATGCGAGTTCGACTTAGGAAAGGGTGACTGTTGAAGTAGTTTTTTAGATAGAATGTGGAAACTTTTAACTTAAAAGTTCTTTGACTTTGCTTAGTTGATAGCTTGATGTGATAAATAAAAGTTTTTAAACTATCAAAAAAAAAATTCTTTTTTCTTTTGACTAATAGACCTCATCCTGCACCCGTCTCACCTGACACATCAAAGGCAGCGTCCTCACTGCCACAGTCCTTTGACTGGAGGAACATGAATGGACAGGATTTTGTATCACCAGTCAGAAATCAAGCTCAGTGTGGAAGTTGCTTCTCCTTTGCAGCCCTAGCCATGCTGGAGGCAAGACTGCGTATAGCGACCAACAACACCGTCCAGAAAGTCTTTGCTCCTCAGGATGTGGTGGCTTGTAGTGAATATTCACAGGGTATGTCTAAATAACACAAATACAGTCGACTCCTGTTATAATGAGGACCTTGGAGCCAAACCAAGTAACTCACGATAATGAAAACTTTTATGCTGAATATTAAGATGCATAAATACATGTGCATGTTTATCTGAAATTGGTACCATGGAATCACCCTTTTTAAAATGAAATTTCATTGTATCTGTACTCATTATAATGGGAGTTAACTGTACATTGGAACTTTGAAGAGTCAGGAAAATCACCTCCATGAAACCTTGTTGTGTATCAGGGCTAAAAGAAAAAAAAAGAATAAAGCAGTATGCTCAGCAAAAATAATTTGTTTTTATGACAAGAATTTCTTGACATTTTATTTACATTAGCATTTACTTTCTTTGAGTCATATCTCTTAGAGGATTTATGATCTCACTTGTGTGTCTAATGAATATAGGCCTCCATGATTTCACAACAGTAATTCCAATTAACTTCCTGAAACTTAAAACAAATCTATTATTCTAACCATCTTGGGTAGACTACATTAATCATTCAAAAAGTGTGATCTTGAAGTCATAGCTTCTTTGGGGGAAAAAAAAAATGAATTCATATTTTGATCATGATTAAGAGTAATCTGTGAGTTTTTTTAAAATTTAAATTAAAAAAGTCATTTCTCAATAAATAGATTATCACCAAATTTCATGTTATTTCTTATCACTGAAAGGCTCCTTATATTAAATTGACTACTGTCATATTTTAACAGGTTGCGAGGGAGGATTTCCCTACCTTGTAGCTGGTAAGTATGCCGAGGACTTTGGCTTGGTGGAAGAATCCTGTTACCCCTATCAAGGAGTCGACACCAACTGCACCGCGGAACAGACGGGATGCCGCCGATACTATGCCACCGACTACCAATACATTGGTGGTTTCTATGGAGCCTGCAATGAAGAACTCATGCGCCTCGCCCTCGTCAACAACGGACCGGTCGCTGTCGGTTTCGAAGTCTACAACGATTTCATGAGCTACAAAGGGGGCGTGTACCATCATACCGGGATTAAGAACTCGATGCTGAAATACAACCCCTTTGAGCTGACCAACCATGCAGTGTTGGTGGTTGGGTACGGGGTGGATGAGGCATCGGGGATGAAGTTCTGGACCGTGAAGAACAGTTGGGGTACAGGATGGGGTGAAGATGGGTACTTTAGGATCCTCAGGGGTAACGATGAGTGCGGTATCGAGAGTATGGCCATGGAATCATACCCTGTCTTTCCATAAATCAAATTTTCAGAAGTTTTAGATAGAAATGTTGAATGAAATAGAGATATATTTGTAAGCTATTAATGAAATGAATTCTGATTGAAATAAATGAAGATACTTCTAATAAGAGCCAATTTTGCCAAAAAATTCTTTGTTCAAATTGCATTTTACTCCTCTTTACCATTTCTCAAAATCTTTCTTTGCTAATCACACTACCTCTTTATTATTACTATTATTATCATTACTTAATCATATTAAAGACTTTATTTTAAAAATGCAGCCAGTTTGTGCCTTTAAAGAATATCAAATGAGATTGATGTGAGTTGAATAATTTGTATACGTCGAATATGGTTAGGAAGCATTAATAAACTACTAATTATATATATATTTATCAATTAATTTAATACCTGCATAAATTTGGTTTATGAATTTAAATTGCAATCCATTGTTTAGACGTAATGGGTTGTTTTACGATCAGGGTACACCATTTTGTCTCACTGGACCAAAAAAAAAGTTGTTTTGTTTTCTGTCAATTTTTGTGTATGTCTTCTAGACAAGTAAACTAATATTGCTTTTAAATTTGGAGGCATGAGGTCACCAACTTATTTTTCTATAAGGGTTCAATTTTTTTATTACACGTAAAGTCAATTGCTTCATTTTTCGGAGAGGACGTTTTTGACAGAACGTGACTTGACAACATTGTAACGTGAACTGTCTGAAAAATAAATGGATGTGGATGAAGTAAACATTATACATTTTTTGCATATATACAAGTGTTTTTACAGATAAACACATTGTTCATCCAGTGATGTCTAACTATGCGTAAAACCACCGAATTCAGAGAGGACATTTTTTGACAGAATTGGCACCCCATTTTTGGTTAATTTTCACAAAAAATCAAATTAACTGTAGCTTCTGGGGTTTTCAGTTTTTAAACAATCGCATTTCATTAGTCAATTCTGATTGGAAAAACAAGCCTAATGATTGCTAATAATCAAAATGCACAGGCTCAAAATCAGAAAAAATAAAATGAGACAGTAATTTTCCCCTAAAATGCCATATAATGGTCAATTTTTAGAAGTAAATGTGTATTTCAATAATTTATCTTTTTCTTGTAGGTTGTTCTAACAGTGCCCAATAGCTAGCCATCATAGATTTGATTTTACAGTACCTCTATTTCTTTTTATGGTGCACAGAAGGCCATTTTTTTACTGTGTACCCTGATCGTAAAACAACACTTATTAATATATTCGGATATAGAATAAGGTACATGTATAAGGTTATTAACATGTTCGATAGTGCAATCATCTCACTCAATCTTTGTAAATTGACTGAGTAATCTAAAATCCAGTTTGCAGAAGATAATCAGTAGATAGTTATAAGTAGTAGCTGATTCTAATAATGATAAGTTCTGCTTGTATAGCGCATTATACTTTCGTCTCTGTGTGCTTTACAAAAAAACAAAAGGGAATTTAATCCATTTTAATTTATTATTATTCATCATGGATTTGATAGATTACATTGGATAGGGGAAAGTGGGGTTAGTTGGAACACGGGGTTAGTTGAAACATTGTAATTTTCTGTAACGGCTATAAAGGTATTTGTGCAAATCTACCCTCTAGTTGTTGCTATTAGCAACTGCCATCCACCACATTTTAGACAGCACATTTGATTCAACCCTCGTGAAGTTTGAAGCAATGCTTGTTTTTTCACCTTTTGAGTAATTTTTGTCATTTTTACAAATGTTTTATTATCTCAGAGAAGTTCATAAATTAAGTTGGCCAGTTTTTTAGTATAACAGACAGTTATACCAAGCTACAAAATAAGGTTAAATATATCCCATGTTGTTGTCCCTCTTTTGTACTGTAAGCTTAAAAATGTTAAATGGGCCTCGGGGAGTTAGTTGGCACATCATGAAAGGGGTTAGTTGGAACCTGTACTATGTAAACAGATTTCAGCTATAAAAAAAAATCATATAATTCAGTTGAAGTGTTCAGAAATATTCCTATACATGACTGTATATTAGTGCACATTGGACAATTTTTATTTTGGTTTAAACAACATAAATTGCATAATGCTACTTCACAGGACCTTAGCCTACCTGTATGTGAGTGGATGCTATCATGTGTAATAAAACATGAAGTTAAAAAAAAAAATCTGAACACCAATCTTGAATATTTGAACTGGAATCAATAAAGCAAGTTAGCTGAACCCATGCAATATTGTTGTAGGTAGTTTAATTCATAAGAGACCATGCGCAATGTTTCAACTTACACCATATCATGTTCCAACTAACACTATGTGGGGTTAGTTGGAACACTTTACATGATCTTGTTTAAGGTGGATTTTTCCCGGAACCATCATTAGGTTTAATAATTTCATGGGGTACATTTGTAGCATACATATATATATATACTCAAGCTGATTGTTTGTTGTTGCTTGAATACAATTCTCTTCTTTCTTTTTTTTTTTCAACCATTTTTGTGAAAAATGTTCCATATAACCCCACTCTCCCCTAATGCCAGAAATATGATTGGTATCTCGAATTTCTTTATTCTTTATTCAGTACTATCACACTTTTGACTGCATGTACATGTATGTATATTGGGAATATGTTTACTGAATTGATTATATTCATCTAAAGCTTCTGATATTAAAAGAATGAAGTAATGCCTTTTATAAGAGCTGAGCTCAATATATCCTGTGTGTAACGAGGCTTCTTTCAACACTGGAATTATACTTCTTGAGGCTTTCACATGGCATTTCTGCCCATTATTATTATTCCAATACTTGCAATAATACATGAGTACATGACTGATATACATGTACATAAATTACAATTATGAATGAAATTGATTTACATTTTCATGCAACTTCAAATATGTGTGCAGTGATAAGAAATGTTTTGACCAATGAAAGTTTTAGACTTTCACTTTCAGACTTTCAATTCTTGAGGTGAATAAATATTTGTTATGTATTGTATTGTATGTTTCATAATTTAATCTTGTTCTCAGTAACATACAAATCCAAAGACTTTCAGCTTAGGGATCATATCTACAGGCTTTATTTTCATACAATTATTGTTTTTTGTTTTTGTTTTCTTTTTGTAATATATATATATGTATGTCTTTTGTACTTTGATTTAAAATTAAATTACAAGTAAGTAAATGAAATTGACATCAGATTTTAATCATTGATATTCTTTTCCTTCGAATGATTTCCTCTCTCTTTGACTTCTGTATTTGCTAACTTATGATTCTCCGCCCAGGGCTTGATGAAATAAGGAGGTCAAATATTTTTATGGAAGTAAATTGAGTCATTTAGAGATGAGAAATCACAATTCCATATCTAGTTTGCATTGTGGTTTATGATAGCAGATGCCCCAGCAGCAAAATAATTTTTAAATCTAAAATCTGAGATGGCTACCGTCAGAAATAGAAAAGGGATTGAAGGAGAAAACAGAACGAAACCGTGCAAAGTATATGATATAAGGAGAGTTTGCATAAAAGAAAAGATAATAGAAGAATGAAGTGGTGATCTAGACAGAAAGATCGGAGGGGGGGGGGGTTAAGTAAATGAGAGAGAAGAGAGAGAGAGAGAGAGAGAGAGAAAGAGAAAGAGGGAGAGGGAGGGAGGAGGGGAGGCAGAGAGAGAGAGAGAGAGAGAGAGGGGGGGGGGTTGAAAATAGAAAGAAATTAGTGAATGATAAACGGAACGCTAGGATAAAAAAAAGTAATAGAAGATGATAGAGATGAAATAAAGAGTAAGAAGCAAGGTGATTGAGTGAGAAAGAGATATGAGGGTTATGAGCAGGCGCAGATCCAGGGGGTGGGGCCGACGGGCCCGCCCCCGCCCCCCCCCCCCCCCCCGCTTATCGCTCGGCCAGCGTGACGTGAAAAAAAAATTGAGCGTACCTTTTGGCTCGCCCGGTGTAACGGGAAAAATATTTGGGTGTACCAAAATTTGAAATTCCGATTTTGCCCCCCCCCCTGTAATGAAATCCTGGATCCGCCACTGATGAGAAGGACGGTGATGAATGAAACAACGATATACAGAAACGCGAGTCTAACTAGTCTAATTGTTTTATATAATGCGCGCATTTAAGCTGTGGTTTCAAAATGACAATAACGATTTCTTCAAATGTCTGCAGGATGGCGTCGGCTTAGAGCTAGAAGAAAATCAAGACTGATTGCCAGCAGCTATATCATTTTTATGCTATATTTTTCTTTGTTTTAATCCCTCGTCGTAAAGAGTTTCTGTTTATAGCAGCCAGGCCCCGTAAAACAAATCTTTAGTGGAGTTGTTGTCGAAAACGGTAAGTTAAAGAGCAAAGAGTATGCCTATTAACCAAATGTCCCTAAATCCATTTCAATTTAGCAGGATTACTATCATGAGCGCTCATATGGAAAGCAAGCAAAAGGCAAAAAGTAACACATCATGGTCACTATATCCTTCGGATTTGGCTGATAATCTCGGGGGATTTATTTTTTGAAAATCCAACATCTTCTGCAAAGTATAGTAGGGGGATTGTGTTAATGGCCATCTGTAATGGATTTTATAATTAGCTCGAAAAATGCGGACGTTTCCTATGATCTACGAAGACCGGAATTATAACAAAAATAGTAGGACTATCTTGATGATAAACCTGCTCACACTCTGAAGAATAGAGGGTCAAAATAACGCTATTTGGGGTTCATTACAACAACACGCCATTTCGGGTCATTTCTATTTTATTTTTGATTTTCATTCATTTATTTCTTATTTCCAAATACATGGATAACAAAGTAAAAAAAAAAAAAAAAAGAAAAAAAGGGAATACATGTTATTAACGTACATATCACAAATACACGAGATGTAATGTTTTGACAACAAAATACTAGTACATTTACCCTGAAATCAACGACAATAGATTTTTAGAAATGTAAATAGAGAGATGAGAAGCATACATTTTCGCAAGTATAGGCCTATGGGCCCGATAGGCCCAGAATGTGGGGCCATGTTGACCTGTCATTCTAGAAATACGGCAGCGATACACATTTCTAGAGGATCAAGGTAGAGGGAACAGCAATAAAGAGTTCATTATTTTGAAATACTTAGCGATTAATTTTTTTTTTTTAATAAAAGTGTTTTTAGAACCTGACCAACTGTAACCTGAGAAATGAAGATAGCAGTTGGATTAAGGTAAAGGTTATGATTATCGTAATGGTTAGGATTATGATTATAGGGTATCCCAGGGAAGCCTAATGACGTTGTCGGTGGTAAAGTTATAGAAAACCCTATATTTAATAGGCACTCGATTCATGGGATCGCCGATGGCCGAACTATTCGAGTTACATAATTATTCAAAACTTAATAGTTTAATATCCGTCCGATGATACCCTGCAAATACGCAATTCATCCTTGTCTCTAACTTGACGCTTTATATCTTACTTTATTATATTTCTAAGTAACGATATCTTAAAGTGGACCAACACCTAACGCCACAGGGGTCGCGGAGTGCTTTTTAAAAAAGGATGGGCTGAGCTGGATATTAGGCGGAGCTTAAAAGGCTAAAAATCAAAAGTAAATTGTCATGTTCACGTTTTTTACACGACCCTTGCGCCAATCTTACCGGAGTCGTAGTAACGGACTGCGCATAAGATAATGATTCCGACTCATACAAGGGTGAATTTCCCCGTCTAAAGATAAATGCTGATCAAGAAGACTCACCGCTGGTCACCAGATCGTCTGTGAAACGACTTCTCACGACCTGCCACGACCCACCACGACTTTACGACTTGATTGGATGGTATAAATTCATTGATTTCGAGTGTTCAAAGCACTTCATAGATTCTGTTGTTTGGTAAGAGTTGTTTTATAATCTCTTTTTGCATTTCATGTTTTTGTGAATTAGTTTTTTTTTTAAAGCTCTAACAATCACGTATAAAGATATCAAAATATATTCTGATTAGCTTTTGTTCATATTTCTATTAATATTCTCATTAAGATTCACGTTCATATACAGTTTTCTCGCCCCAAATTAAACCCTTTTGAATTTTGTGCACATCCTTTTTTTTGCCCTTCATGTTCTTGTGATTTTTTTTTATTTTAAAATTTTTTTTAAAAACTTTTGAAAAAGCATTAACAACATATTAGGCCTACAGTGCGTATAAAAAAGGTTATACATTTTCATGCGGCGGTCACAACTCGTCGTAGGCTACGGGGCACGTGCCATCAACGTAGCCTGCGTTGCATGTACAATGCACGCACAGGTCCTGGGTCAACTTCTGCGATTCCTGCGTTTCTGTAGTAAGGGTATTGTAAAAACTTCCTGCACGTCGTACATGCATTGCACCTGCAAGGTACCTCCGCTGCACGAATTTTCTACGAAATCCATCGTAGGGAGTTGCACGTCGAAGGTAGGCCTACGGCGAGTTGTGACCGCCGCATTAGATGGGCCATGTATCAAACTCATTTATTTTGGCTATTTACAATAAAACCTTTCTGGTATCATAAAGGGCCTGTCCCACAGAAGGCGATCGTTGTGGCGACAACCTACGAACTACTTTTTAGTACCCATCGCCACCATGCGCAGGTCCAGTGGCCTATAAGACCGTGAATTATCGCGTCTGTCGCCAACAAATACGTAGCAAAATTTTGTTCGCCGCTGGTTCCTCAACAAGTTAAACAATAGCCGGCGTCAGTTTGGTTGACGTCAATGACCGTAGCCTGTGCTATCGTAGATTGTCGCCAGATAGAATTTGTTTAGCACAGCGGAACGGCGGCCAGTTGTAGGTTATCGCGCTCCAGCGTACGTTGCACGCATCGTTGAACCTAACGACCAGTGAAATTTAAGCCGCTACGGCCTTTGTCGCCACCAACATTCACCAAAATCAGGATCGGCCTCCCATTCAGATACTGTACAGTCGCCGCTAATTTTTGAAATTTTCAAAAATTATACTCACGACCCAAATTATGATGCTCGACTGAGAGGACTATCACGAACCTAAAGGCGACAGGCCGCCATCAGGTAGAAATCACTCGATCGCCTGTGTCAGTCGCAAGGATCGCCACAGTGCGCAAGTTCATATTTTGGTTGATTTTAAGCTGGTCGAGGCTATTGTATTATCGGATACCAGCTATTGTTAGCCTATTGTTTGGAAGCAAGTCGTTGTCGTACCCTATCGTAGACACAGAAGTAGATACGTATATGATCTTCGGTCACCTACGATTCTGAAACGATTCTGGCAGGTTCTAACATGCATAGGTTGTCGCCACAACGATCGCCTTCTGTGGGACAGGCCCTTTAATGTCACGCATAACCGAGTATATTGTAAATAAGGGTGACAAGTACACAGGGGCGGCGGAGCGAATTTGAAAGTGGGGTGGGGGTGGGGGTGCTCAACGTGGAAAAGGGACACTTTTTCTGCGCAAAAAAAAATTGCCCTTTAAGTGATGTTAATTGTGCATTATAGACCCTTAATGATTGAATTAGTAACCAAATCAAAGTTATGGTTAAATAATTTCCGGAATGGGAGCGCTAGGGGGGAAAAAGGGACCAATTTTTGCTGTAAAAAAAATGTAGGATGCAGGCCCCAAGCCCCCACCCCGTCCGCTATACAACTGCACGAATGCTTCTGATCGTTGACAACACTCTTTCACAAGATTTGTCGACCGAAAGGGAACTGTTGGGGTTTTAAAAGACATGTAGTGAAAGGGTCAATTTTTAGTATAAAAGTGACCCTTTATAAAAAGAGACCTTTCAATTTTAGGAAAGTGTGAAATAATTGCCCTTACAATGCTTAATACCGATGTGAAATAAATTTACTTGTTTTAGATAATTATTATTATTTTTTTAAATATATAAATGCCAGAAAGTGCATTAAAAATAAAGGTTAGAGGGATGTAGGGCAAATTATATAAGCCCCTCTGCTATCATTATACGGGGTGTATATATTATTAAAAAAAAAGGAAACCCAAGTTTGATCATCAATACTTAAAAAAATATTGCGATGGTGATTATAAGATTTATATCACTGGAAAATGCAACTCATTACCATTTCAATGATACCTTTCTTAGCTCACCAATGTCGTGACAATGTCACGCATCATTGAACCCCAATGTTTTGAAAATAACTTGCAAAATTGTGAGTGGTTCACTTTCACGCTCATTGAGATGGGTTGTTTCAATGTGTCTGAAAGGGAACACAACTTTGATCAGCAATAATTTTAAAAATATTACAGTGTTGATTAAAAAATTCATATCACTTGAAAGTGCAACTCATTACCATTTTAATGATACCTCTTTCAGCTCACCAATGTCACGCATCACTGAACCCCATTGTTCTTAAAATATCTCGCAAAATTGTGATTGATGCACTGTCATGTTTCTTACATTATCCACTGTCAACTGAAGATTCTCTGGGCTGTCGTGAGCTGTAACATGATGAAATTACCTGGATGGTAAGCTTGATGGACTAAATAAGTAGGCGTTTCCAACCCATTTATCAAAGCCATTATTGAAAGTCATTGGAATGCTTTACTTAGAATTGATAATCATGTTGAGGCACATTCAAACAACCCATCTCAAGGAGCATGAAAATGAACCAATCACAATATTCAGAACAATGGGGTTCAGTGCAGATACATGGCATTGGTGAGCTAAGAGAGGTATCATTAGAATGATAATGAGTTACACTTTCCAATGATATAAACTTCTTAATAACCACTGTAACATTCTTGAAATTATTGATGATCAAAGTTATAGGTTTCCTTTTCAGGCACATTTGAAGAACCCATCTCAAGGAGCACGAAAGTGAACCTATAGGCTTTTCAGAACAATGGGGTTCAGCGATGCGCGATATTGGTGAGCTGAGAGAGGTATTATTCGAATGGTAATGAGTTGCACTTTACTGTGATATATATTTCATAATCACCACTGAAATATTTTTGTAAATTATTAATGATCAAACTTGGGTTTCCTTCGTTATTCGATACACATGGTGTAGGGCAATGCTTCCGACAAGACTCTTTTAAAATATTTGCCTCCAGCAGCAGAGATTATTGGTTCCCTACCCAACTGTCCTTGCACATTGCTTGGCATTATTTTTAATGCGAAGTTGCATGGAGTTTCAACATCCGCTATATCTGTGCTTTATTGACTACTCCAAAGCCTTCAACTGCGTGCGACATAACCAGCTAAGGCGAATAATGACAGAAATGGGTTTCTCTAAACATGTAACTGAATTAATTCGTTCACTATTGCGTCCCAGAAAAAAAGTATACCCAACTTTGAGAGCCTCATATCAAAATATTATACCTTGTGTGACCTTGAAATATATATCATGATAAAGATCAACTCATATTCTTTTCAATGATACCAAACTCATACTTATGACTAAGCAGTTGGGCTTTAAAAAAAAAACAAACGTAAAAATTGCCTTGTCCCAAGTTTGGGCAAAAGCAGCCCTTGTATTTCAATAGATCAAGTAATTCTTTGTGCTTAATGAATGGACATGGCTGCTTCTCAGACAACTTGGTACAGATCACTTTTGACCAATGTTTCAGTCATCCATGACAGTATCGGTATGATGTTGGTATCATTAGATAGAATATGAGTTACTCCTTGTCATGAAATTAAAATTAATTACACATAAGTTATACAATTTTAATATGAGGCTCTCAAAGTTGGTATACTTTTATCTGGGACGCACTGTATATGACCGCCAAGTAGCCACCGTTAGAACCGAAAGTGGTGATAGTGAATGGTTTAAATTAAGGCGTTCGTCACGGCTGTATCCTTTCACCATACCTTTTCAACATATACGCCGAATATATCATGAGAAGAGCACTTGATGAAGCTGTATAGGTAGTGTATCTATTGGTGGGAGAAAGATAACCAATCTCAGATATGCTTATGACACTGACAGAGTCAAGTTAACCCTATTCAGACTGGGGGGGGGGTCAATTTGACCCCCCCTGTACGAAATCCGCGACTGCCGCGCAACCGCTGCGAATCGCAACCCGGCGCTTTATGACTTTTTTCTTTCAAGTGTCTCACAAATTTTGACACCAAGTTCGAAAAAATCGGATATTCCGTTGTCGCGTTACGCAACATTACGTAATCGCATGTCAGGCCTAAATTGAACGAAAATCGTCATTTTGCATGCGTTTGTGTACAAAATACTGCTTTTTTCTAAATTTCTTTATAACACTGATAATTGTGCCTTCTGAGCCTTTTGATTGATTAAATTTGTCTTTATATTGATCAAAATACATTTCTCAAGCATAAAAAATTACAAAAACAAAGAAATACATAAAAAATAAAAACAATAGAATACATAAGAAATTCATAAAACAATAGAATACAAAAGAATTAATTTGAAATTTCTGAATTTGTCAATTAAATACTGTTGTCTTTGCTACTCAGCAACTTTTAGAAAAAATTTGGGCTTCATAACTATATTTATTAATGAAATATTAACGATTTCCATAAAAAAAGCATCTAATTTGCATACATGAGTATGCATAAATTAGCATTAATTAAATACGTGAAATTAAAAAAAAAAAACACACACCAGCGACACTCTTTACATGTGCAGCGACGTTCGCGCAAAATTTCGCCACCAGCGGACCATCCGCGGCCGATATCTCAGGGGGGGGGGGTCAAATTGACCCCCCCCCCCTGTCAAAATCTCCTCTTGAAAAGGCCAGTCTGAATAGGGTTAAGCAGCGAGGAGTTGGGACTTCGTCTCAATGTTTAGAAAACAAAGGTCATGATCTGCGGAGGAGATGCAAACAAGGCGGTGACGGTGGACAGAGAAACAATGTGGAAGAAGTTAATTCTTTGAACTTCCTTGGCTTATATAAAAGCAACGAAGGAGGAAGTTCTCGGGAAATCAAGAGAAGACTAGCCATGGTGAGATCACCCTGTTTTACCTTAAGCGATATATGGATGGACAGCAGGATTTCGAAAGACACTAATTTACACACATTATGCAAACGCTTGTTTTCCCAATTGCATTGTATGGATGTGAGACATGGTCGGCCAGAATGAACTCAAAGTGCGACAAAACTAATTCCTCACCGCAGATGGATAATTAAATTATTGAGAGAAGTCAATCTATGGTTTTCAGACCTGTGGAATACGATGAGAACAATTTCAAGTCCTTATGACGTCATTAAAATGCTCTTTCCTGATTGGACAAAACAAATATCAATAGTAACACATAGGCATATTCGTTTTACTTTGATTAGTGGGACTTATAGGGGGTTTTGAGACATGAGAAACACCACAAGAGTAATTTCTAAATTATCTGACGTCATTAACATACTTTTTCCTGACTGGACAAGGAATAAATGCCTTATTATATAGAGAGAGAGATTTATATATTATTTGGAACTTTAATGGGGTTTTATGGAATAAGGAAACACAAGGGGAGTCTTCTTCATAAAAATGCGGTTTTCCCCGATGAGACCAGTAGGCCTATTCATCAAATAAGTAGAAAAACATTTTGATTTTGGCTGTTCTTGACTATGATTGAAAAGTTACTGTAATTTCTATATCGCGATTCCTTTATAATTAAACTTAGGCCTATTGTATTGTATTGCATTTTCCAAATTGCAACACTAAAAAATATAGGCCTAGTTATGCTATAAACATATAAGAAACAATTAAAAAGAACCATGAATGGCTTGATGGCCATTTGGGGTCCAGAAAATACAAAACTTCGACCAACAAAATAACAATGATATTAAACTATAAATATAAAAATGAAAGAAGGTATAATAATAAAGACTCAATTAAAACGTGTTAAAAGAAGGCAGTCTTACTGTTCTCCTGACCGCAGTTGCAAAAATATATATGTGAATACAAGTCATAATTTAAGAATGATCGGTTATGAAAATATATACCATATATATATTTGGAAACAAATGATAACAACCCATTATGACATAGCTGATCATTGAGCTCCCAAATACTATTTCAAAACAAGGTTAAGATCAACTCAGTTGGTCATAAATTTGATAGGTTGCGGGGGTAGATTTGAGAGTGTCATCCCCACTATGCACACATGTCTGTATTTCATGTAAATCATTCTATTCATGTGTTATGGTTGTTTTGGTTTTTCGGCTTTCAATTGAAATATTTACGCCACTTACAGTGAAACTTTTGTGTACACAATACGTGCGCATTATCGCTTTTAGCACATTTTGACGATGAAATAGGCAAACATGCAGATAGAAAATTGGTAATATCTCCGAAGGTTGCAGGAGGTTGCAGCTAAATTTGGTATTGATGTAATGCGGCGGTCACAACTCGCCGTACCATCGACGTGCAACTCCCTACGATGGATTTCGTAGAAAATTCGTGCAGCGGAGGTACCTCGCAGGTACAATGCATGTACGACGTGTAGAAAGTTTTTACAATACCCTTACTATAGAATTGCAGGAATCGCAGAAGTTGAATTATGACCTGTGCGTGCATTGCACATGCAACGCAGGCTACGTCGATGGCACGTGCCCCGTAGCCTACGACGAGTTGTGACCGCCGCATAAAGCGTAAAATATAACAAAGACTCTCATTGTATTTTAAACGCAGCAATCGGCAGCAATTCTGAAAATCTATGCGTATGAATAAAAAAAATGCAATTTCCCCCATTATTTAATGGTTTCTCCCTAAATTACTTCCGAATGGATTAATCATTTATCTTTAAATTATATGGGCACTTAAAATGATTAGTCTTAAACAAGCAAAATTAATTTTAAATATATTGAACCACCCATTTAGTAAAAAATCTCAAATAACGAAAATTTGTCATTTACACATGGTGTCTGTACCACAAACGAGTCATTTTCACGGTCATTTCAAAGAAAAATGACCCATTAAAAATCAGTTTCATGATGAAATATTTTATGGAGATGTTCTAGAGGTTGCTATCTTTGCTGATATTATTAAACAACAAAATTGGTTAGGTGACCAGAAACCAGTTTTGGCGCACTTTTGCTGACGCCTGGCCCACTGTGCTCCGGTTCGGCCGCCTCTGCAGGTACAAAATCCAAATCTTGTAAGTTTTGAGAAAATGAGACAAGATTCAGTGGGGGGAGGGGGTAGTCTTTAATTGTTTGGGGGCCGTCGGCCATCAAGAAGGTCATGATGTATCAGCCATAGGGGTAGGGTTCAGTCGGTATTTTTGGTATCA
>CALNVZ010002100.1:47607219-47620745 GCA_940671915.1 Paracentrotus lividus | reverse complement strand
GGGCAGGCCCGTCAGGCCCCTCGTATCCGCACCTGAGTTTATAGTTAGGGTCTACATTAATTTATTTTATTGCCGTTACACTAACAAATTAATCTTTTATTTTTTCTTTCCTAAAGGTATAACCATGGCGAGGAAACAAGGCAGAAAAGTTGGCAAAGCCTGCTATCTTCTGTTTATAATGAGCACCACGCTTTACTTCGCTGCTCCTTTTCCAATTAATCTCTGCGATTATTGCAAATGTTTCGGTGGCAGCATGTCCTGCAGGGGTGTATTCCGGATTGGGGCCCAGCTAAAATCAACCCTTGAAGATGACGACTTTTCACATTTAAATCTGGACATACCGCCACCGAAAATACCAGTTGATCTCTTTCAGGATAATTCCAGTATTGTAGCATTGGATTTAACTGACAATGCTCTTAAGTCAATCGACGATCAGCTCTTTATGAAACTCCGTCAACTTCGATCCTTGACACTCGAAATGAACCGACTCGGAGAAGTTCCTATGTTTCACAATCTCACATCACTTGAGACACTCGTCATGACTTTTAACAACATTCGCAACATCGGGTACAATCTCAGGGACCATGTTCCTGAATTGGAAAAGCTTTTGCTAAGTCTCAACAAGATTACATCCATTAGTGGGAGCCAACTGCCGAGGAAACTCCGTCAACTATACTTGCGTTTTAACCAGATCAAAGCTATAAATAGTGATTCGTTTTCAGGCCTTCTGCACTTGCTTATTGTAGATCTCACAAGCAACAACATACGCCGGGTCCCAACTGGTACTTTCTCTTTGCCTAAATTGGAAACGGTCCTCCTAAGCAACAACAAGATTATCGAAATTTTACCTTATGCTTTCTATTCGGGGCAACTCAACACTCTTGTTCTAAAGGGTAATGAACTATCCGCGTTTGATCATCTGCGGGACCTCCATTCTTTAGAGATTCTAGAAATTTCTAAGCAAACCAAAAGAGTCAAATTGGAAAACTTTGTACGTTTTGAACACCTTACCTCATTAGACATAACTGATTGTTCAACCGAGCTTTTTGCCGTCATATTAGCCGAGACTCCAAGGCTTTCAATCCTCGTAGTGGAACATGGGACATGTGGGCAGATATATATGCCTAGTCATCCATCGTTAAGTATTTTGAGTCTCAACTCAGACGCTGTAAGTGAAATCAGGAAACTGACCATGTTGCCAATGCTCGTATCCATATCTGCACGGGACAACAGACTTACGTCGGTTCCTCGGATGTCTGGACTTCTTCATTTGAAAAATGTTGACTTCCTTCACAACCACATAACCAGCATCTCAGCTTCTGATTTAGAGGACCTTCCAAGTTTAAGAACCATTAATTTATCGGGCAACAACATAACATCTATATCAGGGGACTTCCATAACCCAGTACTCGCATGGATAAATCTATCGCAAAATCGGATTCGGCATATTCCAACTCGTGCTTTTTCCGGCCTGCTACAATTACTGGAACTGGACATAGGACATAACCCTATCGGGAACGAAAATGACATAGAGTTTAGCCAAGGACTCACGCTGCTTCGTTGGGCGCATGGTGAAATAAAGACGTTAGATTCTGATTCATTCAGCGGTATAATGGGTTTGATGAGTCTCCAACTAAACAGTAACATGATCTCAAAGATGAATGGCATTTCTTTTCTTCCCGGGTTGATATCTTTGGAATTAGATCATAATCCTATTATTTTCTTGTCACACCAGGTTTTTAATGCCCTTCCTAATCTGAGTTATCTCTCTCTTAACCACGCACGCCTTGTCACTTTTGCAGTTGGACATGGGGTGTTCTATCAGATGAAGAGAATCTTCCTTCGTGGTAATTTACTTACGAGAATACCACGTGAAATTAATCTTAATTTCCCTAATTTAAAAACTCTTGATCTTTCGAACAATCATATCTGTCAGTTTGATTTCGACACATTCTCACTCTTTCCAAATCTGGAAGGCTTCTTAATTAATGGAAATCCTATATTGCACTATGATACGAATATAACACACAATGTTTCAATGAATTATTTGAAGTTTGGGTCTTTCAAAACAAAATTTGTGTCTGAAGAAATGTTTCATGTTTTAAAGGATATTTCGATAGTTTACGTTCTTGGATCATCATCAGTTGATATTCCAAACATGTTTTTTACCGTGGCGGGGAATGACGAGAATTTATCTCGTGCCGTTAATGGTGCCACGCTCCAGAAGGACATGTTAACGTCACAAAAACTTTTCAGGTTGGAAATCGAGAATGCAATTATCAGTTCAATTTCCTTTAATTATGTGCTTAACAAGAGAAGTATGAAATATTTTTTCTTCAGAAATGTTACAATATTTCCTGAAAGGAACATCAACAGAAACATGGTACATACGCATGTTTCAGCGATGTACTTCCAAAATTCATGTCTCACCGAACTCCCCAAATTCCTCGCACCTTTGATGCTGACCTTAAACCTTGCTGGGAATCTAATTGTTTCATTTAACCTGAAAGATTTAACTCAGTTCTATCCAAGATTGGATTCCCTTGACCTTTCGGACAATTCCATCAGGGTGCTTTCTAACTGTGTTGAGGAAAGCGTGACCCATTCTCTTCAATCGCTTAGTCTTCATGGCAATGACCTTGGGAGATTCGTTGCATGGGAGTGTGGAAATGGCTTCAGGACTCTGTCAAGCTTGAGGATGTTGTTTTTAGGTGACAACTATTTGCTTAATTTAGAAACTGAAATAATTCCTAAGTCGTCAGCAAACCAAGCTCCATTTGAAGTATCGATTAATGCGGCTAATAACAATCTTCTTTGTGATTGCCATCAAAGATGGTTGGTAGAAATGGAAGATTACATCGAATTTGTAGATACGAAGTGCTCTGCACCGTTTCAACATGCTGGTAAAGATCTATCCCAACTAGTAATAGATGGTTTCCCTTGCCAGCTGTCTTTGTCAGAAACACAGGTATGTGATATTTTTAACAACTCGGTGGTTTTAGTGCAGTGTCCTGTTGTATCCCACCCTTTGCCTCGAATCGAATGGTTGCAGGCAAATTCTACTACATCTGATGTAAACTTAAATACAAAAGATGATGGTGGTAACAAAACTTTCCAATGGGACCTCAAATCTCAGTTGATTGGGTTAGATACTGGATTGGAATATGCCGATATAGACGAAACTAATCTATCAATAACCTGCCTGGCAAGTGACGAGGTTGATACGCTTGAGATTGATATACAGGTACAACTGGAATTCACTGATGTCGTTGGGTCAGGAGATGGCTCCAATATAACTGTCCAGTGCAGCATGAGCGCAAAAGAGGCAGGTGATGGCTTTGAATCTACAACCGAAAATACATCGGAGGTTGTCTCACAAGAATCGCTCACCGATAACGGGGCGTACGGATGTACAAAATGTTATTCTAATTCCGCAGATGGCGGATTGATCATGATTATGCTTGTAATTAGCTCTCTCTGTCAACATCTGATGGTGAACTAATTGGATATCAAGTAAGAACAATATCTATGGCTTTGGCAAGTTTTGTCTACTTGGTGATCTTTGGAAACTTCCTGAGTGAAACTTGCAGTAGTAGAAATAAAAATAAAGTAATCTACAATGATCGTGTAACATCTTGATCATAATCATATACATATATATATATAAATATACAGTGGTGGCCAAAATTATTAGAACACCAAGCATATTTAAATGATTTTAGTAAATTTCATTTAGTTGACCATTTAAAAACCTATAAAATGATTGGAATGTCTCCGAATATCATCATTATGCTTTAAAAACTAAATAACAAAGCCATGCGTTGGGAACTCGCCCCAAGTCGCCCTTTTTTATGTTACACCACAGATTAAAAAATCTAAAAAAATTGCCCCTTTCAGGATCAAAGTGTCATAACGTTAAACATTTTAAGCCTCTCCCTACAAAAGTATATATATTCTGAAAGGAAAGTTCCTGAGGATGTCAAAAATGGCATTCATAACAACACAGGGTGAAGTGGTTACATCTTATGTGGGGATTTTTAAATTATTTTTGAAGGGCCTCAAATTTTTAATTCAATGCCCCTATTTAAGTCCCCCGATCCAATGACCCTTAATATTTCAACATATTTGAATTGCTCATGAAATTTCCTTTTAAAAATATACATTTACAAGGAGTATCTTCATTAAATAAAAAAAATAGTCTTAACCTTCAATGGGCATGGTTATTTTGGACATCTCACCACCAAGGGTGGGGGCGAATCCACCCTCCCCATTTGACCAAATTTTCTGAAACTTAGCATTTATTTGAGGTATATTAGAATAAATAAGCCTGCTAAGTTTCATACTTCTACCTCCAATACTTTTTGAGCAATCGTCGTATGTAATTGGCATTTGACTTTTTTGCATTTGGACTACAAGTTTAATACACAAGTGTATGGGGAAACCAAAAGCGCATAGCGAAACTGTTTTTAATGCTGCGCATTAATAGATGGTCGAAACTATATAAAATTGGTGTCTACATATACGTAAGACCCTATGCTAGAAAGTCATGAAAGATCATGGCACACAAAAGATATCTTTAATCTGATTTCGGCAAATGAACTAGGGCATTGGTAATCCCATAGACTTTGTGTAGGTTCAGGTGTTCTAATAATTTTGGCCACCACTGTATAATATAGCGTCAACTTCATAATCACAAAATGCAAAAACGCGCCAAAAAAGGTCGCGTAGCAACAAAATAGGATACGCCCCAAACGTGACGTAACAATACATCAGAGCAGAGTGCATCAGAGGAAAGAGAAAAGGGACAAGGAGGCAAAAGGAGAGAGAAAAGAAAAAGAAAAGAGAGGGGAAAGAGAGGGAGAGAGTCCGGGAGAGGAAAAAGGAAAGGCAACAGATAGAAAAGAGAAGGCAGGAGGAGGACAAAAGGGAAAAAGTGAAAAGAAGAGAAAAGATATTACGTAATTGGAAATGAGCGAACCGAAACGTTGATCCCTCTAGGTTGGAGGCAACCAAGGCGAAAAATCATACGTTCTTCTTCCTGCTTGCGAACTTCGTCGTTATTGAATGAACTATGGACTACAGATACTTCAAAGTCCTTGATATTGTGATCGTTGGAATTGAAATGAGCAGCCACAGGTAATCCAGTGGTGTTGAGTCGAATAGACCTCAAATGTTCAGTCACACGATCAGCGAGTCTCCTCTTGGTTTCCCCGATGTAGAGTTGCTGACATTTCTTGCAATGAATGGCATAAATGCAATCGTTGGTAGTGCACGTAAACTTGCCGCGGATAGTCCATTGCGAGTTGGGACCCCTGAGAGTAATCGCGGCAGTGGTGACTTTACATGTCTTGCATCTCGGTCGGCCACATGGATTGGTACCAGACTGGGAGATGTCAGGAGTAGAAGGAAGTCGTGAAGATACTAACGTTTGTCGTAACGAGCGATCCTTTCGATAGGCTATGAGAGGCGGCTCCTTGAAGATGTTGGCGGTAGCTGGGTCATCCCGCAATAGTCCGTAGTCCGTAGTTCATTCAATAACGACGAAGTTCGCAAGCAGGAAGAAGAACGTATGATTTTTCGCCAACCTAGAGGGATCAATGTTTCGTTTCGCTCATTTCCCATCATGTAATATCTTTTCTCTTCTTTTCACTTTTTCCCTTTTGTCCTCCTCCTGCCTTCTTCTTTCTATCTGTTGCCTTTCCTTTTTCCTCTCCCGGACTCTCTCCCTCTCTTTCCCCTCTCGTTTCTTTTTCTTTTCTCTCTCCTTTTGCCTCCTTGCCCCTTTTCTCTTTCCTCTGATGTATTGTTACGTCACGTTTGGGGCGTATCCTATTTTGTTGCTACGCGACCTTTTTTGGCGCGTTTTTGCATTTTGTGATATATAGCCAACCAAGACGTTGCCAAATGTGTGCTAGGGTACAACCCAATAAACGATAGAATACTGACTATTCGCATTCATGGCAATCCAATGAATATGACAGTAATATCCAAGCGTATGCACCTACCTCTGCATCAAGACAGTGATGAAGAAATTCAACAGTTCTATGAACAACTTCAGCAGACCATAGATGGCATCCATAAGAGAGACATTCTAATAGTCACTGGTGATTTCAATGCTAAAGTTGGAGCGAGGAGCACTAATAAACATGTGATGGGTAATTACGGCTTAGGAGATCAAAATGAGAGAGGCGCGAGATGCTTGTGGATTTTTGCCAGGAAAACCAGTTTTCCATTAATACACAATTCAAACAGCATCCAAGACGACTTTATACTTGGTCTTCACCGGATCAAGAACGAGAAATCAAATTGACTACATATTAGTTA
The DNA here is from genome assembly GCA_940671915.1 of Paracentrotus lividus. Classification (NCBI taxonomy): domain Eukaryota; kingdom Metazoa; phylum Echinodermata; class Echinoidea; order Camarodonta; family Echinidae; genus Paracentrotus; species Paracentrotus lividus. The sequence continues at coordinate 47,614,421 of CALNVZ010002100.1, read as the reverse complement.
AAGCCAGATGGAGATCCAGTTTCATGTCAGCGAAGACCCTCCCGGGTGCAGATTGTGGATCTGATCATCAACTTCTCGTTTGTACCATGAAAATGAAACTGAGAAGGATAAAGAGGCAGCAAAAACCAGTCAGATTTGATGTAACCAAGATCAATGAACAATACAGAGTGGAAGTTAAAAACCAGTTCCAAAGTCTGCTAGAAAAGGACTCTGAAGACTCTACTCCCGAAGAACTTTGGCAAAGCATCAAGGAAGTGGTGTCCAAAACACTCATAGAACGCTTCCAAGGTGCCAGAAGAAGAAAAACCATGGCTAACAGGCGAAGTATTTAGATTGGCTGATCAGCGAAGAAATGTTAAGTCACAGGGTATGAAGAACAAAGATCAATGCAGAGAGTATAGTGAGCTGAGCAGACGAATTCAACGTCAAATACGAAGGGATAAAACGACGTTCATCAACATGAAATGTGCGGCAGTGGAAAGAGATTGCCGAACAGGGAACGCCAAAGATATGTACAAAGGTATCAAAGATCTAACGTCCAAACCTGTTCCAAGACTGAACGTGCTGAAGGATGAGAATGGAAATGTCCTTACGGAGGACATTGAAATCAAATCAAGATGGAAACAGTATTGTGAAAAGTTATATGCTTCACAAGAAGACGAAGCTGAGGAAGCTGACTTAACCAACATTGAAGACAGCAATATTGTGGACAATGAGCCTGATATCTTAATCAGTGAAGTCATTCATGCAATGAAGAAATTGAAAAATGGAAAATCTCCAGGTGTAGATAATATTCAGGCTGAACTACTGAAAGAGAGTGAATGGTTTGAAATTGGACAAGGCGTTCGTCAAGGCTGTATTCTTTCACCGTACCTCTTCAACGTATACGCCGAATATATCATGAGAAGTGCACTTGATGGAGCTGCAGGTAGTGTATCTATTGGTGGGAGAAAGATAACCAATCTCAGATATGCTGATGATACAACACTGATTGCGAGATCGGCAGAAGAACTCCAGAATCTCATTGACAGAGTCAAGTTACGCAGCGAGGAGTTTGGACTTCGTCTCAATGTTAAGAAAACCAAAGTCATGATCTGCGGAGGAGATGCAAACAAGGTGGTGATGGTGGATGGAAAAAATGTGGAAGAAGTTGAATCTTTTAACTTCCTTGGCTCATATATAAGCGACAAAGGAGGAAGTTCTCAGGAAATCAAGAGAAGGCTAGCCATGGCGAGATCATCCTGTATTACCCTAAGCGATATATGGAAGGACAGAGGGATATCGAAAGAAACTAAAATACACATTATGCAAACGCTTGTTTTCCCAATTGCATTATATGGATGTGAGACATGGTCGGTGGGAATGGCTGATAGGAAGAAAATATTAGCGTTTGAGATGTGGTGTTGGCGGAGGATGCTGAGAATATCCTGGACGGAGCATAAGACAAATGAATACGTACTTAACCAAATTGGGCAAAAACCTACGGTGGTTAATAAGATAGATCGTAGCAAATTGCAATATTTTGGTCATATATGCAGACGACAGGATGATAACATTGAAAAAATAATTATGCAAGGTTGCATTGAAGGTAGTCGAAGACAAGGCAGACAGAAACTGAGATGGACAGATGGCACAGAACAATTAACAGGCCTCTCCCTAGTTGCAGCTCATCGCCTGGCACAAGACAGAGCTATTTGGAAAAGCATCATCAACAGGGTCACAAAGGGTCAGACATGACCTGTATGACATCGATCGATCGATTATGAAGCTGACGCTTAATAAATTTGTCGTTCCTTGACAAAGGGCTATGCCCGAAATATCGGAAAATATTTTGTCTGTACGGTTTTTCATTCAAATTGTATTTCTTTTTAGTTTGGATAAATTTGGAAACTGACCAGAAGTATATAATATGAAAAAATGAGCAAAGAAAATGGGGTACCATCGGGATTCGAACCAGAGACCTCCTGGTTACTAGTCAGGCGCTCTACCATCTGAGCTATAGTAAGCCCCGGATGTGTTGTCCCTAATACCCGTGAACTCTTCAATGCTCGAGTGGTCAGAAGCTATAGAAACCTGGCATAAACCCGAAGGATAGAAATCAACTTGGAGTAAATGCGAGGGATCACGGTGAAGTGATGCAGCTTTTTAATATAATTTTTGGATAAATTTGAAACTGACCAGAAGTATATAATATGAAAAAATGAGCAAAGAAAATGGGGTACCATCGGATTCGAACCAGAGACTCCTGGTTACTAGTCAGGCGCTCTAACATCTGAGCTATAGTAAGCCCCGGATGTGGTTGTCCCTAATACCCGTGAACTCTTCAATGCTCGAGTGGTCAGAAGCTATAGAAACCTGGCATAAACCCGAAGGATAGAAATCAACTTGGAGTAAATGCGAGGGATCACGGTGAAGTGATGCAGCTTTTTAATATAATTTTTAGTTTGGTAACATAAAACCGACGCAGAAATCAATTTATAAATAATATAATAATATAGATATATATATAATATATATATATATATATATTATATATATATATATATAATATATATATAATATATATATATAGGGTAGATGTAGGGAATACCGGACAGTAGGGAATATCGGACGGTCACCACATGTCCAGCCCTAGCTGCCAACATAAGATCAACTGAGTTGAAATACCGGCATCTATTGGTCAGGTGGTCTGTCTGGGAAAGGTTGAATGCTGTATTCGACAACAACAAGTGAGAAATCTCCGAGAAAACTACCAACAGTCTGTCAAGGTAGGAAAATTTGCAGCCTCAAAAATGGCATGATGTAAAAATTGACATTTTAGAGAATGTGATGGTATAAAAATAGAATCGGGGCATGACCTCTATTTCATGCATTATGGACATGTGTGGAGGGGGCCAAACGTGTATGGAGTGTTTGCACTGTACAAAGCCTGTTGTATTGGGGTGGCAGTTGGTGTTGAAAAGTGCTAGTCAGTGTAGGGAATACCGGACACCACATGGACGGTTGTTTGTTTTACTTCCGGGTTGAGTTGCTAAGCATGTAGATCAATAGTAAGTTGCAATATATAATGTATTGTATTTATTTATTAAATTGTTTGATAATTTTGAAATGTCTATTTCTCTTTATTATTATTGTAATAATTATGTCATGATCTACATGAGATATAAAGTTATTCTGAGTGTTTTGAAATTTGTAGTAAAATGCATATAATCTTCTAAAAATGAATATGTTATAAAAAAAATTCAATACAAACATGTTAAGTTGATGGTTTACATTCAAATCAGTGCTTCCAGACAGATCTTTATAATAAAAAAAAAGGGTAAAAACATACTGTCCGGTATTTCCTACACTGTAGGAATGCCGGACAATTTACGATGACGTCATTATTGCATATAACTGCCTCAACAAATTATGTGATTACCCTCAATTTTAATTTGAAAAATAAAGTTGAATGATGTAGCTAAGCAATGAGAAATCTTTTTCTTTGTGATTTTATTGTTTTCATGTGCTAATTAAGCAAATGAGCTTAAGTGGCCGGTATTCCCTACATCTACCCTATATATATATATATACAGTTGAGGCCAAAAGTTTACTTACACCTGGCAAGAAAACATATAACTACAATTTTTACCACCATAAAAACCTTTGGTATCATTTATTTTAATGAAGATGGTTAGGTATGGTATCTACTTTGTTTTGAGAGAGTATTTTTTCATAAAAGATATTTTGAAACATAAATATGGTTGATCTTACTTCAGTTTGGATAAATTCCATGGGTCAAAAATTTACATACACTAACCAAAATTGGTGATGGTGCTGCCTGTATTTTGCCTATTTTTTTTTCACTTTTTCACTAGTTGAAGCTGCCAAAAAGCTTTTTGTATACTTCTCCTGAGATTATTGTCCGTTCCTCCAGCAAGATTGCAACAATTCATTCCCACTTGGAGGTTTAATTGGGCGAATACAATTTTTTAGGTCTGCCCATATGGTTTCTATAGGGATCTGGTCTAGATATGTGACAACCCGGGAAATGCTACATTATTTGTAGATTTCCTGTTTATATATGTCATGTTTGTACATTGAACCCAATTCGACCTTTGGGTCGCTATCCTCAATATTTCAATAAAACATTTTCAATTTCAATTTCAACAGACCTTCGGAATAACGAACTCTACTTCATTTTAAGACTGACGAACCTTCGAAACAATTAAACTTTAGACAAACGCATTATATCTTCAGAACAACGATAAGCACCCCTTCGTACTTTATCATTCCCATAACATGAAAATAGAGGATTGGGGGGAAAAAAATAACATGAACCTTTCCAACAACAAGACTTTCCCTTTAAGTACACTAATGCAATGTGTTGATGAACAGTAATATTAAAGAATACGCACAGCCTTCTGTCGTTCCCACGCACGTCATGCATGTTAGATATATTTTACTTAGTTTACAAATCAATGATAAAAACCATAAGAATATAATCATGATAATATATTTCGATTGGGGAAAATATTTCCAAAGAATACCATGCACGAACGAACATCATGAAACTAAATTTTCGTTTTATGCTGATATTGTATGGAAAAAAATTCAATACAGCTCGATCGGTATCATCAATGTTAAATTTAATGTGAACTTCCCTATTCAATTTTCCCTTTGAAAAAAAAAAAGAATCACAAAAATATGCTTTCAAAATTGGATAATTATTGAGTTTTGTGCGTAGCAAAGACCGTGCTTGGGAACTGATCTGAAAGGACATTGAGATTCGAGGCACTTGCAATTGTAGGAATCGTAGAATCGTACGAAGTAGTTTTGTAAAAGAAAGAAACATCCATGAATTGCAATAACTTTGTGAACTGGTCTATTTAATATGACATCTACCTATATAATTATTTGCATGATAATAGTAAAGAGCGCAATGTGTTGTTGAGCGTTTCCCCTCTGATCAAGACCTTGCTATTGTCTGAAATTGTTGACACTGTGTATTGATATTATCACGGTGGTGTGTTTTGAGCATGGAGCCAAATTGAATAGTATATGATTTTGTGGAGACACGAACGAACGACCACTGTATGCATAAATCCAATCTAGAGGTGGAGTACTTGAAGGCTCTTTTTACATCACACTCGTATTTAGCCAAACCTACAAAGTGAGTACCTAGTAACATTTGGCATTTTAGAATAACAATGTGTGCTATATATTTGCACATAAATTATATACAGTCATGATTATATTGTATCATATAATGATACATGAATTCGCTTTCTTTCTTTTTGTTTTATCAAACTTTGAGAATGGGCGAAAAACCATTACTGCCACATAAAAAGCTTGTGTATTCAAATCCGATGAATCGAGGCACTTGCAATCGTAGGAATAGTAGAATTATGTGAGTTTTGTAAATTTACAAACTTATGGTGGGGTATAATTTAAGTAATCATGTAATGTTAATGAATAAAATATATGTGAGAGAGGCAGGCGAAGGCGAGAGAAAGAGTGTGAAAGAATTGAAAATATGAAATGATGAAATATTGGCACGATGACATAATAAGAAGTTAATATGGGCTTTCCCGGTCAATTGTAAACTCTTTGCAATCGAATTCGTTTATGTTCATTCAATTTAAACGATACCTCGTGGAGCGGAGCTATCGGTCAATTTAATTAACGTTAAGATTTTTAATCGCGATTACATTTGGGACGAAACTGCTTGTAAGAAATGTCAAATTGATCGGAGATAGTTTAAACTTGACCGGGAAAACCTATATTACGAAAAATTATAGTTATTTTGGAATTCAAAATAATGATCCATACCAAATTGTTAATTAGTCAGCTAGCCTACTATCTTCCTGACAGTCTTCGAAATAGTTATATATGATTTCAAAATTAAATGTTGGTATATGATCTTTAATATTTTACTACACCAAAATAAATCAAGCACACATATCGTTTGTTTTCCAGTTATCAACAATGCTAATATTTACATAGAAAATAGCACGCCAAGCACTGTCATGCTCAAATGCCGGTATGGGCCTATCCTGAACGTTGCATTGAAATTTTCATGGTAAATTTGTCTGTCAAGTTCAGAACCACGTAACAATAGACCTACAATATGATTGACGTAAAGGTGCCCTCACACTACGGCATTTTAAGCTAAAGTTTGACCAGCGTTCTTGGAATTTGGTGTGTACGTTTGCAAACGTTGCTACACGTTAACCATACGCAATTAGTCGTTGTATGAACGCAAATGTACGCCGATATAAATTCATAATTTATTACACGTTCATAGTTTTGAGCGTTTTCTAGCGTGTAGCAACGCACTAATCAATAGGTTCTGTATGCGCTGGACATTAGCAGGGTGAACATTATGCGCGCTGGATGTTAGTTCCCTTGTCGTTCTCTATTCGTTCCCTCGTCGTTCTCTGTTCGTCCAAACGCGTCTAATCTATCTCGGGAAGTTTTTTTTAAAAAATATATTATTGTTTATTACTATTCTTTTCATTTTTTAATCAATATCTTTGAATGCATCGATTTTTTTTCCTCCTCGATTAAAAAAAAAAAAAATAATAATAAATAATAATATCAAATCTTCCTATTATGTCGGAGAAGAGATTATGTGATAATTAATCCACATGTAATTCGATAAACTGTGGTCTCTTATTTTTTTAAATTTTTTTTTTCATTTTGGAATTAGCGATATCATATGATATTATATTATCAATAATACTAGAATGCTGCGAGCGCCTTTCAGAGTTGCCTCACTAAGCCTGGTAATAGTTAGTTAACATTAAAAGCCCTTATAAACACCGAGTAGGATACACGTGTGAAGTGCTATGTAAATGTAACTATTATTAGCCTAATAATACTCTATCATGCCCTGAAGTATGTTTAGAAAGAGTTTCGCCAAGTGGTATTTATGTAATTTACGATACAAACCTTAATATTTTGGTTAAGAAAAAAATGATTATGATGTATCTACGAATTGGTATAAACCAAAAGCCTTGGACCCCGGGAAAGAATAAGGGAAACGGAAGAGAAACACAGATAAGGAGAACTGGGAAGACAAAAGGAAAGAGAGGTAAAAAGAGAATGAAAAAAAAAAAGAAGAAAAAAAAGGAGGGGGGTGTTGAGCCCTCAAATGTAAAAATCGCCCACTAATGTAAAAATGCCCTCAAATGTCACAACACGTCAACCACAAATGTAAA
>CALNVZ010002100.1:47583861-47598887 GCA_940671915.1 Paracentrotus lividus | reverse complement strand
AAAACGCGTTATGTTTTTAAAAAATGAGAGAAGGCATTGAATTTAACTATCAGGAATAATTGACAATTTTATTATCTTTATGCCATAGATAGGCCTATTTGATCTCTCGCAAAAATGCTGAACATTTTATCCGCTATTTTTTCTTTCAGATTAATATGCACTGAAAACCTAACCTCGTCCGTCAGTGGACGGACTAGCTTTAAAGCTAGTCAGTCAGAGCGGACTAGTTTTAAAGCTAGTGTGTCATGTTAGTCCGTCGAGACGGACTAGCTTACAACTGAATCCAAATCTCTCAACTTGACGGACGAGCTTTAAAGCTTAGTCCGTCACACTTGGATGTTAGTCCGTGATGCGACGGACGAGCTCAATAAAATTGGAATGGTAGCCTACAGTTTACCCATTAGAATGACGAGTAGGATTTGATACACATAGCTGCAATGTCGCTTACAATTGAAATGACTGACTAGCTTTTACACACAGATACAATTTCAATTATTATCTCCATTTAAATTTAGAGCGGCATGTTTCCGAACATAATCTAAGTGAATCCATTATTCTCAAACAAAGGTTGTTTTGAGCCTGACAATCTTAAAGCTTACGATACATAACATCAATCACGACAAGAATGCAATTCACGAGTATGTTTCAAACTGTTGTTCTCCATTCTTTAATTACAGGCTAATTTAATACCTCGTTACTATTAGAACCCAAGAATCTGTCGTATTCTATAATTACTGGTGAATTCACGGGTAAGCAACAGCAGTGAATACAAGGTGAATAACATTCGAGTGAATAACATGCGCATTGCGAAAAGGACATCAATCTATTATTTGTATTATCTGTATGTGAAATCTATTTAATGAGCAAAACTGTAAGGAAGCAGATCCGATATACCCGTTAAAACTGAAGATTTTGATGAAGTGGCGATCTCCTTCATTGTGATATGTGTGAGACTTTCTTTGAATTCCTTATTTTTCAGTTCATAGATATCGTTATTTTTTCACATGGATTAATACTATAATCACCAACGACGAAAACAAATTCTGTCTTGCCAAATCAATTTATAAATTGCGTGTGTGTTACTGACAACGATAATAGCAACATTAAATATTGAATTTAATTCTAATTCTAAGAATTATATGTGCCATTATATTGGATTAGAGGCGCGGATTGCGTGAAGTCTGAGGTGGCTCTCAAGAAAGATATGCGTAGAAAATGCAAAAATAGGCAGGCCTACAACAAACAAGACAATGATGATGCAAGCCATTGCGGGGAAGCCCGGGGGACAGTGGGACCGTTTCACCACCTCGATTTTTTTCTGGATCGTCCCCCTTATTTTAAAGTGATCAGCTAGTGAAGCTAATAAAGAGGCAAAATGTATGTTTGAATATAATGCTAAATGCTATTTTTAAGCCCCCCCCCCAGTCGTGACATCAAATCGCCGCACTGGAGCAAGCATATAAAGTATAAATTCAAAATGCATATTATTAGCGTTATTGGATGCCATCTAACTTGTTTTGTTTGGCCAGGGTTCAGTGTAATATATTTCACTTTGATTTTCCAAATTTAAATCTCAACATCACATTATTGATAATTGCCACAATGTTAACTAATTGTTGCTCTCCTGTATTAATTTCGTATTCTATCATCATAATAAAATGATTTTGGCTTAATTCTTTAAAATTTTTGTGAAAAAAAAAAATAATCGTAGTTCTTTAAAATGCTTTCTCGTATTTCAGATTTGACGTCTCTGACAAAGCTGTGAAGCCATATATTAAGCTATTTCGGTCAAGACAGAAATAAGAACATCGCGGCAGACAAGCGCGACTGACTAGTTTTGACACCTTGACGACTAACTGTTAAAGCTAGTCCTGCATCAAAGCTCGTTTGTGTGGGCATCACTACGACTAGCTTTTATGCTAGTCCATCAAACTAGTCGGTCAAAACGGGAACTAGCTTTAAAAGCTAGCCCGTCGTGACCGACTAGCATTAAAATAGTCCGTCTGATCCGACTAACTTGACGGACTAGCTTTCAAGCTAGTCCGTAGAGACGGACGAGCTTTTAAAGCTAGTCCGTAATAAGCGGATTGTGTTGAAAGGAAAACTAGTCCGTCGTGACTGACTAGCTTTAAAGCTAGTCAGTCTGGGCATCACTACGACTAGCTTTAAAGCTAGTCGGTCTACCCATTTAGGTTTTCAGTGTGTATCTCTAATATATAGTCATATTAACTATGTACTACTTAACTTTTATTGAGAGGAGGGGGGTGGAAAATAAGATATTACATTATAGATTAGAAGGCCTTGGAATTTGAAATAAGTTCCTAAACAACAAGCTATGGACCAATCCAAGTGAATTTAAATTAAATCCTAAAGATTGATTTAAGCTTTGTTGATTTAACATTTGAATCTAACTTTAAAAAAATTAAATTAAATTTACAGTCATTCAAGGTTTATTTTTAATCCTTGTAAGAGTGGTAACTTAAAAGTTGGTGATGGGTGATTTTATCAATTTTAAGAGTTTCGTTCCTATCACTTAAATAATGATGGACGCTGGTACAGAAAAACAACAATGCCTGATGAATATAATATGGCTGAAAAGCAAGGAAAATATATTAACAACAGTTATTCGTTTCAACATAGATATAACGAGACAAATATATAATATATATAATATATGCATTTTAGTACTGTCCACTAACATCAGGCAAACTAAACAGTATTCCCTAATTCTGCAGAAGCTTATGTTTAAGGGAGGCATGCAGGTCAACTCTTGCAAATGTTTTGAAGTACCGTACAAGAATTTGTTTCTTTGAAGGGATTATCTTTTTCGATGACGTCCTTCAGAAATGATGCAGATGTCTGTTCCTTAAAGGCATCACTATGTATTTTATGAAGAATTTAATATTTGAAGAAAAAAAGAAAAAAGAAAAGACTTTTCGCGCATACAGGATCGCCAATATAGAAAAGAGGGTCATGGGTGAACATGGCGGTTTTTCTTAGAACTTGACAGTATTGGTGATTCTAAAAAATAAATGTGGTTTCATAAGTGGGGCTACATTGCGTATTTTTACAAAACTTAAGTTTTACCCCCCCCCAAAAAAAAAAAAACAAAACAAAACAAAACAAAACAAAAAACAAAAACAAAACAAACAAAATATAAAACAAAAACTTAATTCATTTTTGAAAGGTTTTGAATACCACGTCTAAGAAGCGCTTACTATGAAGAGAAAGCTGTTTTCTATAATCTGGGGATTTTTCATCTCATGTGGTGTATGTATCTGGACAAAAGCCCTCGTGTCACTTGTGTCAATGAAGGGAGATCCTTGTGGGAAAGACACTTCAGTTCAGCGAGGACCAGGTTTATTAAACTGTGACTAAAAATGTCGATGTATTTTTTGGTATGTATATCAATTATACCTTAATGTTATCCCAATCAGAAGGATTAAATGGCGCCATCATACATTGCTGATGCGATTAATTGAATTAAAACTCGCTTTATTCTACATTACTTATTTGCTTTCGTAATATTTAGCAAACTTTATCGCATGATATGTTTGAATAGCTCGAGAGCACTTCAGGTCTTTAAATCCATAACTATATAGTCGTGTATTTTTTTTTAAATAAAAATATTAATCAAATATTTAGAATTGAATTAGCACCTATCCTTGCTTAATCATTTGGTCTATACAAGTTGATGTGCACACTAAAAATATTGGTGACTGATCTGTGGGTAATTGTTTATTGCATAAAAAGGGGGAAAAAAAATCACAATCGTTTCTCTAGTCAATTTATTACCCTAATCTTGAAATTATGCTTTAAGTGCCATGAGTACTTTACAAGTTTAGGCAAATTTTAACCAATAGTTTATCCCATGGTTATGGTGGACAGTATTATTGTTAAGTGTGGTTAAAAATTTTGTTTGCCCAACTTTCTAAGATGTGTGGAATTTACTTACCGGTACAGCGGTGTTCCATTTCGCAGTCCTCCAGTGAGGTCTCTCCTCCACCAGCCTATGACTCCATGGGAGGGTGTACGGATGCTCTCAGTTTTTCCCCGGCATGTCAACAAGCATCTTCTCCTTACGATGTCTGAAGATTGCCTGTATTTGACATGTCTTAAACGCACCAAGTCCAAGGTATTTACATGAATTAATCGTACTTTACCAACTCCAGAATACCTTCCTTTAGTTTGAACATTGTCTAGTTTAGAAAATAAATGACTAATACATGAACATCGATTCATTACATGAGCATGATGGCGTCCAATTAATTGGTGGTTGCCAGTTTATAACAGGCGCGTATCCAGGGATTTGCACTCCGGGGGGCCCGATGTGATTTTTGATTTTGGCGCCCCCAATTATGCGATCCAGAAAGAGTATACCCCATTTTCCCGTATACAGGTTGTTTCAAATTTTTTCGGCCATCAGCCAACCATGGAGGTCATTTTGACGCCCCCTTTGTGGTCATTTTGACGCCCTTTTGGCGCGCCTACTCGGGGGCCCGGGCCCGTTAAAAGCCCACCCCCCCCCCGAATACGACGCATGTAATAAGTTAGGCCCATAAATTGTTTTCCAATTCTGTTTTGTACATAATTTCATACCCGGAATTTCGCTATTTTTGTGGAACAAAACAAGCAGAGCGAATGTTCTAAACGACTGAAGATCATTCTACAATTTGTTTCCTTCACAAAAGCATTAAGTGCTGCACAGTCTTTTCCAGTGGGAGATATAAAGGAGGAGTTGACTCACCTTCCTAAGCAGCACTTTCATTGCTTCAATTTATCTGCGTTTCAAGAGGACGATGTCATCATTTCGTAAACTGCTTACGTGCCTTTTTGATGATCCACGGTTTTCGATTTGTTTTGGCGATTGGTGGGGGGGGGATGATCGTCGATATTTCCTCTTTTCCTCAAGCGTGACAACATACGATGGTATATGATCGGCAGTGGGTCCATTGTTTGGGGGTGGGGTATGCTTGTATACAACACATGCATATAAATATGAAAAAATGTATTGTATAATGCGAGCTTAAAAATTTTCTCTTTTATAGTAGTGACATAAAATGGGCGCAGTGTAGCATGATTTTGAGCGCGAAACGAGGATAGGGGATTTAACCTGGTTTAATATAAGGGGACCATGAGATTGTAATGGCCATAGATAATACACACATGCATAACATATGTGAGTATCTACTAATACATACTTTCAAAGTCATATGCGATCGCGAAAGCGCGGCTGAAAATTTTCTCAGTATAGTGACATGAAATACATATAATTATTGCTTAGGAATAATGCGAAAACGAAAGGAAAACTTTATTGTTATTATAAAGGTGCCATCATGATTTGTAATGTCTATAGATATACACACATGCACATTATTATGCATTATGAGTATTAGTATATCGTTTTGGAATAACTAGTTTGTAGTGCGAGCGCGAAGCGCGACTTAAAATTTTCTCAAAAATTAAACTGAAACCATGGTATTTGTTGCGTTACTAATGCAAAATTGATGGAAGGCTAGCGCGCTTTAACTGGTGATTAGAAGCGGAACATCATGACCGTGATACCAAACAAACGCAAATCTATTAGCTTAAAATGTGAGACGAATTCCAGTTGGGGCAAAATTGTGCGGAGCGCGAAGCACGAGATATGAAAATTTTTCTCAATAAATAATGAGCCTGAATGAAAACAAAGATACTTGCGCCTCATGCGTGAGCACGAAAAGGGGAGGAGTTGGTGTTTTAAATATCATGACATTAATATTGCATAAAAGATGAACAATTAAAGACAAGTGCAGTTTTGCGCTATCGTATATATGCCGAGCACGTATAGTTTGCGAGCGAAAAATTTTTCAGAAATTTTTAACATTAAATTAGAGAGCCAAAGTAGCGACTAATTTTGAAAAGAGGGCATTTAGCCCGGGAGAATTAGGGAAGAGAATGATTATACAATCAATGGTCCGAGTCCAAAAATGTTACCTTGTCGATGAGAGCCAAGAAAGTGTACAGGCTCTTCGATATTCATTAATTTTATCAAACCATCGTGGATTTTTGAGGGAATACTTATCCTTCAGTTTTAGTTATCGAGGCACCCTGCCCCCTATGCACCCTGATCTGTTGGCCGGGCTGATTATCATCAAATTAGAAATGTTTGTTGGTTTTGTTTTTTAATTGTGAATAGTGAAATATCTGCGCTTCCATTATCAATGTTATCATACACGGTATGTATTGTGTAACATATAAACTAAAGTTTATCAGTTACACATGAGGAGATTAACAAAAGAGTGAGAAATTTTGATTTTTGATTGTCCAGAAATTTATCATTTTAGCTGCTAAACTATTATAATAATGTTCAAAAAAAGTGTTTTATATTGCATAACGATTTGTAATAGATTAGATTTATATGCACATAATATAATATTTTTTATTTTCTTGATATCAAAATATTGGGGGGATGATTGTACACACCATCCCCCCACCCGAAATTATTGGGGGGATGCATCCCCCCATCCCCCCCCCACAATTTTCCGGGACACCCATAGAGAATGATCCCGTCCCAGATCTATTGCGCTTGTCGAGTAGGCTACCTCGGCCATAATAGAGGAAATCGTAAATAATCCTCATTAACATATTTTTTTAAATAATGGTGACATCCAATTAATGCAGATCTCATAACAAAGCCATGAAAAGAAAAGGGTATGTGCACTCCCGTGGTACTTTCCTACATAATGCGCACTAAGGAATAATTGTACATAAAATTTCAGGGAGCCCTTCAAGTCTTATAATAATTTTTTTCTTCACAATTGCTTTGCTCATTCGAAGACTGAAAATCATTGAAATTTTGTCCACGTTTCCGTGTTGTCATGAAAATGTATACGAACATAATACTCCTACGAACAGAATCTGATAAAGGTAGGTTTATCTCACCTCCATTGAGATGAGTTTGCCACTATTTAGGACTCCGAGACGCGCATAGTGCTGGGATATGTCTTTTGTGTCACTTCGACGTCTTGGAAAACGTCTACACATGGTCTATGTGACCTGTCATGAGTCACGGGGAAAATCGAATACTTTCATATCTATTGAGATTTTTTCCAGTCTCAGAGACATCGCTGCGACGTCTCCGAGATTAAAATGCGGACTAATCCGTTCGCGGGAGTCTCGGAGACGTCTCCTCTGGTGACGATACCACCTTTAGCACGTTTAGTCTGTCAGTGTGTGCACGTAGATCAAGTATATTGGTTTTCATTTTAGTTCTGGGAATTTCCCGTCTCATGGTATTGATTCATGGGGGAGGGTTTTCATTTTGGTTTCGGGCATATGACGTATGAATTTTTACGGTCTTTCCCCTGGTGGTCTGTCCGGTGACGTCATAATCGTAGCTTCAAACTATCGCTTAGGGATTTTTTGCCCAATTCTCAACCGGTAAGTATTAATGAGTACGATACAAATGATATACTTTTTTTTTTTCTGTGAAAAATACTATTAACATTAAAATGAAACGATTACGATTTCAATGCTTGCAATGATAGAGAATTTGTAAAAAACACAAAATAAAATATATAAAATAAACCCCCTGATAACTGCAAATATTCAAGGTGCAACGAAATTACAAAAAAAATGCCAAAACAATATTTAAGGCTTCTTTTATTGACAAGAAGACTTTCCCAAATATTACTCTTTAGCTTACAACGTAGGCTACATGTCACAAGTTTTAGTATAAGTAATAGGCAGTTGTTTGCGTTTATTCATCCCTTTATTTCAATACTTTTATGAAAATTAGAGGACGCAGAATCTCCTGGAAACCTATGGCATGCTTGGATCAAGTTGCTGCGTTAGAATGGATTACAACAATATTTGAATCGGTAATAACACTGTTATTTTCTAAGTGTTTAATGTACCACTGCTCTATGGAGAAAGAGAACGGAGCGTTTGTGCACCTCCGACTAATTATTGTTCAATCAAAATGCAAAAAAACTATAAAAAAAAACAACAAACAAACAACAAAACAAACTAAAATTTTTAGTTTTTGCCTAATATGAATACCGAAAAACACGCAACGATGCTTTTTAAGAATAAATCATTTAAAATGTGCGCCACTAAAATTACCTTAAAAAGAACATCACAAAACAAAATTGCAGACGGAATTGTTTTAAAACCTAAATCAATTAGGCAAATAGCAGTGATATGGCATTATGAGAATATCGTAAGCATTATTATACGACTTTGATTTTTTTTTAATACCTATGTTTATGTTTATATCTGTTTGGACAATAAAAAAGGTGAAGGCCAATAATTGTTTCATTGTTTTTCATTTCTTTTTGTATTTTTCTAAATTATCCGGTCTTATTTTCATTTCTATTTTGCAAGCATTTGGCGGGGATAAAGAGAAAAATCACCATATTCGGGAGAAAGTCAGGGAGCAGCTAGTGTTATGTTCATCTTCTTTCGGAGCTCAGTTAAGCAGGAACTACAGACAGGCAATCCTTAGGTGATTTCTATTCAAATTTTTAATATAATATAATATCGTTTGCATGCATCACGTTATTTTTTTTTATACAGGTATGAGTATGCATATAGGCCTACATTTATTGAGACTGAAATAATTTTATAACAATTGTCGTGAACGTTACATCTCCGGAAATACGTCTAAATGTTAAAAATCTAAATTCTTGAAAAACGGGACTCTTTTTCATGTGTAATAAGTCTAAAAGTCTAAAAAGGGCTAGATTTGACGAACCGCATCCTTAAGGCTTCACTCGAAAACAAACTTTCCAGAAAATCGTATTCAAAGTTTGCACCGTATAGCTAGGGGCGGTCAACCAATAATATTGCTCTTAGAATATGAACAAAAAAATGAGTCTCTCCAAGCAACTGATGAAAACAAGTTCGGCATATGGAGAGTTCTGAAGCTACTTTCAGTGCGCTCTCTTCCTTGATTGGCAACGCGATATACACGAGATTGCATCCCAGCAACAACGGATCTCCTCTGTTGGCGACGAAAACCTTAACTTACTAATTGATCATAACCTTGCGAATTTTTCTTTATCTTTCCTGCAGAGTGGAACAGCATTCAGCGGATTATTTTTTTAGAAATAATCCAGACTACGAGGTAGAGAGGGCACAAGACTGGAAGAGCGTTGGGTTGTGACTGGCATGTGATGTTCAACGTCTGCCTGGTGTCATGTCTTCGCGGATTGTAGAGGATCCTGACGCATTTGAGATCAACGGCCCGATGCAGTAAGGGTTCTCAATATAAATACCTTACGAATACTAGAGATACATATACGAACCTGGACACTATATAAGGCGCAATCTTTTATTGGCTGATATTTTGTTATGAAAAGTAATTTAATTAGATTCGGTCACACCTAGCTGCTGACCCGCTCTTTTAATGAAATAAGTGTCGGCTGCCAAATTACAAGGTCTCGGTTCCCTAGCATCTGCAAGCTCTTGATATATATATTAATATATATATATATATATATATATATATATATCTATTAAAACAAAAAACAGCAACAACAATCGATCGAAAAAAAGTTAAATAATGGAAAAAAACAAAACAAAACGAATGACAGCCTTGGGGAGTTTGAGGAGGCTACGCCATCTTTATCATTTCAATCCATTAAATTTGTCCCCGTCTGATTGTTGCTTTATCCTGGATCCCAACTAGCATTTTCTCTATATTATATTCTTTTTATATAGGATTCCTCGTTGTGTTGATACATATTCGGCGGTACAAGTGATGGGGTGTGAGGAAAGGGTTTACGATTCTTTTTAGGAATTGTTGGGTTGGAGGCCCATCGATGCCCTTTGGTTCACGCTTAGAGTATTATGAATTAATCCTGTTTGCAGACAGTACCATATTAGTTTATACTGTCTATTGGTGTACTTGCTGCATATCCAGTGTTAGATGGTACCTTCTTAAAAGACACCCCTACAGGCTTTATGAGAATGGGACAATATTTGACAACGTCCCGATGTGATTGGTTCTCAACAGGGATGGAAGGAACCTTACTCCATATTTCGTTTATAGCAAAACTACATCGGAGTGAAACTCCACCCCCGTCAACCTCGCCCACGTTCAATTCATCACAGGAGCTCTGTACTTCCAATCGTGGCACCGATGGAGCGAAATCGTGTTCGATTGCTGTATTCCAGAATCACATTGACTGGACGATGGCGGGATATCCGACAAGTGATTACGCTCGTCGTTGTTTCGATTCGAACCGATTTTACGTTTGCCTCCCAGCGGACTATGTTGTGAGGAACAACCTAGAAGCTAATGAACCGTCTACAAGTACTTCTTTACCACACGCCCCATCCCGTAAGCAACATTAAGAGATTCATGAAATGGGCGTACTAAAGACGTCTGTCCCGCCCTCCAATGTCAAAATTTCAGTAATTTTATGTCGACATTGTAATAATAGAAGCAATAAATGCAGTACGTTATGACGTTAAATTATTCCTGCGCCTGCCACTACGATATTCTCTCTTCTTTTTTTGTATTTTGCTTTTTGTTTGTTCGGGGTGGATTAAATTAAAATATTAAGTTTATTACAACACCAAAATCCAAGAAAACATTGTTGTGAAGTAACTAATAATGTTATATAATTATGAATATTATTAATATTATCTGCAAATTAATATTTGGTTCTAATGTATGTCGCATTTATATGTGATCCACTTAAAATTCTAGCTCCTTTACCCCTTGCGCTCGGAAGCGGGTCACGCAGAAGAAATCAGTTCGTCTGGGGGTCATGCGTTTATTATATTGATGAGCTTTTGCGGTGGTGGACAAAAAACTCTGACGGACGAGAGAAGGCCTTCTCCGTCGAGATCATGCGAGTTTTGGACAAATTTGTAAAAGACAGGGTAAGTTGCTGATACTTTAGAGAAAGTCCACATGAAAGTATTGTTATACACATGTTCAGAAAATTAAGCAAACATATCTGTTAAAACTGTTGAACAAAGCTATAAAAACATAGAAATAACGCTGTTCGGATTCCTTTTTTTTAATTTAAATGGTTTTTATTTTTTTAAAAATTGATGAAAAATATTGCGAACTGCGTGACGTCGATTACTGCGGTTACTAAAATTTTATGCTAAACGTTTATGTACATTTTATTTTACTTGCGCTGGTACAAACATAGGCGTATATTTCAGATATGCGTCAATAGGAAATTACCACATGTCAAAATAATCGAAAAACCATGAAAAATGACGAGTATTACATTATGGAGGGTAAATGACGTCGCAATATAAAAATAAGTAAATAAATAAAAAAAATACAAAAAATTGATTAATGGATTTTCTTCAGACTGTTGCTGATGTTGCTATTTTTCGGTTTTTTGTTCTGTTTGTTGTTGAAATCAACTCTATTATTTCGTGTGTTACTGTTTAGGTAAGATAACTTATAACAGAAAACCATATTTAACATGAACAAGAAGACCTTTAAACGGTTTATTTGAATATTTTTAAAGAAATAATTTATAGGTTTGATACATACATTACCATCATTGTTAGCAATGGCTTGTCGGTTTGCGATTTGTCAAAAGAATAATAATAAATATTCGACATGACTTCAGACATCCCGAAAAGTGTTGTTTCTTTTCCTTTATAGTGATCCTAGCAAGTCTAGTGTTGATGGAGAGCAGGAGTAGGAGAATTATTATTGGCCTCTCTATACACTCCCTGAACTCCAATACAAGGAACTATCCCTGGATTTTGGGGGAAGTTTAGAGCCGTGAGAGCAAGGCAGTTGTCATTTCATGGAACACCCTACCCTCCCAGATCTGGAAAAGACACTCCAAGTAAGATGGTTTGAATTCATTTTTGCATCAATAATTATAATCTCAGAATTAATGACTTGCAATGAAAAAAACGCCACCCATTATGGTTATCATGATAACCAAAAGTTGACAATCAAATCTAATCTTACTCATTAGAATAAGTTACGACATTCTTGTAACAAAAATTAATGAGAATTAATGGAATTGGAAATCTGGACCGTTCATTATTAAAATATATTTTATGTTTTAGGTATCGTTAAATAAATGACATTACATTTTGCAATGTGTGTGATACTGTTAAATGGAAATTCAAAGTATTAATATGCAATCGGGTTTGGGAGACGTTTGGGTACAATGCATTATTATCTGATAGTATTTTAAGAGTCAAACTTAATTTAATTTAATTAATTAATGTTTGTTTTTTGGATTGATAATTGTCTTTTTTTTGTTCTTTTAAGTGTGTTTTAACACCCCCTTATACTATTTTTATTCACGTTGAGGTGATTATGATATAACATTCATCTGAAATACTATTAATTTTACTAAATCTCAGGACCACGGTGACGAAGAATACTCAAGAATGGAGGAGAGAGCTACACTGACTGGGGGTGAACTAACGAATGGCAGAAGCATTTGAGAAGTACCAGGAAATTACCAGGATGCAGTTAGAAAATACTTTCTTTTGTTTTGTTGGTACACCGCTCTATCAACATAATAAATATTGATATTTCCACAATATTAGGTCAAGGATAATTGATTGACACTATTGAACCTATACATTCAAGAAAGTATAATAAAATAGAGTAGTGGTAAAGCCCAATGATGTAATTCAATATGTTTTTGACAGGGAAGATTTGGTAAATATCCGTATATTTTAAAAATCAATAATATCAAAATTATCAATGAAAATGATGAAATGATTTTTTAAAATACTTAAATGATACGACAAGTTATAGGTGGGTGCAAATACACTATATAAGATATCCAACACTTACAAAATTATCATCATTTATAACGTATTGATCATTGATATCGTCATTAGCGTGATTTAATAATTTGATAAAACACAATGATACACATGTATATAGAAAGAATCCCAACGGGAGGGATTAATATTCTTAGCCCACTTTGTACTTACACTGTTATATGCGCATATATTGTCAACAGTGCAATTTATCACTTTTTCAAGGCAGGAGAAGATCTCACCCGCTTTGAGGTGGAAATTTATTGCAAAAATCATTACCTGAATTAGTACTAGCTTGTACAAAACTGATCTCTGAAGTAGTTCCATGTCGGAAATTATCATTACATCATTACATTTAAAGTTTACCTATATAAATTTTGAAAACCTAATGTTTAATAAAATAACCCTAATATTTTTAAAAATTTTGTATGTAATGTGCTTTCTTAAATCTTATACATTTTTAATGTATTCCATAATCAGTTTTAAGAGACCTTGCCCCATAAGTATAAATATGTTCAGATAATACTGTAAACCGTGAATCCTTGCCAAGTCTTATGATAATAATTAGATAATAAAATTATAAATATGCTATAGCGTTTAACTATATACCTATAAGGGTTTGTTAACGCTTAATAAATGTGATATTGGTGCTGCCTTTCTTTGCAATAGCACAGTTAATTTACCAATAAAATTTCACTTCTTGAAGAATCTTTCGTTCTTACAAGATTGTTGATGAATGCAAGGGACACTGGAAGTGAAACTTGTTTTTGCCGTGAATGCAATTGATCCAATCTCCTCTTCTAGGAGGAATTAGGTGATGACAGAGATTATGAGGCAGCACTAAGCAGTGGGATCAACCACGAGGTAGATTTATCAAACAGACTATGGATAATATTACATGTGATTTAAGGAGAGTGGATGACTGTATGAGGGCAGAACCCCCCTCCCTCCTAACTGTATCTCATCACTATTCAATGCTTCACTTTCGTCGGCAAAAATTCAGATAAAAAAGAGGGAAGAAAGGAATGAAAGAAGGAAGGTATAAAAAAAAAAAAGATAGAAAAAAGGGAAATAAAAAAACGGGGAAAACTAACAAATATAAGAAAAAGTCAAAAGGCTTTGAAGAAGAATTTGAAATGCAATGCACTGCACTGTTTAAAAAAAAAAGGGGATAACCAGCCGCCCGCCTCATGACCCATTGATAGATAAACACGATACATTTTTCAATCGGTGTAAGGTTTAGATACTTCCATAACATCTGTGAATTGGGAAGGGCGTTCCTTCTCTGTCCCTGCTCCCTCTCTCTTTCTCTACCCCCGCTCTCGTTTCTCTACCTCCACCTCTCCCTCCCCCCGGCCCGCTTTCTCTCTTTCTCTGCCTCTTTCTTCCACTATCTATGCTGCCTCTTTTTAAGTTTGTCCCATTTTTTCATCTCCTATCTTTTCTCCTGTCTAGTTCGCCCGCAACCTCCTTTCTAGGGTGCTTTCGCTGGACTACGCGAGGAGATAATTCTAGAACGTTTAGCATTGTATGGAAGCATTCAAAATTAGCTCAAACCCCAAACTCCTGGCATATTGTTATATAGGAAAGAGTGTGTAAAACGTATTTGCTAGAAACGGCTGGCAAGCTTTTAAGATTACATTCTGGTGTGATCGTGTGCACAAACGAGGTCCCAGCTATACAAGAGATAGCTCCCCGTTGTCAAAATCTACAACGCTATTTTTGGGGAAATTGTACGTTCTCCCAAAACGGATTAGAACGCCTATAGGTTCTCAGCGGAGATTCAGTAAGCCAAAAGCGAGCGACATCATAGGAATGTACTACAAGGCATTCCCCCTTGCTGAAAACATAAAAGAAAGCATACTGAGGTGTCTGAACAGTAGTAATCGCTCCATAGTGCTCAGAAACCAAACCGAAAATAAGGTTATTCTTTTTCATATCGAGCAATGTCTATTCATGAGGGATACTACGCTGAAATAACCAAAAAGATCATATTGACACGAATAAAACCGGTATGGAAGAATAACAAAGAAATAACTAAGTTTTCCCCGGCATGTCAACAAGCATCTTCTCCTTACATGTCTGAAGATTGCCTGTATTTGAATGTCTACGCACCAAGTCCAAAGGTATTTACATGAATTAATCCAGTATTTCCCAACTCCAGAATACCTTCCTTAGTGACATTAGTCTAGTATATGAAAATAAGTGACAATACATGAAATCATCATTTACATGAGCATGATGAGCGTCAATTTAAGTGGTGGTTGCCA
>CALNVZ010002100.1:47570067-47583836 GCA_940671915.1 Paracentrotus lividus | reverse complement strand
GAAGAGAGAGATTCTAAGAAGCGCTCTACTAATGAAGATATGAAGCTGTTTTCTATAATTCTGGGGATTTTCATCTCTGTGGGTGTTGTATCTGACAAAGCCCTGCGTGTCACTGTCAATGAAGGAGATCTTGTGGGGAAAGACACTTCAGTTCAGCGAGGACCAGTTTATTAACGTGACTAAAAATGTCGATGTATTTTTTGGTATGTATATCAATTTATACCTTAATGTTATCCCAATCAGAAGGATAAATGGCGCCATCATACATGCTGATGCGATTAATTGATAACTCGTTATTCTACATACTTATTGCTTTTCCGTAATATTTTAGCAAACTTTATCGCATGATATGTTTGAATAGGCTCGAGAGCACTTCAGTCTAAAAATCATAATTTGTCGTGTATTTTTTTTTAAATAAAAAATATTAATCAAATATTGATGAATTAGCACCTATCCTTGCTTAATCATTGGTATACAAGTGCTGTGCACACTTTAATAATATTGGGTAGTTTTGTTGGATTCTAGTTTGGGTATTTTGTTTATTGATTTAAAAAAAAAAAAAAAAAAAACAAAAAAAAATCAACAATTCTGGTCATTATTGCCGGCAAATCTTGGAAATATGCTTTAAAGTGCCCAGAGTTACTTACAAGTTAGGCAAATGTTAACCAATAGTTATGTGGACAGTATTTGTTAAGTGTTGGTTAAAATTTGTGTTTGCCCAACTATTCTAAGAGTGTGGAATTACTTACCGGTACAGGGTGTTCCATTCGCGAGTCCTCCAGTGAGGTTCTCTCCTCCACAGCCTATGACTCCATGGGAAGGTGTACGGAATGCTACTGAGTTTTCCCCGGCATGTCAACAAGCATCTTCTCCTTACATGTCTGAAGATTGCCTGTATTTGAATGTCTACGCACCAAGTCCAAAGGTATTTACATGAATTAATCCAGTATTTCCCAACTCCAGAATACCTTCCTTAGTGACATTAGTCTAGTATATGAAAATAAGTGACAATACATGAAATCATCATTTACATGAGCATGATGAGCGTCAATTTAAGTGGTGGTTGCCAGTTTAATACAGGCGCGTATCCAGGATTTGGCACTCCGGGGGGCCCGATGTGATTTTGATTTTGGCGCCCCCCAATAATGGATCCAGAAAGGTATACCCCATTTTTTTCCCGTTACAGGTGTTCCAATTTTTTTTCGGCCATCAGCCAACCATGAGGTCAATTTGGCGCCCCTTTGTGGTCATTTTGACGCCCTTTTGGGCGCCTACCCGGGGGCCCGGGCCCGTAAAGCCCCCCCCCCCCCGAATACGCGCATGTAATAAGTTAGGCCCATAAATTGGTTCTTAATTCCTGTTTGTACATAATTCATACCGGATTTCAGCATTATTTTTGTCCTGAAACAAAAACAAGCAGAGCGAATGTTCTAACGCTGAAGATTATTCTACAATTTTGTTGCCTTCACAAAAGCATTAAGTGCTGCACAGTCTTTTCCAGGTGGGAGATATAAAGGAGGAGTTGTCACCTTCCAATTCATCTGCGTTTCAAGAGGCACGATGTCATCATCTTAAACTGCTACGTGCCTTGTGATGAATCCCGGCCCCAGATCTATGCGCTTGTCGAGTAGGCTTACCTCGGCCATAATAGAGGAAATCGTAAATAATACCTCCATTAACATATTTTTTATATAAATGGTGACATCAATTAATGCAGATTTCTATAACAAAGCATGAAATAAAAGGGGTATGTGCACTCGTGGTACTTTCACTACATAATGCGCACTAATGAATAATTGTTACATAAATTTCAGGAGCCCTTCAAGTCTTATAATAATTTTTTTTTTCACAATTTGCTTTGCTCATGTGAAGACTGAAATCATGAAATTTGTTCCATGTTCCCCGTGTTGTCATGAAAATGTATACGAACATAATACCCTACGAACAGAATCTGTAAAGGTGGTATCTCACCTCCCATGAGATGAGTTTGCCACTATTTCAGGACTCCGAGACGCGGATATGTCTGGGATATGTCTTTTGTGTCACTTCGACGTCTTGGAAACGTCTACAATGGTCTATGCGACCTGTCATGAGTCACGGGAAAATCGAATACTTTCATATCTATGAGATTTTTCCAGTCGCAGAGACATCTCTGCGAAGTCTCCAAGATTAATGCGACTTATCCGTCGCGGGAGCCTGGGAGACGTCTCGGACTCCTCTGGTGAGATACCACCTTTAGCACTTTTAGTCTGTCAATTTGTGCATGTAGTATCAATATTATTGCGTTTTCAATCTTTTCAGCCGTCTGGAATTCCCGTCATGGTATGGATTCATGGGGGAGGGTTTTCATTTGGTTCGGCTATGACGTATGAATTTTACGGTCTTCCCCTGGTGTCTGTCGGTGACGTCATAGTCGTAGCTATCAACTATCGCTTAGGGATTTTTGCCCAATTTTCAACCGGTAAGTATATAAAAATGGTCAATCAGATGTTCTTTTTTTTTGTTCATTTCTGTGAAAAGTACTATTAACATTAAAATGAAACGATTAGACTTAATGCTTGCATGATGAGAACTTTGTAAAAAAAAAATAATAATAAATAAAATAAACCCCTGATAACTGCAAATATTCAAGGTGCAACGAAATTACCAAAAAAATTGCAAAACAATATTTAAGGCTTCTTTTATGACAAGAAGTCTTTCCCAAATATTTTTACTCTTTAGCTTACAACGTAGGCTACATGTCACAAGATTTAGTATAGTAATATTGGTTTTCAGTTGTTTGCGTTTATTCATCCCTTTATTTCAATACTTTATGAAAATTAGAGGACGCAGAATCTCCTGGAAACTATGGCATGTTGGATCAAGTTGCTGCGTTAGAATGGATTTACAACAATATTGAAGGTAATAACAGTTGTTTCTAAATGTTTAATGTACACTGCTCTATGGAGAAAGAGAACGGGGTTTGTGCACCTCCGACTTATTATTGTTCAATCAAAATGCAAAAAAAAACAACTAAAAACTAAAAAAAAAAAAAAAATAAATAAATAAAATTTAGTATATTTGCCCTAAATATGAAATACCGAACAACCACGCAACGATGCTTTTTAAGGAATAATCATCTAAAATGTGCGCCACTAAATTACCTTAAAAAGAACATCACAAACAAAATGCAGACGGAATTGTTTAAAACCTAAATCAATTAGCAAATAGAGTGATATGGATTTTTATGAAATTATGAGAAAATCGAAGCATTATTATACGACTTGATTTCTTTTTAATACCTATGTTATGTTTATATTGTTGGACCAAAAAAAGGTGAAGGTCCAATGGGTTGTGACTATCATCGGCGATAATTGTTTCCATTGTTTTTCATTCGTTTTTGTATTTTTCTAAATTATCCGGTCTATTCTCATTTCTATTTTGCAAGCATTTGGCGGGGATAAAGAGAAAATCACCATATTCGGAGAAAGTGCAGGAGCAGCTAGTGTTAGTTTCCATCTTCTTTCGGAGCTCAGTAGAGGATACTACAGACAGGCAATCCTTCAGGTGATTCAACCAATTTTTAATATAATATTATATCGTTTGCATGCATCACGTTATTTTTTTATATACAGGTATGACGTATGCATATAGGCCTACATTTATTGAGACTGAAATAATTTTATAACCATTATGTGAACGTACATCTCCGGAAATATCGTCTATGTTAAAATCTAAATCTTGAAAACGGGCTCTTTATGTGTAATAAGTCTAAAGAAAGGCTAAATTTGACGAACCGCATCCTAAGGCATTCACTCGAAAACAAACTTTCCAGAAAATCGTATTCAAAGTTTGACCGTATAGCTGGGGGCGGTCAACCAATAATATTGCTCATAGAATATGAAAAAAAAAAATGAGTCTCCCCAAGCAACTGATGAAAACAAGTTCGCACATGGAGATTCTGAAGCTACTTCAGTGCGCTCTCTGCCTGATGGCAACAGCGAATTCACCGGTTGCAGCAACAACGATCTCCTCTGTTGGGACGAACCTTTAACTTACTATATGATCATAACCTGCGAATTTTCTTTATCTTACTGCAGAGTGGAACAGCATTCAGCGGATTGTTTTTTAGAAATAATCCAGACTACGAGGTAGAGAGGGCACAAGAACTCGGAAGAGCGTTGGGTTGTGCCGATGTGATGTCAACGTCTGCCTTGGTGTCATGTCTTCGGGATGTAGAGGATCCTGACGCATTGAGATCAACGGCCGATGCAGTAAGGGTTTCATCAATATAAATACCTTACGGAATACATGGATCCTAATATGCTGAACTATGATAAGGCGCAATCTTTTATTGCTGATATTTGTATGGAAAGAAATTTAATTAAGATTCGGTCACACCTAGCTGCTGACCCGCATTCTTATTTAATGAATAAGGTGCGGTGACGGCTGCCAAATACAAGGTCGCGGTTCCCGGTTGATGCATTCTGACAAGCTCTTATATATATATATATATATATATATATATATATATATATATATATATATATATATATATATATATATATATATATATATATATATATATATATATATATATATATATATATATATATATATATATATATATATATATATATATATATATATATATATAAAACAACAACAAAACAACAACAAAAAACAACAACAACAACAACAACAACAACAACGACGAAAAATAAATAATGGAAAAACAAACAAACAAAAACGAATGACAGCTCTTGGGGATTTTGAGGAGGCTACGCAATCTTTATCATTTCAATTCCATTAAATTTTGTCCCCGTCCGATTGTGCATTTATCCTGGATCCAACTGAGAGTTTTCTCTATTATTATATTTTTCTTTATATTAGGATCCTCGTTGTTTGATTACATATTCGGGGTACAAGTGATGGGGTGGTGAGACAAGGGTTATACGATCTTTTTTTAGAATGTTGGGTTGGAGGCCCATCGAGCCCTTGGTTCACGCTTGAGAGTATTATGAATTATCCTGTTTGCAGTTACCATATTTACGTATACTGTTTACCCTTAGGTGTACTCCGCTGCATATCCAGTGACTTTAGACGGTACCTTCTTAAAAGACACCCCTACCAGGCTTTATGAGATGGACAAATTTGACAACGTCCCGATGATGATTGGTTTCAACAGGGATGAAGGAACCTTACTCCCATATTTCGTTTATACAAACTACATCGGGAGTGAAACTCCACCCCCGATCAATCTCCCCACGTTCGAAGGATTCATCAAAGGAGCTCTGACTTCCAATCGTGGCACCGATGACGAAATCGTGTTCGATGCTGTATTCCAGGAATACATTGACTGGACGATGGCGGATGATCCGACAAGTGATTACGCTCGAACGTTGTTCGATTTCGGAACCGATTTTGACTTTGCCTGCCCAGCGGACTATGTTGTGAGGGAACACCTAGAAGCTAATGGAACCGTCTACAAGTACTTCTTTACACACGCCCCATCCATGTAAGCAACATTGAGAGATTCATGAAATGGGCGTACTAAAGACGTATTGTCCCGCCCTCCAATGTCAAATTTTCAGTAATTTTATGTCGACATTGTAATAATAGAAGCAATAAATGCAGTACGTTATGACGTTAAATTAATTCCTGGCTGCCACTACGATATTTCTTCTTCTTCTTTGTTTTGTATTTTCTGTTTTGTTGTTCGGGGGTGGGGATTAAATTATTACAACACCAAAATCCAAGAAACATTGTATGAAGTAATATATAATGTTATATATGAAGTTTATTAATATTAATCTGCAATTTAATATTTGGTTCTAATGTATGTCGCATTTATATGTGATCCACTAAAATTCTAGTTCCTTTACTCCTTGGCTCGGAGCGGGTCACGCAGAAGAAATTCAGTTCGTCTGGGGTCATGCGTTTATTGATGAGCTTTTTACTGGTGGACAAACTCTGACGGACGAGGAGAAGGCCTTCTCTGTCAGTATCATGCAGTTTTGGACAAACTTTGTAAAGACAGGGTAAGTTTGCTGATACTTAAGGAAAGTCCACCATGAAATTATTTTGTTTATACACATGTCAGAAAATTAAGGAAAACATATCTGTAACTATTTGACAAAGCTATAAAACATAAGAAAATACGCTTCGGATTCCTTTTTTTAATTTAATTTTTATTTTAAAAAGAATTGATGAAGAAATATTGGCGAACTCGTGACGTCATTACTGCCTTACTAAATTTTATGCTAAACTTTATGTACATTTTATTTTACTTTCGCTGTACAACATAGGCTATATTTCAGATATGCCGTCAATAGAATTTACACATGTCAAAACTATCTATCGAAAACCATTAAAAATGACGATATCACATTTTGGGAGGGTAAATGACGTCGCAATATTAAAAATAAATAAATAAATAAAAAATACAAAAAATTGTTATGGATTTTCTTCAGACTGTTGCTGATGTTACTCTTTTCGTGTTTTTGTTGTTGTTGTTGAAATCAACTTATTATTTCGTGTGGTTATCCTGTTTTAGGTAAGATAACTTATAACCGGAAACCATATTTAACATGAACAAGAAAGACCTTTAAACGGTTTATTTGAAATATTTTTAAAGAAATAATTTAGGTTTGATACATACATTACCATCAGTTGTTAGAAATGGGCTTGTTGATTTGCTATTCTGATCAAAAGAAATTACTACAATATTCGAGCATGACTTCAGCTACTCTGTTCTCTCCGAAAAGTGTTGTTTCTTTTCCTTTTAGTGATCCTAGCAAGTCTAGTGTTGATGGAGAAGCAGGAGTAGGAGAAGATTATTGGCCTCTCTATACAATCCCTGAACTCCAATACAAGGAACTATCCCTGGATTTGGGGGAAGTTAGAGCCGTGAGAGCAAGGCAGTGTCATTTCTGGAACACCTACCTCCCCGATCTGGAAGCATTCACAAGTAAGATGGTTTAAAACGCCACCCATTTAAGGTTTATGATGATAACCAAAAGTTGACAATCAAATCTTAATCCTTACTTTATAGATAAGTATACGACATTCTGTAACAACATGGAATTTGGAAATCTGACCGTTCATTATTTCAAAATATACTTTCTATGTTTTAGGGTATCGTTATAAATGACATTACATTTTGCAATGTGTGTGATACTGTGAATGCAATCGGGTTTGGGAGACGTTTGGTCATGCATTATTATCTGATAGGATTTTTAAGAGTCAAACTTAATTTAATTTAATTTAATTTCATTTATTTTTTGGATTCATAATTGTCTTTTTTTTTCTTTATACCCCCGTCACACTGAGCTCGTTCCTACTACGTCCTTGCAAATTTTGCCGAACGGGCATAGTCTGTGTGTAAACTGAGTGGACGTAGTAAATACTTCTTACGATCTGTATACGAACTTCATGGACTAGCTCGGTCGGATTTTCAAAAAAGTGTTCAAAAAAAATCGGGCGCCCATCTCGTTCTAAAATTCAACGGGGTGGCAACGTACCTGAAACGAGATGGACGTACAACAAACGAAATTGCCCTACTTAAATCGTTCTAAAGATGTGCTAGGACGTCTTACAAACGAGCATTGTATATTCATTATCAGCTTGAAATTACGAAGACGCATGAGGTCTGGCAAAAACGGGCTAGGGTTTTTATGGGAAACGGGCACGCATTTGCGTTCAACACGTTCTAGACACGGATAATGACGCAGTAAGAACGAGATGAATTTTCTGGAGGAAGTTTGGTCGACGTAAGAACGAGTAAGAACGGATTTTGACGGATTAAAAACGACCCAGAACTAGTTAGGTCGGGACGAAACGCATTGGAAACGAGTTGGAACTGATTAAGAACGGGTTGAAACTAACTGGGGACGGGTTTGGTTTGTTTCAGACGGGCTCTGTTTCGTGGAAACGGTCATTTTCACCCGATTTTAACTAGATACAAACTGACTGCAGACGAGGCTTAATCCAGAAATAATTAGGTCAAATGTACGCGTTCTTTTTCGGACCAATGGCCGTTTTTCGTATTTATTCTAAAAGTTGTGATATTTCTGTAATTGTAACAATTAATGTGTGGCAATCAAATAGCTGATCTATTCGCTTATACTACTATCACACTGAACAATTTCTTACCATGTTATTGAAATTATTGCAGAACGGGCTTAATCTATGTACACACGGAGTGGACGTACTTGAGACCTATTTCAATCTGCTCAGGACTTTATAGCACGGGCTTGGATAGCAATACGTTTCAAATTTTAAACAGAACGGCATGTCATAATTCCCGTCACACTGAGCTAGTTCTCACTGCGTTCTTGGTAGTTCTTGTTGAACGGGCTCAATCTGTTTACAAACGGACTGAACGTAGTACAGACCTTTTAGAATCTAGTACAGACCGTTTACAATCTGTTTACGAACTTGGCGAACGGGCCCGAACGGAGAGAACGGAAAGGCATTCCGATTTTTTTTAACATGTTAAAAAAAATCGTACTGGCTTCCAGTTCTAAAATTAAACGTAGTGACAACGTAGTGACAACGTTCCTTAAACGGGTAGGACTTACTCTGAACTAGAAGGACGTACTACGAACATGGTACCCAACTTTTATCATGCTGCGCATAGGCACTTTAGTGACGGTTTGGACGTGCTACGAACGGTATAGAGTGAACGAGCTGTTTACTCGGTCTGAACTGGATAACAACGTATTGCGGACGCGATAAAGACGGAATTGACGTAACGAGAACTATTTATGAACTGCCTAGTATCGTATTCAAGAAATTATTTTTCAAAGTTACAAGTTCCAACCCGACCAAAGCCCGTTCAGCAATTTTTTAAAGAACGGGCAAGAACGTTATAGAACGTTATAGAACGACCTCAGTGTGACGGCCCCCTTAAGTGTGTTTTAACACCCCCTAATAATATTACGTATTCACGTTGAGGTGATTATGATATAACATCTCATCTGAAATACTATTAATTTTCTAAATCTCAGACACGGTTGACGAAGATACGCAAGAATGGAGAGAGAGCTACACTGACTGGAAGGGTGAACTGAACGAATGGCAGAAGGCATTTGAGAAGTACCAGGAATTACCAGGATGCAATTAGAAAATACTTCTTTTTTTTTGTACACCGCTCTATCAACATAATTAAGTATTGATATTTCCACAATATAGGGTCAAGGATAATTGATTGACACTTTGAACTAATACATTCAAGAAAGTATAAAATAGAGTATGTAAAGCCCAAGATGTAATCAAATTGATGGTTTTTGAAGGGAATGTTTATATGTATATTTTAAAAATCAAAATATCAAAATTATCAATGAAATGATGAAATGATTTTTTAAATACTTAGGTAAATAACTGGGATGGTGGTGCAAATACACATATATAAGATATCAACACTTACAAATTATCATCATTATAACTGTATTGATCATTGATATCGTCATTAGCGTGATTAATAATTTGATAAAACACAATGATACACATGTATATAGAAAGAATCCCAACGGGGAGGGATAATTATCTTAGCCCCACTTTGTACTTCATATAATATGCGCTATATTGTCAACAGTGCAATTTATCAACTCTTCAGGAGAGAAGTCTAGCTTTGAGTGGAAATTTTGCAAAATCATTACTGAATTGTACTACTTGCCAAAACTGTCCCTGAAGTAGTCATGTCGAAATATCATTACATCATTACATTAAAGTTTTACCTATATAAATTGAAAACCTAATGTTTAATAAATAACCCTAATATTTTTAAAATTTTTTATTAAATGCTTTCTAATCTTATATTTTATGTATCCATAATAGTTTTAAGAGACCTTGCATAAGTATAAATATGTTCAGAATAATACTGTAAACATGAATTTTCCAGTCTATGATAATAATGATAATAAATTATAATTATATAGCGTTTTTACAATATTCACCTTAAGGTTTGTTAACGCTTAATAATGATATTGTGCTGCCTTTCTTTGCAATAGCACAGTTAATTACCAATAAAATTTCACTTCTGAAGAATCTTTCGTTCTTACAAGATGTATGAATGCAAGGACACTGAAGTGAAACTTGTTTTTGCCGGATGCAATGATCCCAATCTCCCTCTCGAGAATTAGGTGATGACGAGATTATGAGGCAGCACTAAGCAGTGGGATCAACATGAGTAGATTTATCAAACATGACTATGGATAATATACATTTGTGATTTAAGGAGAGTGGATGACTGTATGAGGGCAGAACCCCCCCCCCTCCTAACTGTATCTCTTCACTATTCAATGCTTCACTTCGTCGGCAAAAATTCAGATAAAAAGAGGGAGAAAGGAATGGAAAGAAGGAAGGTATAAAAAAAAAGATAGAAAAAGGGAAATAAAAAACGGGGAAAACTACAAATATAAGAAAAGGTCAAAAGGCTTTGAAGAAGAACTTGAAATGCAATGTCACTGTCACTGTTTAAAAAAAAAAGGGGGGGGGGGAAATAATCCGCTCGCGCTTCGCACTCAGGCTCGAAAATGAAACCGATTTTGAATATCAAGCAAGCATTGCAAATATTGGAGAAGACATGAGGAGAATATCGACGGTCGACTTTAAAATTTCAGGCAAATTCAACGCGGTGATAATAATAACTAGAATGACTCAAAAACTGAAGGATGTTAATTTGTTCGTCAATGTTGCGTGTAATGACGTGAAATCAAACCAGTACTATTCCAAATGAAAGTGTGAAATATCGAGTTCTTACAATTTTTATATAAAAATATTTTGTTTTGCTTTTCATCTGGTGTGTCACGGCTTTGTAGACACCATGTACACTGTACAAAATATTTGTATTTTACAGCAAATAATGTTCAGCAGAGTCGCCATATCTTGTGGTGTAAAATTACGAATTGTTATTATTTTATCAAAATTAACAACAAAAATTTGTTACGTCTCATTTTTATGGCGACTCTGCTGACAACACACTCTGTACAAATAACATGATTTTTTTAGAGTGTACTTTTCGTCGCACATTTTCATCATGTTTATTATTTAATTGTATTACGAAAATCTCGGTTTCTTTCACAATAAAATACGTTGCCATTAGGTCATAGATGTATCAAATGAATGAAATAGTTACTACATGAATCTATTTGGCAGAGAAAGTATCATTTGGTCGCAACTATAAATTGGGTCGGGTTTTCTACTTTCTTTTTGAAATTGCATTTCAAATTTGCCATCCCTCTGAAGATCAAACTCAATAGATTTGCCAATTTTTGGGATTATAACCAGGTAGAATACGTAATACTATAGTAAACGTATGAAATATTGCCATTTGATGTCCATGTTCATGTGAGTATTTAGGCCTACTTGCTGCATTTGATTGATTAAATAATGAATTAGGACCATGACATTGTAATACACACAGAGGTAATTTAGTGAGTATGCATGTATAGTAATAATAATACAATTTTCATTGGTACATATCTTACAAAACCTTCACAATGCTTTTGTAAATATTTATCTGTTGGATAAATTAAATGGTAGTTTTGAATAATACATTTTATTTATTGCTATATGTGTAAATGTATTAAACTACAACATTCAGGAAAGTTAGCGTATACAGGCAATTAGCAGATAATAACCAGTATTTGCTTGTAAAGTTCCCAGTTCTTATAAAGTCTCGAATTTTGTTGGAATAAGAATTTTGCAAAAACGAATCAACCTGAATATTACAAAAATCGATAAATATCTGATGATTTATTTCAGTGTTGCCGTTTTTTATTTTGAAAAACTACGAATTATTTACCCTCTTTCAGATAATATATATTTTCGATTGGATATATGAGTTACATGTTAGCTTTTAGGTTGGAGTCTTTTTCTTGAAATAATTGAAACAGTTCAGAAATATGACAAAACACCAATGTATTATGTATGCGGTCATGATGTTTGTTATAATTTAATGTGCTTGAAAATAATCACCTATTATATTAGTGAATATATATTGTAATAATATTTTACTGCCAACGAGAATTATTTTTTATGTCTGGGTATATATCAATGATACGCGGGGAGGCACGTGTTGCTTTTTTGTCTCTTTTTTTTTTTACCCGTTTTGGGGGGCAGTTTTTATAATTGGGTAGGGGTGTGGATACATATTGCCATTTTGATAGTTTGTTAAAAATCTCTTTCTTGTACCTTGTAAACTGTGCTGATAGATTGTTCTTAATATGCCCTTCCACATATGTTATTAGGCCTAAGTGAGATATTAATAAATAATTCAAATTAGATTAAATTATATTTATGTGTTTGATGACTTTTCAGTGGCTAGTAATTAAAACGCCAACACAGTGGTCCAACTAATTATGGTCACGTTTTATATAATTATGATCGACTGTAAAAAGTGCAATTTGTGTTGATATAACGGAAAATGTCATTTCCACTCAGGAAATTAACTTACCGTCAGTTATTTAGCTGTTCATGTTATGATCCAAGTAGGCCCTACTCAGATTATATCGAGGAAATTGAAGGAGTTAACATTAATATCTACCTCCAACATGTACCAACCACATTCTTGCAATTTCAAAATTTATGCTTAAAAGTACCATATTGCCCCCGTCTACGACTCAGGACAATATAAATCTTTTGCG
This sequence comes from Paracentrotus lividus, assembly GCA_940671915.1. Taxonomy (NCBI): domain Eukaryota; kingdom Metazoa; phylum Echinodermata; class Echinoidea; order Camarodonta; family Echinidae; genus Paracentrotus; species Paracentrotus lividus. The sequence continues at coordinate 47,571,207 of CALNVZ010002100.1, read as the reverse complement.
AGCAACATATTCGATGTAGCCCTTCCTGGCCAGTCAATATAATACAATTATCACATTTCATATTTTCAATACGTTATATAACACCCAGAATATCACTAACCTTTCCATAGAAGCGTGAATATGAAATATCATTAGCAAATTTGTATCAGTCAATAACAGTTTAAACACAACATTATATATTTCGTGTTGGTATTTGTACATGTATCACGTAATGTTTTACCTTTGTGTTATTAGTAATGTCAGCATAATTATGATTATTCATACAAAATGGTTTCCTCTCCATGATGTTTCTAAAATGGTAAAATATTTATTTTGTAAAGAAATATATTTCTTTAGACAACTATTTTACTTACTAATCTGTCATATTATTGATAATATGAGAGAGGGAAAGAAAGAGGAGAAATATGTTCCGCGGCCCTGAGAAGATGTTAGTGAGCTTTCGCTGGACTACGGGGAGCTTATCTTAGAACGTTAGCATAAAGAGGGCACTATTTTCAAAATGCCTGCAAATCCTCGTTTCTATCTTCTTCAATAACTTTGAATAAAATTTCCAATGGTAACCGCACATGTTCCCTTTGGCTTGTGAGATATTGTAACATTTCCCCAAAATAGCGTTGTAGATTTTGACAACGGGAGCTATCTCTTGTAGCTAGGGAAACCCTCGTTTGTGCACACGAAAACTTGTAATTAAAACCCTTGCCAGCCGTTTCTAGCAAATACCAGTTTTACACACTCCTTTTCCTATACTAACAGTATGCAGGAGTTTGGGTTTGAGCTATTTGAAAATTAAAGCCTTTCATAATGCTAACGTTTCTAGATTATCTCCTCCGTAGTCCAGCGAAAGCACCCTAGTAAAGGAGTTGCGGGGAACTAGTACAGGAGAAAAGATAGGAGAGTGAAAATGGGCAAAACTTAAGAAGAGCAGCATAGATAGTGGAAGAAAGAGGAGGAAAGAGAGAAAGCGAGAGCGGGGAGAGAGAGGAGAGGTGGCGTAGAGAAAGAGAGCGGGGTAGAGAAGAGAGAGGGAGCAGGGACAGAGAAGGAGCGCCCTTCCCAATCACCAGAAATGTTAATGAAAGTATCTAACCTTACACCGATTGAAATGTATCGTGTTATCTATCAATGGGGTCATGAGATGCG